>JAEQBH010000453.1:0-237888 GCA_016808115.1 Tetrastigma voinierianum | reverse complement strand
AATCGGGGTACATAACATTGGAGAAGGAACAAGGCTCAGAGCAATGGCAAAATCAGCCCTGGCCGCGCCGGTGAAATTTGCTTCCTCGCTCTCTGGTTACTAAAGCGGGTCCGGGCTCATTACCTAGCCTAACCTCGGCGGCAGAGAGATGCTCGCCCGCCATGCTAATATCTGTCCCAGGGACCATAGCGGGAGCCTCCCTCTCTGGCGTAATCATCGCTACACCAAGGCTAACATCACTTTAGTCACTTCTTGGCGAAACAGCCTTTCGAGGGCATGAGGGTTGATAAGAGACTCTAGGGATGATGGCTTAGACGTTTCTAGCATCGATGCGGAACCACTTGGGTTGACTTCCACAAATATTATGTCTTGAGCACAATAGCCATAACCATAGTTGGCCGTCGAGAAGCCACCATAATCCTCGTCGGGGCCTTTTTCTCTTTAAGGGCCTGTGACTAGAGAGCGGACACTTCATCTTTACTAGTCCTAAGCTCTAGAAGTAGAGAGACTCGCTAGTCGGCCAGATGGCTAACCTCGTCTTCCGCCTTCCGCCTAGCCTCCTCTGCCACTTCCAGGGCATTTTTGGACCTGTGACTCGAACTCCACCTTCGCACAGCGCTCCCGCCACAACGGCATCCATGCGGGCCATTGAGGCCTCATGGCGAGGCGGCATCTCCTCACGCCTCTGCTTTCGAGGCCACCTTCAACACCGTCTTTGGAATCCTTCTCCCGATGATGGGATTTGAGCTCGCCCGGCTAAAGAAACCTTAGCGCATTGTGGTCGGCCCGATGCTTGGAGTTGAGCATGGAGCCGCGGCGTCTGCATCCCTCGACCTAGGCGGGAAACTATCAATGCTGGTAAGTCATGTTCCGGATAGCCGTAATAGCATGCAAAAGAATGCATTAGAATAAGGCAATAACCCGGAAGTGATACTAGAACAGTGCATAGCAGTTGTAAACATAACAACTCCGCTGATTGGACAAAGTTGCGGTTACGTATTGGCATGCCGTCTTCAACAACCTACTTGAGTTCATCCTTACAAGCATAGGCAGGGACTGAGACGGCATATTCTTCGCCCTTCCCCTCGGCCCGCACAGCTACAAGCATCCGAAGTAGTATGTCCAGGATATGGTTGGCCAGGGATTAGCCCGGTTAAGCGACTCGACCGTTGATAATCTCACAGGCACCTTCTGGCCCAAGAGCCTATACTTCCTCCATAGGGAGAGCCTGGCCTTGTGGAGGAATGTAAGAATTCAACAGCAGCTGGTCGGGAAGCAATGACCTACTACACCAGCCCGGGTAGATATAGCCTTGTCTGACTGGCTAGCAACCTGCTCCGAGGGAATGTTCTCTTGGACCTCCGCATGAGTTGGGGAGACTTCACTTAAATCCATCGAGAGAGTAGTCTCCAGAGCTGACTAGCCATTGATTAGTGCCCAAAAAGTGCAATTTTGAACCCTATTCAGGATAGGTTTTGGGTGCTTTTTGCGCATTAATCATATCAATTAAACGATTGATGTGTGCGCGGTGGAAATTTAGTTCCCTTTAATACCATTTCGAGCTTGTTTTTGGTGATTTTGTAGGTTTTTGCATACCTCGACCACTTTGTGTTTAAGTTGATGACAATATATGTGCTGAATGCTGAGGAAAAACGGTGTTTTCAACCATCCAAAAATATCAAAACTCAGTGTGGAATTGAAAGCAATGTGATGAAGAAAGAGTGTAGTGGGATGCAGGATCAGGAAGGCAGGAATTTTCGCTATGGCTGCGAAAATTTCGCTAGGATTGCGAAAATTTCGCAATCATAGCGAAAATTTCGCAATCCTAGAGAAATTGGGAAATTTCGCTAGGCTAGCGAGAGTTTAAGCTATCTAAGCGAAATTCAGCGTACTAGCGAAATTCACCATTTTAAGCTATCTCTCATATTTTCGGCCCAGGCTAGCGAAATTTGTTAACTAAGCGAAATTCCTTTGTAGATAAGCGGAATTTCTCAGTCGCTATCTCTGCCAGAATTTCGCTAGGCTACTTCAGATTCGCAAATATAATTCAAACTATGCTAACAGGAATTCTCCTGCGTAGCGAGAGTGCTCAACCCCACGTAATTTTGTGTAATTGATCGGCGGCTACGTTTTTGGTGTACCACCTTATTGTCCCTCTTATGAAAGCCCAATATTTTAGGCATTCTTGTATTTTCGCACTTTGGGTGGACTATATAAACCCACTCATTTTGTAACGTAAGCAACTTTTTGCATTTCAATACATTTCCTTGACTTTCATTTAGGGTTTCATTTTGCTCTCTTCTCTCCTCTTTCTTTCATTTCTAGGCTGCCCAGACACTCCTTGAGGATGACAACTCAAGGGATGCTTGAAAAACTAAGCCTCATAACTGAAGAGGAGAGGTGGCTAGCTAGCTTGGTTTGGAGACTCACTACTTGAGGAGTTGTCCTCATCTTTGTAAATGTTCCAGTCTTGCATTTATGGTTCCCAACTTTCCAATCTAGGGTTTAATGCCATTTAATGTCCTCTCTTTGGTCAATACTTGTCATGCTTTAGGGTTCAGTGCATTCTTAATGCTAGATGCACTGATATCCTTTAGATGTCATTTACGAGCCATTGTGAGGAGGTTGAATGCTAGGGTTTTAAAGCTAGATAGGGCTTTTGATGCATAATACTGGTGTTATTTCGAATAGAAGTGTGGTTAGGGTTAGGTTTTATAGTTAAACAAGATCCGGTTTGGCTTTGACTATAGGTCATTTGCCTAATGCGAGATATAGCCGAGGACACTTTGTGGCCCCATGTTATCAAGCTAGTGACCCAAGCCTTCAAAGTTACCATTTCACACTTCATTTTTGGTCATTCACGATTTAGTCGATGGCAAAAGCGACTCATTTGTTTTGAAACAAATCCCACAATCGAACAAAAGCCTCACCATTTTCAAACACTTATGCAAGTCATTCATAGGATGAAAACCCATCCCGTGTTCACGACCCTGAAACGATTATCTTTGCTGATAGCTTGACTCACGGCGATGAAGAACTAGGATACAAATATTGTTGATTCTGAATCACCTTACCGTGTACAGATCCAAATGGCGCCGTTGCAGGATGGTGCTGAGCTACGTATGATGAGTTGAAGTGTACTTGTAATCCTCATTACAAGTGTGGAATTGACCTTTTAGACCCTTTTTGAATTTAGGTTCGCGCCAGCGCGAAGTTTTGCTCTTGGCGATTCTTGCCAGACCTGTTTGTTTTTTTTTTTTTCTTGATCCCGGTTTTTATTTGGACTAACGTACCAACCGCTTTTTGCAAGCTTGTTTGTGCTCTTTGTTGTGTCTCATTTTTGTGTGGTGTTTATGCACCAGCGGGATAGGACATGAGGTGAACTTCCTGGAGAATCAGTACACCCATTGAACAAGGTTGTGAGTCGATTATTACCGCAGTGAAAATATGGATCCACTACGAAGAGCAGTGAAGCCCGGCGAGGGCACCCGGTGAATCCAATGGCTTATGGGTGGATGAGGGATCACATACACCCTCCACAGAGTTAGTGCCCCTTCTGCATCATACCTCCTGGCGAAGATGTAGCGGTGAGGCCCTATTTAAATTGCCCTACTCCTACATTTCATGGTATGGAAAATGATAGAAAACCCATACACTCATATTAGGGATTTTGAGGAAGTTTGCATTACCTTTAAGGAAGGTATGATGGACATGGATTTGTTGAAGTTGAAGGCATTTCCATTTACCCTCAAGGACAAGGCCAAGATATGGCTTAACTCTTCCAGCCCGAACCATTAGAAGTGGGTTGTTTGCGGGTAGAATTTTTGAAGAAATTCTTCGGTGCCTGAGACTAATAATTTGAAGGGAGACCAATCTACCGTTTCTTGCCCTTGACAATGAGAGGAGTTCTACCGATCTTGGAGAGATTCATGGAGACTATCGGTGCTGTCCACATCATGGCTGACACTTGGATCTTTAGTAAACCCTTCAAAGGTGGTATGTCTCTGCCATGGGCGACTTTTAGAAACCATGTGTGGGGAATTTTCGAGCAAGCATCCAGATGAAGCCATAGTTTTTAAACTATGTGGTTGAAACTTCCAAGGGTTGGGATGAGCGAACCGAGAGGAAATGGAAAATGGGGCCCTCACGACCAGCCCCAGGGAGGGGATTTATGCCTTTGTCAGAGGATATGGAAATGAAGCTAAATTTCAACCTTAGCTAGGAAGGTGGAAGAATTTAGAAAGACAACGTACATGAAGTGCGGGCGTGGTAGAAAATCCACACTTGCAAGCCCACGATCCATGTAACAATTTCCAATCCCTGTCCACCCAGGAAGAGCAGTATCCTGGCCCCTTCAATGAGGATTTGATGTCGAGAATATGCAAATGCCATAGAGTAGATACAAGCCACCGCCCAGCAATGCTCCATATGGTAATACCTACGATTCAATTGGAGGAATCACCTAACCTCTCCTGAAACCAATCCCCACACTTTTTATGTGCCATCGGTGCCAAACCACAATTTGGTTCCTCATCTCGACCTGACCCTGATCATCCACTTCTCAGGTTGAACAGCGTCTTGAATTTGAGCAAGGTGGTGGGCAACTTTGTGGAATAACAAAAAGGGATCAATGCCTGATTGGCATAAAGGATTGTCTTGTGAAACTGCTCGAGCAAAGAGAATAGATGGAAGCGAGAGCAATCTTAATCGAGAAAATAGACAGCTTGCGTATTCGATCACAAGAAGATCAACAATGATACGGAGGTACGAGGGAGAGAGGAAGGTTCCCTTCCCAAGAGCATTGCCAAATCGAAAGTGCATGAGGGTAGGTTCATCCGGCAATTCGAGAATGGACGAGGTCGAAATTTATAATCACCCATAGGAGTGGAAAGAGGTTGATCGAGCCCGATACCCAAGCAGGTTGAGGAAACGAAAAGAGGAAGAATTGGAGCCAGAACACATTTTCCTGAAGGAGAACTCAATGAAGCACTGCATGCCACCTTCATTTCCCCAGGCACTAAGAGGCAAGAAAAAGGCCTCCCAGTAGGCAGGCGTCCTAGAAGTCCTAAGGCAGATGAAGGTCAACATACCTCTTTTGGACATCATCAAACAAGTCCCTGCCTATGCAAAGTTTTTAAAGGATCTCTGTACAATCAAGAAGGGGTTGGGCATTGAGAAAAAGGCATTTTTAACTGAACAAGTCAGTGCCATAATCCAAAGCAAGAACCCAGTCAAATACAAGGATCCAGGATCCCCCACAATTTCAGTTAATATTGGTGGGACTTGTATAGACAAATCACTGCTTGATCTAGGAGCCAGTGTGAACCTACTGCCATACTCAGTATACAAGCAGTTAGGTTTGGGAGAGCTTAAACCTACCAACATCACTCTATCATTGGTGGAGTCGATGGGTGAGATTCCTAAGAATAGTTGAGAGGATGTGTTGGTGAAGGTAGACAAATTCTACTACCCGAGTAGACTTTGGCCAGTGCTGGACAGAACGATAGAGAATGGGCCAATCATGTGCCAATCATCTGGGAGAAGACCATTTAAGCCCATATCCAATGCAATCATTAATTGCCGGAATGGAGTCATGCAACTTACTTTTGGAAACATGACCTTGGAGCTGAACATATTTCACTTGAATAACAAGCACAAGCTGGTGGAAACTGAAAATCAAGTGACTAATGAAGTTTTTTCAGTGGGTCAGAATTCAGGGAAGCTGAATGTCCAAGAATTGCAGGAAACACCCAATCAAAATGAAACAGGTGTTTTGGTATTGCCTATGTTAGCCTTTGCGAAGAATTTGAGGTCGGCCCCAAAATTCAATCGGTGAGAATAAAATCAACCATGAAATCAAACGTGAGGCGTCGACTCGGGCCATGCGGAGATTTGAGGAGAATCCTCCTCCTTGACCCTCCATGAGTAAATCTGTGACTTTGGGTTGGTTTGGTGTTCTCAAAAACCAAATTGCAGCTCAAAAATTTTTGCTTTTTATTTTAATTTTTTCAATTTCTTTAATTTTGGCTATTTTTAGTAAATTTCCTGATTTAGTAGCTTTCTCTTCTAAGAAATTTTGTTTTAATGTTATTTTTCTTATATATTAAAATTTTAGATATTTTTAATATGATAATTTTTATTTTTAATATTATTATTTATATTTTAATGTTGAAAAAAAAATTTTAAATTGCAGGCTGAAGCAGATTTCGCTATTATAGCGAAATCACGCGGTGACTCGTTCGGTGCTCAGCGGCTTATAAAATGAATGAGGGAGGGCTTTTCGTTCGCCATCTCCTCCCCCTCGGCCGTCCAGGAAACCTGCGTGCGCCGCCCATTCGCGCCTCCACCGCCCCAGATCACACCGGTGTCTAGCCTCCACCTCCAGGCCCCTTTGCTGCCGGACATCAGCGACCCGCGGCCGACCACAGTTTTCCACGGCTACTTGTTACCGCCGCTCGAGCCACCGTCGTTACAGCCGTAGCTTGCCACCGTAGCCGTCCCGCCACGAGCCCTTCCTGCCTTCTTGCCACCACCCGGTAGTGTGTGCCTGGTCCCACGCTGGGTTGTCTGTCCGGGGTTCCCTCTTTGCGGTGTGCCTCGTTCATCGGCGGTGAGCCCCGAGATCGACAACGGTGCCTGGTTCCATTTGGTCGTGAGAGCCACATGCAGTGTCCTTTCGGTCGATCATGGTGCGAACCCGGTGGAGTCCCGCCTCGGACCTCGGAGTCGGGTTCGGTACCCCGGCGGGAGGGCAAGCCTCGATCCAGTGATTACTAGCTCCGTGCCGAGCAGTCCACACAGGCCGTCCACGAAGAGCCCTCGAGGGGATTCGGGCGATACGGACACGGATGGGACTGGGCCTTCACCGGTGCCACGGAGGAGATCTGGAGGGCAGGCCACTCCCGGCGGCTGTGCGGGACCAGGGTCCTCATCCTCCTAGGCCACGGCGTGCCCATACGTCGCAATGAGCGACCTCATGCTTGATTATCCCACGCCTCGAGGCTCGGGAGGCCCTTGTGTCGGGCACCACATCCCGGGGGAATGTGGGGCTTCACTTTCGGCTTTCATGGGGAGTGTACTCTGACGTCCGTGATAGGCTGACCCAGTTCGAGAGACTTCGATCGCGGTTGATCAAGCATTACTCATTGCTTCTGGATTCGTAGCGTCGGCGGAGTTCTAATACCCGGGTGGTTTTACAGTTCTACCATTCTATGACCTCCGGGGAGAGCGAAGTCGCCCCAGGCTCGATTCGATGTCGATGATCGACCGGGGGGTTCTGGAGTGGCCGGACATAGCGGTGTGATGGGCACGCCACCGAGGGCGGGCCAACTTTGGAGGTTATAGGGATTGGCCTCACCGACGCGCGAGATGGTCGCGGTCTCGCTAGAACACTACGTGAGGACTGTGTACTATTAGTGGCTGACTCCGCCTCCTTATACTTCTTATTGATCATCTGCTCAGGACTAGCCTCTTCCCATTTGCAGCTCGTCCAGGCGTGGGGGAGCCATCATGAGCTACGTATCGGATCTCGGAGGGGTTACAGTTCGGAGTCCTTTGAGTTGAGTGATGACCTCCTACTACATTTTGAAGATAAGGTCCACCCATGAGGGCACGGCTACAGCGAGAGAGTCTACCCTTGCTGATGCCACGGTATTGAGCGAGTCACGGAGCACTTGGGCTTTCGAGAGGAGCCCCGGATTGAGAGGATGATTAGATGTCCTCGGGTCCGACATCTATGGGCGGTGGCGATAAGTGATCTGGAGTTTCTTTCTCCTCCGTGACGGGACGGGAGGCTGCCAGGACCCCGGGAGGAGGCCGGACCGGGAGGAGGCGCCCAGGACCCGGGAGGCGGGGGGACTCTCATGGAGAGGAATCAGTCATGTTTCTGAGCCCGAGATGGGGAGGAGCCCAGTGCGAGATATATCTCCTCCATCTCATCCTCCACCGCCGACCCTTGACCCTGGCCCGATACTCGGCCCGTACGCGCCCAACACGGCACTCTCAGAAGTACATTCATGTCAATACCGAGGGGAGCTAGCGGGTGTTATGGATCTTGTGCGTTAGTTAGCATTTACACGGGCGTCGATGGATCATAGATTATTTCGGCGAGACCACTTTAGGGCGGTGTCATCGCGTGCTCGACGGGCGCCGTCACCTCGATCTCGCATGTTCTTGATCGCTTCGAGATGAGCCGGCGCGGCACCGGCGACAACCTCTGAACATGCGGCCCGACAGCGGTGGCGTCGGATCACCAACACTACGGATTGAGGTGGTCGCACTCCACGTCTCCTAACTCCTATCCCTATTACATGTCTATGCTTTTACTGGGAGGAAAAGTTAGAGGTAGGAGTGTCTTCTTTTATGTTTTTGTACAGTTTTCAGCATTATCAACTGCCTACTAATTTTGTGTAGGATTCATGTATTAGCCATAGTAGGCAGTGATACTTTTGTATGTTTGGCTATGAGATTCATGTATTAACCATTTTGGTTATATTAAAAAGCTTTACAGTGTTATGTACAGTTTATTACACTTTTGCATATCAATTCTTTTGTGCATCCAATTGGTGTATCCACTTTTGTTTTCAATTGGACAATTGAATTGCTTTTAATTGGACAATTGAATTGCTTTTAATTGGACAACTGAATTGCCTTTAATTGAAAGATTGAAGCCCTGTATGTCACCTTAATGCTAGAGCAATTCCATATATGATTAGGTTTTGGTGGATTGAGATTCAGTACGTATTCAACTTGAACATTTCCCGCTTTGAGCTAATTCACACCTTTGCACAGTTATGCGATAAGTTGTGAAATTATTCACCTCTTTTCACTTTGCATAGCCGGCCTTAGATCTGTTAACATCCCATAATAGGTTTGTGTTACCCATATTTGAAGACCAATGTAGTCTTCCAAAAAGGAAAAGAAAAAGCAAAAAGAAAAAGAAAAATAAATTCGTGACGCTTTGCCTTGAAGCCCGAACACGGACCGTGAGGTATATGGCGAAAGCCTTTAAAGCCCGATGCCCTAAACCTTAATTGGTTTAGGGTGCTCGACTTAGTGTCGTTACGGGTGAATGGGTAGGGTTTAGCGTGTTGTGGGTGCTTGATTCTCGAAGTCATTCGGTCGGGAATTGAAGCACAGTAGATTTTGTGGTCAAGTGATCCTTTTGGCTTGATGCCCCTAAACCTTAATTGGTTAGAAGGAGTCATCGGTGGACCCTCGTTACCACGGACTTTGATGAAATCGGAGTTTTAAGCATTGCACCCTACAATGTAGTCAAATAAGAAAGAAAAGTGTAGCTTTCTATCTAGGTTAACGACAGGCCATGCCCCGGTAGCTAGGTTGGGGAGGAAATAATTTTTCACTTTATTGGCTCAATCTGGTTATATTAGGAACCATTAGATTTCAATGGAAACCAGGGTTGAATTCACTGGATCGATGTTGACCTAAAAATTGTTCTTTTATGGTTTTGCTCTCGTATCGGTTTTCAAACTTGGTATCAATTGTTCATTTTAAAGGTAATGCTTATTTGTACATACACCTTTTTGAACCGTATACACTTTTTGTAAAATCACAGCATGCATGTCCTGATTATTTTAGCATTGCTAAGGGACTAGCAACGTGTCGGTTGGGGGGTGTGATTAGTGCCCAAAAAGTGCAATTTTGAACCCTATTCAGGATAGGTTTGGGTGCTTTGCGCACTAATCCTTATCAATTAAGCAAATTGATGTGTGCAGGTCCATTTAATTCCCACTAATGCCATTTCGAGCTTGTTTTTAGCGGTTATTTTGTAGGTTTTGCATACCTCAGCCTTGTGTTTAAGTTGATGACAATATATGTGCCGAATCTGAGGAAAAACGGTGTTTTCAACCATCCAAAAATATCAAAACTCAGTGTGGAATTGAAGGCAATGTGATGAAGAAAGAGTGCGTGGGATCTGCGAGGATCGGGAAGCGGGAATTTTAAGCTATGGGCTGCGAAAATTTCGCTAGATGCGAGATTTCGCAATCATAGCGAAAGACTAGCAATCCTAGCGAGTGGAAATTTCGCTAGATTTGTGAAATTCACCATTTTATTATCTCTCATATTTTTATTTAAGGTAGCGAAATTTAGCTAACTAGCAAAATTCAACGTAGATAGTGAAATTTCTCAATTTCGCTATCTACGTAGAATTTCGCTAACTGAAATTTCGCTAAACTAATGAAATTTTTAAGCCTATGCTAAGCGAAATTCCTCTATAGCGAAGTACCGCCCTGTGAATTTTGTGTGTAATTGATCGAGGCTCGTTTTGGTGTATTACCACCTTGTCCCTCTTGTAAGCCAATATTTTAGGCATTCTTGTATTTTCACACTTTGGGTGGACTATATAAACCCACTCATTTTTGTAACCCTAAGCAACTTTTTGCATTTCAATACATTTCCCGCAACTTTCATTTTAGGGTTTCATTTGCTCTTTTCTCTCTCCTCTTTCTTTCATTTTCTGGTACTTGAACACTCCCTTGAGGATGACTCAAGGATGCTTGGCCAAAACCTCATAACTGAGAGGGGTGGCTAGCTGGTTTAGGGGCTCTTTGCGGGTTGTCCTCATCTTTGTAAATGTTCCAAGTCTTTGTATTTATGGTTCCCAACTTTCCAAACTAGGGTTTAATGCCATTTAATGTCCTACCCTTTGTCAATACTTGTCATGCTTTAGGGTTCAGTGCATTCTTAATGCTAGATGCACTGATATCCTTTAGATGTCATTTACGAGCCACTGTGAAGAGGTTGAATGCTAGAGTTTTAAACTGAATGATACTTTTGATGCATAATACTAGTGTTGACTCAAATAGGAGTGGTTCTAGGGTTAGGTTTTATAGTTAAACAAAGATCCGGTTTTGGCTTTGACGGCTATGGAGTCATTTGCCACTAATCGAGGATATAACCGGGGACACTTTAATAGCCCCGTGTTATCAGAAGCTGATGACCCGAGCCTTCAAAGTTACCATTTCACACTTCATTTTTCGGTCATTACGGTTAGTCGATGGCAAGCAACTCCGGCTGTTTTGGAAACCGTCCACAAATCAAACAAAAGCCTCACCATTTTCAAACACTTGTCACGAGTCATTCATAGGATGAAAACCCATCCACGAGTGTTCGGCCACTGAACCCGTATGCTGCGGTAGCTTGACTACGGTAGGAGGAACTAAGGATACAAATATTGTTGATTCGAATCACCTACCCGTGTACGAATCAGCCATGAAATCCCATCTCAAGCGAGTCAGAAACAACTATCGTCTCGCCGTCGAACCCTCGCGATTGGGTGTTGATCGACCTCGCCAACCACCTCGGGGTAGCATCGGTCGCCACCCCAGTATTAAAGGAAATTTGGCACACCTCGTTTGCTTCCATGCCTTGAAGTTATGAACGAGATTAGCCATCTCGTCCTCCTCTTCTTCCCCTTCCCTAGTAGGGGGCGGCTAGATATTAGGGGAACCTAAGGGACAAAATCTTCCACCCCCGCTCAAGGCGTCTTTGGCCGTTCGGGTGCCTGCCCTTCTTAGTTGCTTGGGGGCAGGACGAGAACCCTTTTTCGAAAATGGGAGACGCTCGAGACGGCTACCCCTATCATCCTTCTTAGTTGCACGGGGAGAGGCGGGGAATCCTCTAGCCAAGAAGAAGGTTGCCCCGGGTTGGAGTACTAATCACTGAGTTCGACCCACCGCCTCGATCCTGAAAACTCTTATTTGAGACGAGCGACTGCAGGGCTAATTGCGAAGTCGGCAATAACGTAATGCTCTCCCTCTACTATTTTTGTGGGAAGAGGGCGTGGAATAACTTGAATGATGTAGGGAGACGGACTACGACTCAACTCATGATGATTCTTCGCAGTTAAGAGAATTTTGTGATTCCGTTCTAATAGGCGTTAGTGTGATTGTGTTTTTGTGGACATGCAAATAGAAGTGAAAAGTGCCTATTCTGCGCAAGTATACGCTTGTCAAGTAATAAAGTGTACTTAAGTACACATATCGATCTACAGGGAAAACCTTAATCGTAGTATGCTAAGTACCAAAATTCTGATGCTCTTTTTAATATTCAAACTAGCAATCATGATGGCTAAAGCGGGCTAAAAAGCTAATTAAACTATTCACTAGATAATTGTTCGTTTCAGATGTAAAAGTGTTTAAAGATGCAAAAAGGTCAGGTGTTGGTGTTGTTGGACAATCCTACTATGTAATGCTGCGATTCCATTCCATTACCTAATATAGTGTTTTCCAAGGCGGCTCTTATCTAATGTAATTAATGCCTTTCTCAAGGTCATTTAACCTCCCTTTATCACTAGGTTTCTTGCTCCTTGGCTCAACCCCAAGCATTAAAGGTGCATAGGTGCAAAAAGAACTCTAAGCCTCTAATCATTGATAATCTTATATTACCAAGTTTATTAGGTTCTTGTTATGTGTTCTCATTTCACCTGGACTATAAGAATACTTACGTGGAATTGATCAAGTGTATGAGTTGTAAAACGTTAATAAAATAACAGTATAGAAGATCAATGATTAAAAAGTGTCCTTTCTTTATAGTATTCAGCGTCAAGTATAACACTCGTCATGATGAACCTCAATTTGTGACGTTCCCGATACAGAGTGTCAATGAGAATGAATAGAATGAACCGGTGTTCCGGGGTTGGCGATCTCAGGGTTCTGTGAGTCTCTGCCTCTCAGTGATTGATCACGCTCATTTGTTGACTCGTTCCTCGATACAAACAACCGAATATTTCGTTGCTGCGTTATACAACCACTTTATCATTCTCAAGGGATAAGGTTTGTTGAGACTTCCCTAACGTCGCGGCGTTGGGCGATTCTACCCGACTCTCCCGAAGCCTCACTTGTAAGGTTCCATTTCCAGCATTTTCCAGTGTTTCTCCTACAAAAACTAAATAAAACTAAATATTAGAAAAGTAATCAAAAACACGATCATATATATATGAAATAGATCCCGAATCTTGCTAAATCCCGAGTTTGTAATGAGTGTTTTTGGGCACTCATCACACCCTAAGAAACTTAATAACGCGTGTCCCCAAGCAAAAAGCAGGACTCACGAACCAGACAGGACGGATAATAACATACTAATTTGAACGGTACGAGGGTGATGCACATGTTGCGAGAGGAAGGATCAAAGTATGAGCCCAGAGACTCCTGAGATCTTACTAATTTCGGAGGATCATAAGGTTGTTCGACTTCGAAGAAATTGGTCGGATCGGTTTCGATAAAATAGTGACTCACCTCCTAGGTTTTCTATGGCCTTTCCCATGAAGTCTATGTGCATTGGATGTATGATCTCTAGCATATAACTTGGTTCCGGGACCCCCAAACTTGAATTCAAGTTGCCTATTTGGGAGAGTCTAACTACGAAAGGATAAGAACGCACCATTTTTATTCATATTAACCTACCTATTAATGAATGAATTCCTAGTACTCGTAAGTTTTAGTTGAGTGTTCCTATAGTGGAGATTCGTTGGTGACCCCCCACTAGTTGGTTAAGGGCACCAGGCATTCAGTTCCCCTCGAACTTCACCCCGAACACTCAACCAAACCTAAGGGCCCTAGGTTGTGGGAAACTTCTATCCTCTGTCCCATGTAATGGGCAGTGAAGTCAATGGCTCCCGACCAGTTGGCTTAGGGAATTAGGCTTTAAAAGGCCCCTCGGACTATGCCCAAGATTCTGATTAGAAGGTCCTACTTATTCTATTCACACTATCTTTTTTATTTTTCTTTTTTTTTTTCCTTTTCATGGTGCTCAATGGCAATCCACTTTTCTACAATGTCTTATCACTTGGGTGTTTAAAAATGCCCAAGGCTCATGGAACGTTAGTGAGCAGGGTCCGAAACCTAGGCATATCCTGGAGATCATACTATTGAGTGTTTGGTAGACTACTCTGGACTCGGTTTTTTGAACACAAAGGAGGTGACTCACTATGTCATTCCTACCTATCCAAGCATGTAATTCCCGAGCATCTAACAACCTAAGGATCCTTTCTTGTTACTTGCACTTTGTGTTTTCAAAAGTTTTGGAGAGGTCAAAAAGATCCTTGATTGGAAAACATGGCATCGCACACACATACTACTTAACACAATCCTAGAAACGAAATTACACTAAGACTTGTCCTAACACACAAACCTAGACAAAAGCTGTGAGCGATGCGGGAACATAAACATAACCTAAACATATCTAAACACGAACAATAAACATAATCATAAACATATGTAAACAACGAATATAAATATAAACATAAACATAGCTAAATGATTCGTGCCACAGTAGGCTGAGCTAAAATCAACAAAATTTATATACACCTAAGTTCCTACCTCTTTGCCGTGAGTCAAACTCTTTGCGAGTATAGTGGTCTAAGTCGAACACGGGGATGGGTTTTCATCCACAAAAATGGTTTGCGTCAGTGCGTGAAGGTAAGGCTTTCTATTTGGACTCTTTGGAATTGTGTTTCAAAGCCGATTGGGAATGAAGTTGGCGAAATTGTAAAAACTGAAAGTTAAAGTGTAGAAAGAAGTTAACTTTGAAGATTTAGGTTACTAACTTGGCAAGTTAGGGCAAACAAGTGTCCTCGGGTTTATCCCTTCGCGTTATGACATGCGACATATAGTCCAGCATGTAGGATGTATATTTAACTAGAAAACCTCACCCGTGAAACATCTCCTATTTGAGTTAAAGCAGGATAGCATGCGATTATGGCCTTTTAGTTTAAAACCTAACATTCAATTATCATTTTAGAGGCTCGTAAAGACCAACTAAAGAACAACGAGTGCATCTCTCACCCGAACACGCATCCTAAAGCATGGAGAGTAGTGGCGAAATATGATGAAATGTTATTTAACCTGGTGAAGAACCCTAACATGTAAAAATATTATCTCGGAGGCTCGTAAAAACCATCTAAAGAACAAACGAGTCCTAAAGCATGGAAGTATTGGCCAAATCAATAACATCCCATGTTATGCGACTAAGTTTGAGAATAAGAGCCATAAATACACTACCGTAGCTTTTAGTCTGAGAATGACATGCATATGCCCACCACCAAGCTAGCTTCCTTCCTCTTCAAAGAAAGGAGGCTTAGCCAAACATCTCTTGAGTTGTCATCCTCAAGAGGGGGTGTTCAGCGACGGAAGGGAGAAAAGAAGAGAGAAGAGAGAGAAACGAAATAAAAAGCAAGACTAAAGCTTTATTTACAGCGATAAAAGAAAATAACTTACAAATCAACAAAAACTTGTATTCACCTTCTATCCTCCTCCCCTTTATTACAAGACATGAGGGGTATTTATAAGCCTCCTCAAAGTATGAAACTACCAAAAACCCTAATAACTAGGCTAAGTTATAGGACAATTGGGTAATAAACCAAGTTTGGAGGCGGTTGCGTGGTGAGAGGATGACAAGGCACGCAAATTTAGCCTAGAGGTGGAATTTGGCTAATTAGCGAATTGTATTGGCTTAGCGAAATTGGCAAGGCTTTAGCGAATTTGGCAATGCTTTAGTGAATTTAGCTTGATGTTGAAATTTATTGCTAATGAAATTTCGTTAAAGTGAGTAATCGTTGAGAAGCGAATTTCGCAAATGCACGGTGCAAGTTGGCTAGCCGGAATTTCGTAATTTGTCTTTGAGATTCCGAGCAGTTTGCGAGTTGGTTCTGCGAAATTCGCTAAATTCTGCGAATTGATTGCGAAATTCGCTTGCATTCTTTGTTCTTCTGCTTCCCATTATATCTTGGCTGCATCCTCATTTCATGCTTGCCTTTGTTTTTACATCGATTTTGGGCTTGTTGATGCCATTTGAGACTAAACTTCCAACCTCATGATCGATCATTTGCATTGAGGTTGAAGTCCAAATGTGTATAAAGTCTACAAAACAACCAAAAACGTCAAGTTGGTATAAGTGTTACTAAGGTAACATGAACACACTTGATTGGGATATATGGCGTGATTAATGATCAAAAGTACTCAAAACCTATCTAATATAGGGTTCAAAATTGCACTTTTTGAGCACTAATCACTAAACACGAAAGTAAATGATGTCAACCTGTAAAACCCGAGAAAAATTCTAATTTTCTGAAAAAGGGTAAAATGGTAATTTCGGTCAAAATCCGGAATTTTTCTAGATATCGGATGATGAAACAGACTTCACCGTTAGAATCGTCTCGTGAAATCTAGCTACCACGTCGAATTTCGTCAAATTCCGAGACAGTCAGAATTTCATATTTTTCGAGGCAATAGGGGTAGTGCGGGACACTTGGCACATTTTGAGTGGCTCAAGAGGTTCCATGTGTCATGTGCAGAGTTAGTCAAACATGAGCTCAAGTGTGGGTCATGGGTGGACACATGCCATGATTCCATTGGAGGAAAATCCCAAAGTAGAGGGATAAGTGGATAAGGAAATCCAAGTCAACCAATGATGGCTTGACATGTGGCATGAGAGGACAAGTCCTCTTGTTGAAGCTCTCAAGCAGTTTGGAAGAAAGGAAAAAGAGAGGGAAAAAGAAAAGAGAGGGTTTTTGGAGAAAGAGTGTCTAACTTCTCTTTAGATTTTCCAGTGATCGGACCGTCAAATCGACTGAGGTGAGAAGTTAACCTGAGGCGAGAGCTTCTGGCGTGGATACCGGTTTGTGGGTTTGGCGACTCAGGGAGTGGGGTTTTCTCTCCTACATGGTTTATTCGGCTTAGAGCCATTTAAAATGGTTTGGATGGTATGAGAATTAAGTAAGTGACCGTTTGATCGATCGAAAATTGGGACTGAATGTTGGAAATTCCGAGACCCATTTAGACGGTTGGATCGATCTCGATTTAAAAATGGTCCTTGTGTGCCTTATATGTGTGTTATATTTGGTATTGTTAGTGCTTGATGTTTGAATAACATGAAAATTGTGGTTTTACGAGATCAATAAAATCGGGTCCGATCGATACGACGTGCGGAAACGTCAATCTATCATGTTGCGATAAAAATAACGCGTTCGTCGTACTCATAAAAATATAATCAACCTATATTATAGTAGCGGACGTGCATAAATACCGCAAACGCATGTTAATATTCGCATGTTTCAAAACGACAAATCAATACGTCCGACTTTCGCTCAAGCGACACTCTAAGTCGATGCCGTCTTCGAGTACTCCGCTACCAGTCCGCAGTAGCGAGATAGCCGATATCTAAATGTATAATCTCTTCATGTCACTCCCCATCTAAGATGCGCATGTAATGGCAACCAAACACATTCAAGAAAATGCATGATCCTACTTGAATATCTACATGCCCAATCCCATGTCTCGAGTCCTCACCGACTCCCTCACACATGCTTATGCCATGTATGAAAATCGTCTTTGAGAATGGGCTGAGATTGTCCATTCGGGGCAGGATTGTAGGACTCCGCCTATAAGACATGGACTCTATGGTTGGGACTTCCATGACCATAGAGAGGGAGATGGAGGATGCACGGAGCACTCGGGATGAGGGTGCCGGTGCGGAGGAAGGAGAGTCGGTCTTAACCGGTTCGGGAAAGAAACAGAGGGCTTCTAGTTCATGTGGGTTCCAAGGCCGCGACCCTCGGGCCGGCGACGGAACGGGGTTGCGTTCCCGAGATTTGGGCGGAGGGTGTGTTACCACACTTAACAGCCCAAACATATGAGGAAGGGATTGCCCTCGAGAGCCGGGGATCCTAGGGTTTTGCAGGGCGGTCACGATCCTGGTCGGGTGTGGGACGGGAGCGGATACAGTTTATTCCTCCGGCTGTATGGTCGGAGGGCGATGCTCCGATCATAGGGAGGCGCGGGCCTCTGTTACAGTGGGCGGAGGGGCCCAGATTATGGGCGGAGGGACGGGGCCTGGCGGGGCGTCAAGGGTGCGGCGTGTCTGGCGTCCACATCAGGCGGGCTCGTAGAGCGACCATCCTCCACAGTGCGTTCTTGCTATCTCTCCTATGGGCAAGAGTGTTATTTGATTCTGGTGCTTCACATTCATTCATTGCTACATCAGTTGTGATAGAGTTGGGCTTAGAGGTTGAGGCCTTGGAGGAGCCCATGTATGTGAGTTCTCTCCCAGGGACTAGGGCAATAATAAGAATGATATGTCGTAGTTATGAGCTAGAGATCTCAAGGATTTTGCTCACAGTGGACCTAAGGGTCATGGACATGTCAGAGTTCGACGTCATCCTTGGGATGGATTGGCTGATGGCATACAGAGTCATCATCGATTGTGAGCGTAAGAGGGTTACCGCTTACACACATGACAGTACTCGTGTTACGTTTCAGGGGGATAAGCATGATATTTTGCCTCAAACGATGTACGAGTCCAGGTGTGATGGACAGTTGGCGGGTTTGCTAGCAAGCCTCACCCTGGAGGATGAGGTGAGACCGGACTTAGATCTACCTCGAGTAGTCTGCGAGTATGAGGATGTTTTTGGATGAGGCTACCCGAGGATTGCCTCCATGACGAGGTTGTTGACATGTGTCGAGTTGTTACACCGATACTTCTCCCCAGCTCTCTATGACTCCACATAGGATGGCACCAGTTGAGTTACAAGAGCTCAAGGTCCAACTACAAAGGATTCGCGGACAAGGGATTCATTAGTGAGCACTTCACCATGGAAGTGACTTGGTTCACATACGTGAGAAGAAGAAAGATGGGACCAGCCAGTGTGCATTGACTACCGACAGTTGAACAGGGTTACGATTAAGAATCGGTACCCATTGCCGAGGATTAATGACTTGTTTGACCAGCTGAGAGGAGCGCGAGTCTATTCCATGATAGACCTTTGCACTGGTTACCATCAGTTGAGGGTTAGGGAGATAGATATCTCTAAGATAGCGTTCAAGACGCGTTATGGCACTTTGAGTTTACGGTGATGCCCTTTGGATTGAAGAATGCGCCAGCGACATTCATGGACCTCATGCATAGGGTATTCCAACCCTATTTGGATAAGTTTTTCATGGTCTTCGTGGATGACATTTTGATCTACTCCCAATCAGAGAGGGAGCATGAGGATCACTTGAGGATTGTTTCACCGACGGTTGAGACCATGTTTGTCGCCCAGTTCGGTAAGTGCGAGTTTGGCTTGTGGGGTGAGATTCTTGGGGCACATAGTGTCGGCTATCGGGTGTGTTAGTGGACCGAGAGGTCGGCGGTGATGAGTTGGGAGGACCCGAAGTCAGTCTTCGAGATACGTGGTTTCTTGGGATTGGCCCGGGTACCTGGGATTCGTGAGGATTTCTCGATTAACCGGCGCTATGTGAGATTGACCCGGAAGGAGGTCAAGTTTGATTGGGATGACCGATGCGAGGAGGCATTTCATGAGTTGAAGAGGAGGCTTACTTCAGCTCCTATCCTGATAGTCCCAGAGAGAGGACAAGGGTACACAGTGTATTGTGATGCCTCGAAGGTTGGACTGGGATGTGTTTTGATGCATTCCGGGAGAGTGGTAGCTTATGGTTCCCACCAGTTGAAGAATCATAAGCGGAATTACCCCACACACGATATGGAGTTGGCAACCGTAGTCTTCGCCTTGAAGATTTGGTGCCACTACATATATGGCGAGTAGTTTGAGATGTACTCATACCACAAAAGTCTGAAGTATATTTTCACGGAGCGGGACCTCAATATGAGGCAACGCAGATGGATGGAGTTCCTAGAGGATTATGACTTCACTTTGCATTACCATCCTAGTAAGGCAAATATGGTGCATTTGATGCACTCGGTTGCAAGTCACGAGGAGCATTAGCTAAATCTGGCTTCAGAATGGCGGATGCTCGAGCGTGGGGCCGATTTGGTACATGAAATGCAGCGCGAGGAATTTCGAGGGTATGTCAAGAGTTTTAGTAGCTGCCGAGTCTACGTGAAGCGAGGTGATCGAGTCGAGACGGGACGGAGGTGTTCATCAGGGCCAGAATGCGATCGGTGCGGTGACGAGGAATTTGGACCATCCACGCGGATGGTGGTCTTTGATATGAAGACAGTAGTGGTTCCACGGGTTCTTAGATTTTAGAGGAGATCCTCAGGAGTTTCAGCTGCTCGATTTCTTTGTGCATCGGGTGTGCGAAGATGTACGAGGATCTTAAGTCGCCCGGTACTCTTTGGAGTGGGATGAAGAGACATGTAGGGGACTTTGTTTGACGATATCTCACATGTTAGCAAGTTAAGGCTGAGCACCAGAAGCCAGTAGATCTACTTCAGCCATTGGAGGTAGCTGAGTGGAAGTGGGAGCACGTCACGATGGATTTTGTGACCCACTTACCACGGACGCCGCGAAGGCATGACGCGGTGTGGGTGATAGTAGACCAGCTCACGAAGTCGGCACCTTTCCTAGCCATGCGGATGACCTTCACATTGGAGAGAATTACTGCTAGGTTGTATATTCGAGAGATCGATCGGGTTACATGAGTACCGGTATCCATAGTGTCGGATAGAGACCGAGGTTTCACGGCGCACTTTTGGAAGAGCCGAAAGGAATTTGTGGGCTGTTGCGACCATGAGTATAGCCTTCCACCCACAGACAGATGGTCGGTCAGAGAGGACCATACAGGTGTTAGAGGACATCTTTGCGAGCATCGTCTGGATCATAAGGGTGGTGGGAAGAGCATTTGCCCTTAGTGGAATTCTCCTCTGACAACGGTTATCAGGGCGGTATACGGATGGCACCTTTATTAGGCATTGTATGGGAGGCCATGTAGATGCCGATATGTTGGACGAGGTGGGAGAGAGCTCCATCAGCGGTCCCGATCTTATTAGAACACCTCAGGAAGGTGAGCTTGATCTGACAAGCGTCTTCTCATGGCTCGAGAACCGATAAACTATCTTGATGTCTGACGTCGACCCTTAGAGTTCGAGGTTGGAGATCCGTCTTAACGAAGGTGATGCCTAAGAGAGAAGTGGTCGGGTTCGCCAGCCGCGGGAAGCTATCGTAGGGTTCATTGGACCCTTCGAGATACTTGAGAGGATAGGCCTTTGTAGAATGCCGGTTCGCTTTACCGTGGCTGTCGGTGTCATGAGGGTATTTCACGTCTCCATGCTCCGGAGGTACACTCCAGATCCAGCTCATGTAGTGGATTGGGGAGAGATTGAGGTTGACACATATGGGACCTTCGAGGAGGGACCAGTGTGCATTATGGATAGTCGGGATCAGGTTTTGCGATGCAAGACCGTGAGGCTAGTCAAAGTACTATGGAAACACCGTGGAGTGGAGGAGGCAATGTGGGAGCGCGAGGACACCATGCGAGCTACCTATCCCTTCTTGTTTAGGGATGAAGGTACGTGGTTTAGTCGTTTAATACTTAAATGACTAGTTTACACGCATGACATAGTGCATGTTGCATATGCATGTGATTTTGTGATTGTCTGAGAATTTCGGAATGAAATTCTTTTAAGGGAAAGAATGTAAAAACCCGAGAAAATTCTAATTTTTAAAATGGAGTAAAATGGTAATTTCGGTCAAAATCCAAGAATTTTCTAGATCTTGGATGACAAAGCCGGACTTCAGCGTAGAATCGTCTCAGCGAAATCTAGCTACCATGACAAATTTACGTTGAATTGAGAGCGATGAAATTTCACGTTTTTCGAGGCAACGGGGGAGTGCGGGACACTTGGCACATTTTGAGTGGCTCAAAGGGGTGCTGCATGTGTCGTAATGGGAGTTAGTCAAACATGAGCTCAAGTGTGGGTCATGGGTGGACACATGGCATGATACCATTGGAGGAAAATCCCAAAGTAGAGGGATAAGTGGATAAGGAAATCCAAGCCAACCAATGATGGCTTGACATTGTATGAGGACAAGTCCCTCTTGACGAGAAACTCGACGGATTTGGGAGAAGGAAAAAGAGAGGGAAAAAGAAAAGAGGGTTTTTAGAGAGAGAGTGTCTAACTTCTCTCTAGATTTTCCAGTGATCGGACCGTCGAATCCCGGCGAGCCAAGAGACAAAGTTGTTCTCCACGGTAAGACCTACGCATGGATACCGATTTTGTGGAGTTTCGACAACTCCGAAAGGTAGGGGTTTTCTCCTACTTGTTTTATTTTCGGCTTAAGAGCCATTTAAAATTGTTTGGATGGTATGTGAGATTAGGTGACCGTTTGATCGATCCCATAGGTGCAGGATTGAATGTTGGAAATTTCGAGACCCATTTTGGACAGTCCCGGACTGATCTCGGACTAAAAATGGTCCTTGTGTGCCTTATATGTGTGTTATTGCTTGATATTTGAATAACATGCAAATTGTGGTTTTAGGTGTTGTGAGTGAAATATGGCCATTGATTTCGATTCGAGAAGTGGAACCGATGTTTGATGAGGGGCTGTTCTTGGACAACCGCGTCTTTATTTGGGAAGCTGTTAGCTTGATGCAGGTTGATAATTAGGCCCGAAATTGTCCATGTGTATTGTTTATAATATTGCTTAAAATGAATGGCTTGAGATATGCGAGGAAAGAATCGTTAATCATGTAATTTAAAGTGTTAACATGATGTTTGATTTATGAAATATAATTGTGTGAGCCATTGGAATTGGATATAAGAAATGGCATAATGCATTTCATATGCATAGGGGCATGAAGTAGAATAGTAGGTATGAGTGCATGACGTATTTAAATTGGAGGGTTGTCTAAACGATGAATTCTTTTGTAAAATTATTAAAAATAATAATTTTATCGGAAAGTTGTTCGAAGAATTGTGTTGGGAAAATTGTCCAACAATTAACATCGGAGGGAGCCCATGGTGTTTGAGAGTTACTGACAAATTCACCTCGGAGGATTGTCCAACGTTTTTATATCGGAGGGTTGCCCACAATTGAAACAAATATTTTTGTTGAAGACGATTTTCATACATGGCATAAGCATGTGTGAGGGAGTCTATGAGGACTCGAGACATGGGTTTGGGCATGTAGATATTCAAGTAGGATCATGCATTTGCTGGAATGTGTTTGGTTTCCATTACATGTGCACTTAGATGGGGAGTAAACCATGTAGGAGATTATCACTACTGGGCATTGCTCACCCCGTCGTGGGATCCCCCTTTTAGGTACAGGGAGTGTTCGGGAAGACGACACTCATTAGAGGCCGCTTTTGAGAAGAAAGCCAACATGTGGCTTTGATTACGTTTTTGTAAAACATGTATGAAATATTACAATTGAAACATGTTTGTATTAAGAGTGATGTAACAACTCAAACTATTGTAACATAGTTAGATATATTTTGGTGAGTATGGTGTGTAGGCCAATGTGGCTAATTTTACTCATGTATGGGTCTCATGATATGAGACCTTACTTGTAGGTTCTGAGTTGACGGTGGTCAGCGGGACGCGGGATTTGGGCGTCACGAGCCTTGGAGCCTCTTGATTAGTACCCGAGAGTCTTGTGCAGGTCTATTCAAGATAGGTTTGGTGCCTTTGCGTACTAATCATGTAAATTAATCCAATTGGCATGTGCATGTCTATTTAGTGCTACTGATTTGGTTTCGAGGTTGTTTTTGGTAGTTTTGCGGGTTTTGAGAACTTCAGTCAACAAGATTGGCTTCGTATTGGTGTTGAATGTGAGAATTCTCGGTGATTTCATCACCCCAAAGTGAAGAAATGTCAAGTGGAAGTGATGAATTAGAGTGAGGCGGATACCGGGGAGCAATGCGGGGAGGCAAACATGATTTCGCTATGCATGTGGCGAAAATTTCGCAGAGATGCGAAAATTGTAACCATAGCTAAAATTTCGCGATCGTGAGATTTTTTAAGCTGCGCACATTTTTTCGCTAAGCTAGCGAAATTTCACGTTCATAGCGAAATTCACTGTGCATAGCGAAAATTTGAATTTCGCTATGCCTTGTATTTTCGCTATGATGGCGAATTCAGCACATAGCGAAATCATTCCTGTGTTTGATTCCAAGCGACCTCGTTTTGTATAATTCCCATTTTGTCCCTATTGTAATCATGTATTTTAGGTATTTTTGGTATTTCACACAATTGGGTTGGCTATATAAGCCACTTATAACTTTAGCCAACCTAACTTTATTTTATCCAAGCTTTCCATGACTTTGGCTTTAAGAGTTACATTTTTTCTCTCTTATACTCTCTTGCTTTCTCTCATTTTCTTGGCTTCCAAACACACCTTAGGGATGACAACTCAAGGGATGTGGCTAAGCCTCAAAGCCTTGAAGAGGAGGGTTACTAGCTTGGTTATTGGTGGTTTGGCAGTGTCCTCATGCTTTAAATGAAACAAGTACTGCATTTATGGCTCCAAACTTTTCAAACTAGGGTTTAATGCTATTTAATGTCTTTCCTTTGAGTGATACTTGTCTTGCTTTAGGAGTTCGATGCATTCTTAAAGAGTAGTCTGCTTGACATTCTTCCTAGATGTCATTTACGAGCCATTGAAATGAGGTTAAATGCTAGGTTTCAAACTAATTGGAACATTGAATGCTCGATATATGATTGGACTCAAATAGGAGTGTTTTGGGGTTAGGTTACATAGCTAAACAAAGATCGGTTTTGGCCTTGACTATATGTCATTGCTAATGTGAGGAAATAACCCGAGGACATCTTAATAACCCCATTTTATCAAGCTAGTGACCCAAGCCTTCAAGGTTACCATTTCACATTTCATTTTAAGCTATTTCAGTTAGCCCGGTGACATGATTCGTGCCACGGTAGGGTGAGCGGAATCAACAAAATTTGTTTCCTATGTTCCTCCTGCTGCTTGTAGTCGAAGCTCTTTGCGACATAATGATCTAGGGTCGAACACGGGGATGGGTTTTCATCCTAGGAATGATTCGCATTAGTGTTTGAAAATTGGTGAGGCTTTAGTTTGGATTTTTGGATTTTTGTTAAAAACAGGGGAGGTTGTATGTTCACTGACTGACTGAAATGGTTAAAGTGAAGTGTAAAATGGTAACCTTGAAGGTTTAGGTCACTAGCTTGATAACATGGGGCTAACAAGTGTCCTCGGGTCATATCCTCGCATTATGGCAAGTAACATATAGTCAAAGCCATAACCGGATCTTTGTTTAGCTTTAAAACCTAACCCTAGAACCACTTCTATTTGAGTCAACACAGGTAACATGCATTCACAGCCCCTTTCAGTTTAAAACCATAACACTCAACCTCATTTCAGTGGCTCGTAAAGACCATCTAAAGAATAACAATGCATCTACCAATAAGTATGCACTGTACCCTAAAGCATGGCAAGTATTGACCAAAGTAATGACATTAAATGGCTTTAAACCCTATTTTGGAAAGTTGGGAGCCATAAATACAGTACCTGTAGCATTTAAAACATGAGGACAACTGTGACAACCCCAAGCCAAGCTGCAATACCTCTTCAGGGCATAGTGTTGTCAGCATCCTGAGTAGACCTCAAGGGGGTGTTTGGCAGCCTATAAAAATGAAAAGAAGAGGAGAGAGAAGAGAAATGAAATGAAACCTAAGAGAAATGAAAGGTACATTGAATTCTTCTTGAAATCCAAAGTTTCTTAGGGTTACAAAATCATGGGGGCTTATATAGGCCACCCAAAGTGTGAAAATACAAGAATGCCTAAAACATTGGCTGATACAAGGGACAAGGTGTTAATACACCAAAACGTAGTCGTTTAGGAACAAATACACAAAATTAACAGGGGCGAGAATTTGTATGCGGGGAGGAATTTCGCTAGGATAAGCGAGAGATTTAGCTTAACTGACGAGGAAATTTAAGCTAGCCTAGCGGAAGTGAGAGATAGCGAAATTGGAAAATTTAAAACATCAACGGTAATTTCTCTAGCTAGCGAAATTTCGCTAGCCTAGCGAAAATTCATGTGAGATAGCGAAATTGGTTAATTTAGCTAGTCACGATAATTCGCTAGCTACTGAGCCCAAATCCCAGCCTAACCGAAAAATTTCCAATTTCGCTGGGATTGCGAATTTTCGCTATGGTTGCGAAATTTTGCAATCCCGGTAGTACCGCAATCATAGAAATTTCACGGGGTGCTCCGACGACTGCTTTGCCGTTGCATCATCCCGCACTTGCTCTTTCTTCGTCATTGCCCTCTGATTCCACCTTCCGAATTTTTGATATTTTGGATGGTTGAAAACACCGTGTTTCCTCATCATTCGGCACATATATTGTCATCAACTTAAACACAGTGGCTGAGGTACGCAAAAACCTACAAAATCACCAAAAAACAAGCTCGAAATGGTATTAGTGGAACTAAATGGTTTCTGCGCATCAATTGGCTTAATTGATATAATTAGTGCGCAAAAAGTACTCAAAACCTATCTCGAATAGGGCTCAAAATAGCACTTTTTGAGCACTAATCACACCCCCCAACCGACACGTTGCTAGTCCCTTAGCAATGCAAAAACAATAAGGACATGCATGTAGTGCTTTCTCAGTTTATGGTTAAAGGGTATGTATAAATAGGTATTACCTTTAAAAATGAATAATTGATACCTTGTTTGCAGACACGAGAGAATAGAAACCATATAAGATCAAGTTTTAGGTCAACATCGGATCCATGGTTCTCAACCTGAATTTCCACCAAAGTCTAATGGTTCATAATGTAACGGTCGAGCGATAAATTGCAAAATTATTCCCTCCACGACTGGCAGCCTCACGCCATGGCCTTAGTGAACAACCTAGATAGGAAAAGCTACACTCTTCTTTCTTTATTTGACTTCATTGTAGGGTGCAATGCTTAAAACTCGACTTCACCAAAGTCCGTGTAGCGGGGGTCCACCGATGACTCCCAACCAATTAAGGTTTAGGGCATCAAGCCAAAAGGATCACTTGACCACAAACTCTACAAGCTTCACCGGGACTTCAGATGACTTCGAGAATCAAGCACCTACAACACGCTAAACTCCATATCCACCCATGTAGCGAACACTAAATCGATGCTCTAATCATCAGGAGTTAGTCAGATAGTATTCGCATATAACCACCTCAGACGATCTACTCGGGTTCAGCTAAATCACTATTTTTATTTTTCTTTTTCTTTTTCTTCTTTTCTTTTTCTTTTTGCTTTTCTTTTCCTTTTTGGAAGACTACATTGGTCTTCAAATATGAATGGCACACAAACCTATTATGGGATGTCAGTAGATTTAAGGCTAGAAATTTATGCAAAGTGAAAAGAGGTGAATAATTTCACAACTTATCAGCATAATCTGGTGTGCAGTGTGTGAATTAGCTCAAAGGGGAAATGTTCAAGTTGAATACGCTGGAATCTTAATTGACTAAAACTAAATCATGCATGGAATTGTTCTAACATTAAGGTAACAACAGGGTTTCAATTCTCCCGATTAAAAGCGGTCGATTGTTCGATTAAAGCAATTCAATTGTCGATTGAAGAACAAGAAGATACACAAAGTGGAGGCACAAGTGATATGCAAAAAGTGTAATAAGGCCGGAAATATCTTGTAGCTTTTGATATAACCAAAATAGTAGTACATGCTTAATATAGTTGAACATACGAAAGTATCCACTTTGCTACTATGGCTAATACATGAACCACACACAAAATTAGTAGGCGATTGATAAAGTGAAAACTATACAAAAACATAACGAGGAGAACACTCTTTGCCTCTAACTTTTCCTCCCGAGGAAAAAGCATGGACATGTAATAGGGATAGGAAAGTTAGAGGCAGGGGTGCGACCTACCGATCGTGGTGGTGGTCGTCCGGAAGCCCATTCATTGTTGTGGCCAGCATGTCTAAGAAGGCTGGTGCTCTTTGGTGCCCTCTTCTTCGGTTCATCTCGATGTTGGCTGTCACGGGAGGCAGGGTGAGTCATCATCTTCTAGGCATGGGTAATGAGTGACCCAAAATTGGCCTCGGCTCGTGACCTCGATCTGTCTTTGCTGGGTAGCGGCGATGACATACAACATCCACAACTCACGCTGGCTCCTAGTATTGACATGAACATACTCAAACGAATGTTGTCTTTACGTATAAGATGGGCTGGAGTATCGGTAGGGCGCGGTGTTGAAGTAGGTGGAGAAGGAGATGGAGGAGATATATCTGGCACTGGCCTCATCTTCATCTCGACCTCAGGAGCATGCACATCTCTCCTCTGAGAGTCCTTTAGCTCCTCGTCTGGCACCTCCTCCTGGTCTCGCTGCTGGAGGAGAAAAGATATCGGCATCACCATCGCTCGCTCCATCGACAGGACCAGAGGGCATCTAATCCTCCTCTCTATCCGGGGCTCCTCAGGAGCCCGGGTGCTCCCGGGACGGCTCGGGAGTGGTGGCATCGGCAAGGGTAGACTCTGCGCTCAAGGCCCGGGCCCTTCGCGGGTGGACCTTATCTTCAAAATGTAGTAGGGGAGTCTCACTAACTCAAGGGACTGAACCCCGGAACCCTGCGAGATCGGTCTGAGCCTCGAGGATGGCTCCCCTATCTTCGGGACCAGTAGTCTTTGCGTGAGGAGAGGCAATCTGACGGATGATCAATAAGAAGTATATGAGGCGGGAGCTGCCTCCGAGATGAGTACGAGGGTCCTCTTGTAGTGTCTCAGCGGGGCTGGACCATCTCACTGTGTGTGTCGGGTGGGGGCCCGATCCCTATAACCTCCGGAATTGGCTGCAGCGGTGCGAGCCCAATGCATTTACTATGTCCGTTGCCGAGGGCGCTCTGCAGTCGATCGTCTATAGTGAGCCAGGGCTCGAGTGGACTGGGCTCCAGGGAGGTCATGGAATGAGGTGGCCCCGGAGCACCACCCGGGGGTAATGGGGCGCCTCGGTGTCATGAGCCGGCGACAGTATGGTGTGCTCGATCAACGGCATCGAGGTCATGAATGGGGTCGACCATCGGCGAGGCACGTCGTAGTACGACTCCCCATGAAAATCTCTTGAGTGAAGCCCTACATTCCCTGGGATAGGGTGCCCGACGAATAAGGGCCTCCTGATCCTCGAGGCAGGCGATAACTGGGGAGATGAGGTCGCCTCTGCTGCTGACGGTGATGGCTCGGGCCTGGATGATGATGACTCACCCGGTCCGGAAGTACGGGCCCTCTTGGAGGGTCGGGCCCTCCTAGATCTCGGCCCCGTGATGCGGTGACGGGGCCCGGGGTCCCGTCGTCAATGCAGTATCGCTGAATCCACGGGGCTCCTCGGGGGGCGCCTCGGGGGTAGGCTGGTGCGAGGCGAGCCGGAGGAGAGCTGGAACTGGAGCCTGCTCCTCCCGCTCGGGGGTACTGAACCTGACCCGAGGCCTGAGGCGGGACCCACCTCTGGTGCGAACCATAGGCGTAATTACGGAAAGGACGGATTGGGGTTGTGACGAAATGGAACCGGGGCCTTTCGGCTGAGCTGGGGCTCTGGCGGCCGGCCCGAGTCCTGCTTCGCGATAGGAACCTTGGACACGGACGGAACCGGGGGCTGCCGTGGGCGGGGACGAGGCGAGATGCGCGTCACCGGTGGGCGCGGCTCTGCGTGGCCCGGCTCTGTGTCTGGTGACTTCAGTCGGGGAGCTCGAGACGACCGTCGGGACGCGACGGGTGGAGAGGCTGCGATTGGGTAGTGCCGGAGGCTACGTGTGGCAATGGATGGGGGCTCTGAGAGGCGGCGGGGGACTCGGGAGGCCCGGGGCGACGGCCGGGTGATGGCTGGTGTCGGGTGTGGGCGCGGGACGGGGTGGGTAGCGGGGAGTGGCCTGCGGGCGTAGGCGCGCGCGGCCCGGGCTCGGCGGTGGCTCGGGTGGGCTGGGGAGGGAAAGGGTATGGAAGTGGATTCAAAGCCCCTCCCCTGGTTCATTTTTATAGCGTTCAGGCGACCCCAAGTGATGGGTTGGCACATTTCATTGTAATAACGAAATCTACTTAAACTTTAGTCCCACTATGAATCAAATTTTCAGCATTAAAATTATAATAATAATATTAAAAATAAAATTATTATATTAAAGTATCTAAAATTTTAATATTAAGTAAAATAAGATTAAGACAAAATTGCTAAAAATGAAAACTCTTAAATTTAGTAACTTACTAAAAATAGCTAAAATTATAGGAATTGACCAAATTAAAATAAAAGCGAAAAAATTTTGAAATTTGCAATTTGGTTTTGAGAACACCAAACGACCCAGAGAATCACGGCTTTACTCATGGAGGGTCAAGGAGGAGGATCTCCTCAACCCCGGCAGTGGCCTGAGCTGATGCCTTGATGTTTGATTTCCGGTGACTTGATTCTCAGCGATTGAATTTGGGTGACCAAAATTCTGCGCGAGTAAACTCACGATGGCAATACGAAACACTGTTTCATCTTGATTGGGTATTTCCTGCAATTCTTGGGCCTTCAGCTTCCTTGCATTCTGACCCACTGAACAAACCTCATCAATCACTTGATTTTCAGTTTCCCCCAGCTTGTGCTTGTTATTCGAGTGAAATATGTTCAATTCCAATGTCATGTTGCCAAATGTAAGTTGCATGACTCCATTCCGGCAATTAATGATCGCATTAGCAGTGGCCAGAAATGGTCTTCCCAGGATAATTGACACATGATTGGGCCCATTTGCTATTGGCTCGGTGTCAAGCACTAAAGGAATCTTGGGTAGTAGAATTTGTCTCACATACTTCTTTACATCCTCATTATCCTTAGGGATCTTCAGATCGATCGACCCGATGATGAAGTGTTGGTAGGTTTAAGCTCTCCCGAACCCTAGCTGCTTGCCTGGCGGAGTATGGTAGTAGGTTTACATGGCTCCTAAATCTAGCGGAGTGATTTGTCTATGCAAGTCCACAATGTTAGCGAGAAATTGTGGGAGATCTGGATCCTTGTGTTGGCCGGGTTCTTGCTTTGGATTATGGCCGACTTGCTCGGAGTTAAAATGCCTTTTCTCGATACTGACCGCTTCTTGATTGTACAAAGGTCCTTCAAAAACTTTGCATAGCAAGGACTTGTTTGATGATGTCCAAAAGGGGTATGTTGACCTTCACTGCCTTAGGACTTCTAGGATGCCTACCTGCTGGGATGCCTTCTTCTTACTTCTTAATGCTTGTGGAAATGGAGGTGGCATGCAGTGCTTCATTGAGTCCTCCTTCAAAAAAATGTGTTCTGGCTCTAATTCTTCTCCTTTTCTGGTTTCCTCAACAGGCTTAGGCATGGGCTGATCAACCTCTTTTCCACTCCTCAAAGTGATTGTGCCTTCACCTCGTCCGTTCTACGAATTCTTTGGATGAACGCTGCAAATGCGCTCTTTTGGATTTGTGATGTTTGGGAAGGAACCTTCCTCTCTGTACCTCGAATATTGTTGATCTTTGTGATTGAATCTTTTGCAAGTTGTCTATTTTCGATTAAGATTGCTCTCAAGCCCATCTATTCTCTTGTTCGAGTGTGCTCTCTGATATCAATCCTTTGTGCGGTGTGCGTTGATCCCCTTTTGCTCTTCCACAAAATTGCTACCACCTTGCTCGGGTTGATATGGCTTGTTCACGGGGCGGAGGATGATGATGGTTGTGGTTGAGATGAGGAACCAAAGCTGTTTGGCTACGGGGGCACATAGGCGGGGGATTAGGTTTCGAGGGATAGGTCGGGGTGATTTTCCAATTGGAATTGTAAGGTATTACCATATGGGGCATTGGGTTGTGGGGCTTATATTGACCTCGACATTTGCATGTTCGACATCGAATCCTTCAGCGAAGGGGCCATAGGATCTTGTTCTTACGGGTGGGCGTGGATTAGGTGGTGCATGGATTGACTTGTGCAGGATTTGATCCTTTGCACGCACTTCATGGAGTCGTTGCCTTCTAACTCCTCCACCTTCTAAGCCCAAGGTTGAAATTCTAGCTTTCATTTCCATATCTCTGACGGTGCATAAATTCCTGTAGGGTTGGTACGAGAGACCTCATTTTCTCCACCCCTCTCTCGGGTTTGGCTCATCCCAGCCCTTGGAGTTTCAGCCACATAACCGAGAAATCCGAGGCCTCATCAGGGTTTTGCTCGAGGAAAATCACCTGCACATGGTTTCTAGCAATTGCTTCATGGCAGGGGACATACCATTATAGAAATGATTCACTAACATCCAGGTATCGAAGGCATGATGTGGACAAGCATTGATGGTCTCAATGAATCTCTCCAAACACTAATAAAACTTTTCATTGTCATAGGCCGAGTAGGTGTAGATCTGCCTCTTCAAACTGTTGGTCTTTGTGGCCTTCGAGAAGAATTTCTTGAGGTCGACGAAGATCGTGATTTCTAATCGTTCTCGGCCTAAGTGAGTTGAGCCATATTTTGGCTTTGTCCTTGAGGGTCAACGGAAATGCCTTCAGCTTAAGCAACTCCATGTCGGTTATACCTTCCTTAAAAGTAGTGCACACCTCCTCAAAATCCCTTATATGCGAATATGGATTTTCATTCTCCCATATCGTGAAAGTGGGACGAGGGGCACTAGGTAGGGGTCTCTTTGCCACATCCTCGCGGGGTATGATGCGGAGGGCACTAACTCTTGGAGGGTGTATGAGGTCCTCATCGGCTGTATCTTTGTTGGATTCAACTGGTACTGGCCGACTCTACTCTTTGTTCCTCGGGAGGATCCATTTGGTCACTTTACTGCTTGATTCAGCGGTCTTATTCAATTGGTGCACTCCTCTTTGCGATCCACAGTGTCCCTCTGTCCCGATCTTGCATAAACACCTGTTACACCAAAAATTAAACAAAACAAAGAACACCAACAACTTGCCAAAAGGTTAGTGTTAGCTAAATCAAGCGGCGTAATAAACAAAAACGGTCGCGATGGCACATCCAGAAGTAGTGAAAACTTGCGATTCTGATTTGAGAAATTCAAAAAGTCTAAAGGTCACCTACACTTGTAATGAGGATTGAAGTACACTTCAACTCATCAAGCGTAGTTTGGCACCATCCAGGCAGCAGCGCCATTTGGTCGTGCCACGGTAGGGTGGCGGAATCAACAAAATTTGTTTCCTATGTTCCTCTATTTGTCGTAGTAAAGCTCTTTGCGACATAGCGATCTAGAGATTAGAACACGTGGATGGGTTTTCATCCTAGGAATGATTCGCATTAGTGTTTGAAAATTGGTGAGGCTTTAGTTTGGATTTTGGATTTTATTGTTAAAAACGAGGAGGTGTATGTTCAGCGGTATTGAAATGGTTAAAGTGGGAAGTGGAAATGGTAACCTTGAAGGTTTAGGTCACTAGCTTGATATGGGCTAACAAGTGTCCTCGGGTCATATCCTCACATTATGGCAAGTAACATGTAGTCAAAGCCATAACCGGATCTTTGTTTAGCTTTAAAACCTAACCCTATAACCACTCCTATTTGAGTCAACACAGGTAACATGCATTCACAGCCCCTTTCAGTTTAAAACCCTAACACTCAACGTCATTTAGGTGGCTCGTAAAGACCATCCCAAGAATAACAGTGCATCTGCAATAAGTATGCCTTTGCCTTACTAAGCATGTAAGTATTATTGACCAAGTAATGACATTAAATGGCTTTAAACCCTATTTGGAAAATTTGGGAGCCATAAATACGATACACAGCCAGCATTTAAAACATGAGGACAACTGCGGCAACCCCAAAACCAAGCTAGCAACCTTATCTTCAAGGCTATAGGGGCTTGCGAAGCATCACTTAAGTTGTCATCCTCGAGGGGTGTTTGGCGATAGAAGAAATGAAAGAAAGAGGAGAGAAGAGAGCAAATGGGAAACCTAAAATGAAAGGCTGCGAGAATTCTTCTTGGGAAATCCAAAGTTTCTTAAGTTACAAAATCATGGGGGCTTATATAAGCCACCCCGAAAGTGTAATACAAAGTACCTAAAACATTGGGCGTCTGAGGGACCAAAGGTGGTAATACGCAAAACGTGATGAGTCGTTTGAACAAATACACAAAATTAACAGAGGCAGGAATTTCGCTATGCAGGAGAATTTCGCTAGGATAGTGAAAATTTCGCTAGCCTAGCGAAATTTCGCTAGCTAGCGAAATTCATGTGAGATATCGAAATTGGTTAATTTCGCTAGGCACAGTGAATTTCGCTAGCTAGTGAAATTTCGCTAGCCTAGCGAAAATTTCCAATTTCGCTAGGATTGCGAAAGTTTCGCTATGGTTGCGAAATTTTCGCAATCCCGGCAAACCCGCAATCATAGCGAAAATTCTGGAATTACTCCTTCCTTTGCTTTGCGGCTGCATCCTCCAGCATCATCACTTTGCCTCTTTCTTCATCACATTGCCTTCAATTCCACACTGAATTTTGATATTTTTGGATGGTTGAAAACACCGTGTTTCCTCATCATTCGGCACATATATTGTCATCAACTTAAACACAGTGGCTGAGGTACGCAGAAACCTACAAAATCACCAAAAACAAGCTCGAAATGGTATTAGTGGAACTAAATGGACCTGCACACATCAATTGGCTTAATTGATATGATTAGTTCGCAAAAAGTACTCAAAACCTATCTCGAATAAGGCTCAAAATAGCACTTTTTGAGCACTAATCATGATACCAACTCCAACACTTTTTAATGCAAATCCGAAAATCCAAACAAAAGTCTCACCATTTCCGTGTAATCTGAATCATTTGTGGGATGAAAACCCGTCCCCGTGTTCGACCACAGGCCATTTATCTTCGCGATGGCTTTACTACGCGACCAGAATAGAAACAAATTTTGTTGATTCCGGATCACCCTACCGTGGCACGAATCAAATGGCGTCGTTGCCGGGGATGGTGCCAAACTACGGATGATGAGTTGATATGTACTTGTAATCCACATTACAAGTGTTGGTGACCTTTTAATCCTTTTTGAATTTCGTCTGTAAGAATTACAAGTTTTCTTTACTTAGCAGTAACTGCGCTGTTTTATTTTTACAGTCAGTCTTTGTTTAGCTAACACTGATCCTTTTTGGCAAGTTTCTTTGTTGTTCTTTGTTTTATCTCATTTTGTGTTACATGTGTTTATGCAGCACTAGGACAGAGGAATATCAAGTAGATTGCAAAGAGTTAGTGCACCAGTTGAGCAAGGCTGTGAAATCAGTGTGCACAGTGAACAAATGGATCCTCTACCTGAGGAACAACAAAGTCAACAAGCGACCCCTATGAATCCAACAACATACAGGTCAATGAGGGACCACATACACCCTCCTAGAGTTAGTGCTCCTTCCTGCATCATACCTCCTGCCGAAGATGTAGCAGTGAGACCCTACCTAGTGCCTCTGCTTCCCACATTTCATGGTATGGAGAAAGAAAATCCATACCATACGCAATATAAAGAGTTTGAGGAAGTGTGCACCAACCTTTAAGGGAGAATTGCAATTGACATGGATTTGTTGAAGTTGAAAGAGCATTTCCATTGACCCTCGAAGACAAAGCGAGATATGAGAAGCCCAATTCAGCGAGACAGAACCATCGGAAAGTTTGAGGCGGAGGCTGCTTGAGGGCGAAATTTTAAGGATTCTTCGGTGCTCACAAGACCAACAATTTGAAGAGACAAATCTACACTTTTTGCGCCGCGACAACCAGAGGTTCTATCGGTCTTTGGGAAAGGTTAATGGAGACCATCAGTGCTTGTCCACATCATGGTTTCGACACTTGGATGCTTGTAAACCACTTCTATGGTGGCATGTCCCCAACCATGAAGCAACTTTTGGAAACAATGTGTGGAGGGGACTTCCTGAGCAAGCATCCAGATGAAGCCATGGATTTTTTGAATTATATGGTTGAAACTTCCAAGGGTTGGGACGAGCCAAACCGAGTGGAAAATGAGGCCTTGACCCGCTGAGGGGAGGAATTTTTGCATTTTACGAGAACATGGAGATAAAAGCAAAGAAAATATCAACCTTGGATAGGAAAGTGGAAAATTTGGAAAGGAAAAAGGAAACTCCATGAAGTACGACGTGACTTAAAATCACACGAGGCCAACCCATGCATCAATTGTCAACCTTGTCCATCCGAGAGAACAACGTCGATTACTCCCTGAGTGAGATTTGATGTCAGGCATGCTAATATGAGTAGGCCTAATACAAGCCACAACCTAATGCCCCATACGGTAATACGTACAATTTCAATTGGAAGAATCACCCCAATCTCTCATAGAAACCTAACCCCCCTGCCTATGTACACCTGGTGCCAAACAACAGTTTGGTTCCTCGTCTACGACCCACTGACCCGTCACCATTCTCCTCCACTTGTGGAGCAACTATATTAAATTGGCGAGTGGTAGGCAATTTTGTTGAAGAGCAAAAGGGGATCAATGTACAATTGACACAAAGAATTGATACTATAGAAAGGGTAATAATCAGTGAAGATCCAGTGAAGAAAAACATGCCCCCTCCATTTCCTAGCTTAACTAAGAGGCAGAAAAAATTCAAACCAAGGCTGAAATTTGGGAGGGTGCTAAGGCAGAAGTGGTAAATATTCCTTTACTTGACATGATTAAGCAGGTCCTAACTTATGCAAAGTTCTTAAAGGACCTGTGCACGATCCAAGAAAAGGGTTAGGCATTGAAAGAAAGCATTCCCTAGCAGAAGCCCAGTCGGTCTTAATCATACGAGCAAGACCCGGTGAAATACAAGGATCGGGATCCCCATATGTCGATCCAACATTGGTGGGACTTGCATAGACAAGCAGCATTGAACTTGGGGATCGATGTAAACCCTCTTTGCCATATTCGGTGTATAAGCAGTTAAGGTTTAGGAGAGCTTAAGCCTACCAACATCACTCTATCATTGGCCGATCGATCGGTGAAGATTCCTAAGGGAATAGTTGAGGATGTGTTGGTAAAGGTGGACAAATTCTACTACCCAGTGGACTTTGTAGTGCTTGATACCGAGCCAATAGCAAGTGGGCCTAATCATGTGCCAATTATTCTAGGAAGACCATTTTGGCCACTTCGATACGATAATTAATTCTTGAATGAAGTCGTCACGGCTCACATTTGGCAACATGACATTGGAGCTCAATATTTTTCACTTGAGTAACAAGCACAAGCTAGCGGAAGATGACAAGCAAGGAGCTGATGAAGTCTGCTTAATTGGTCAAAATGCAGGGAAACCAAAGCCCCAAATTGCAAGCAGAATTGGTAAACAAAGATAAGACCGATTGATGGGGAGTTTATGCATCGATCCCACCTGTAAGAGCCCGATGGTAAGCCCGAAATCAACCCGGTGAAGAAGTTCAACAAGAAGGAACCAAGCATGAGGGCTGTAGCACAGGCCACTGTAGGGGACAAGGAGCTCCTCCTCCTTGACCCTCCATGAGTGAATCGGTGAAATTGGTAGTTTGGTCTCCGCCCAAGGAAACCAAAGCTACTTGACTCGAATTTTTGATTTTTGCTTAGAATTGGTCAATTTTCATATTATGCTATTTTTAGTAACTTCCCGTTTTAGTAACTTTCCTTTTTAGTAATCTTATTTTTTATTATTTTTTTATTCTTAGATTTATTTTTAAATATTTATTTTTTATTTTTGTTTTTAATTTAGTTCAATTTACAGATCAATTTTTTGTAGATTGTGCGAGATGGAAGCGGACGACAAGAATTTAGCAACAATGGCGGGTGACCTTCCCTTTGCCCTGGACCCTTCGGCTTCCTTACGGCCCTATAAAAAAGGGGGGGAACTCATTTTTGTTCCAGTTCATTTTTTCCTCAGGCCTCACTGCTTTGAGCCTTCTACATGCCTGCGCCCGCAGTAGTGAGCCATTCCCGCAGTCGGTGCCACGGGTCCCGACATCCGCTGAGCCTACACGGACTTTCGAGACCAGTCCGCCCAATAGCGGCCTCCTTGGACATGCTAGCGGCCGCCAGCGGCGACTTCAGATCCACTTAGGCACATCCCACACCGCCTGAGATTGGGAGTGAGTCGCACTCCTTCTCCTAACTTTCTTGTATCCACTACTAGTGAGGCATGTTTATACTTTGGTTGGAGGAAAAGTTAGAGTTAGGAGTGTCTTCTATCATGTTTTATACTGTTTTTAGCTTTATCAACTGCCTACTCATTTTGTATAGGATTCATGTATTAGCTAATAGTAGGCAGTGATACTTTTGTTATGTTAGCTATTTTAAGCATGTATTAGCCACTTTGGTTATATCAAAAGCTTTATAGCATCATTTGCATTTTTGTACACTTTTGCAAATCATTTTTTGTGCCTATATTATGTGTTTCTACTCTTACCTTTAGTATAAAAATTGAAGCCGGTATCTGTAATGCTGTTCTAATTCTATGCATGATTAAGTTTTTGGTCGGTGAAGTTCCGGCATATTCAACCTTTACATCACTTTTTGGTAATCACACACAGTGCACACCAGATTGTACCAATAGGTTGAGAAGCTATATACCTCCTCTCTCCTTGCAAAACCGGGCCTTGGATCTGTTGACGACCCATAATAGGTTTGTGTTACCCGTGAATGAAGACCAATGTAGTCTTCTGGAAATGAAAAGAAAAGAAAAAGCAAAAAAGAAAAAAAAGAAAAGAAAAGAAAAAAGAAAAAGAAAAGTCAAACAGCTTTAACTTGAAACGAACCGTGATCAGGGAATATGGCCAAAAGCCTTTGAAGCCCGATGCCCCTAAACCTTAATTGGTTGAAGTCATCGACTTAGTGTTCGCTACACGGGTGGATGGGTGGAGTTTAGCGAGTTGTAGGTGCTTAATTCTCGAAGTCATTCGAAGTCCGGGGTGAAGCTTGTAGAGTTTGTGGTCGGTTGATCCTTTTGGCTTGATGCCCTAAACCTTAATTGGTTGGGAGTCATCGGTGGACACAGATTACACGGACTTTACGGTGAAGTCGGGTTTTTAACCGTATCACCTGTCTGACCAAAAGAGAAATAAGTGTAGGCCCCAGTCTACTTGGGTTGGTCGTGAGTTTAAGGCCTGACAGCGATGGTTTGGTTGGGAGGGAATAGCTTTGCAACTTATTGGCTCAAACTGGTTACCTTAGGAACAATTAGGTTTTGGTGGAAGTTCAGGTTGACTTCCTTGGAACCGATGTTGCCCTAAAACTTGTTTTTATATGGCAATTATTCTCTCATGATGGTTTTTGTACAGAGTCTAAATTGTTCATACTGAAGGCAAAACCCTACGTATACACACACTTTTTGAACAATATACACTTTTTGTAAAAGCATAGCATGCATACCTTGGTTATTTTGGCATTGCTAAGGGACTAGCAAAGTGTCGGTTGGGGGGTGTGATTAGTACCCAAAAAGTGCTATTTTGAGTCCTATTCAAGATAGGTTTTGAGTGCTTTTTGCGTACTAATCATGTAAATTAAGCGGTGGCGTAATGCATGTCTATTTAATTAACTCTTGATTTGGTTTCGAGGTTGTTTTTGGTAGTTTTGCGGGTTTTGAGAACTTCAGTCAGCAAGCTTGGCTTCGTATTGGTGCTGAATGCGAGAATTCTCGGTGATTTCATCACCCCAAAATGAAGAAATGTCAAGTGGAAGTGATGAATTAGAAGCTGGCCCCGGATGCGAGAGAAGCCCGATACGGGGAGCGTGAAGGTAAACATGATTTTCGCTATGCGTGCGAAAATTTCGCAGGATGCGAAAATTTCGCAAAGTTACTTGAAAAATTTCTGGCTCCATAGAAAGTTGCAATCCAGCGAATTTTAAGCTATGCTACCTTTCTAAGCTAAGCGGGATTTCGTTATCATGAGCGAGGAGATTCATTTGTGCATGGCAATTGAATTTCACTATGCCTTGTATTTTCGCTATGATAGCGAAATTCACTGCATAGCGAAAATCATTCCCTGTGTTTTTTGATTCCAAACGACCTCGTTTTGTATAATTCCCATTTTGTCCCTATTGTAATCATGTATTTTAGGTATTTTTGGTATTTCACACAATTGGGTTGGCTATATAAGCCACCTTATAACTTTTGTAACCCTAACATTTTTTATCAAGCTTTCCCGGCTTTTGGTTTTAGGTTACATTTGCTCTCTTCTCTCTCTTCTTTCTCTCATTTTCTTGGCTTCCAAACACACCATGAGCACTGACAACTCAAGGGATGCTTGGCTAAACCTCGAAAGCCTTGAAGAGGGAGGGTTACTAGCTTAGTTATTGGTGGTTTTGGCGGTGTCTCATGCTTTAAATGAAGCATTAATCTTTGCCTTATGGCTCCAAACTTGAAACTAGGGTTTAATGTTATTTAATGTCTTTCCTTTAGTCAACCATTGTCATGCTTTAGGGTTGAGTGCATTCTTAAAGGTAGATGCGACATTCTTTAGATGTCATTCTGACCATTGAAATGAGGTTAAATGCTAGGTTTTCAAACTGATTGGAACATTGAATGCTCAGTATATGATTGGACTCAAATAGGAGTGTTTTTAGGGTTAGGTTTTATAGCTAAACAAAGATCCGGTTTTGGCCTTGACTATATGTCATTTCCACTAATCTCACGAGAAATAACCGAGGACATCTTAATAAGCCCATTTTATCAAGCTAGTGACCTAAGCCTTCAAGTTTACCATTTCACATTTCATTTTAAGCTATTTCAGTTAGCCCAGTGACACCAACTCCAACACTTTTTAATGCAAATCCGAAAATCCAAACAAAAGTCTCACCATTTTCAAACATGTCACCAGATCATTTTGTGGGATGAAAACCCATCCGTGTTCGACCCTAGACCGCTATCTTTGCCGGTAGCTTTACTACGCGTGGGAGAAAAATAGGAAACAAATTTTTGTTGGTCCGGATCACCCCTACCATGCGCGAATCAACTACCCACAGCCCCCACACCTCCCACCCAAAAAAGGACAATGTCCTTATTGGCGATAAAGAAAAGAAATAGAGAGGGAACTCCCCTGTATCGATCCAGGGATCACGGTGGCGATGGTGGTGGTGGCACATGTAATGTCTAGCGGAGTTAGGCAAGGCTGCTTTGCTGGTTCGCCAGTACAATGTGAAGGGTTTCATGGGAGGCAACACTTTCCCGGTACTTGGCGGAAATATAAAAAATAAATCTAGAAAAACTCATCGAGACCCTTAGTAGCATCAAAACCAGTTCTATAACAAAGAGAAGGGTGTAGGATTACCTTGTGTCGGTTCCAAAACTGAGCTGGTGATCGGGGTAGCTTTAGATTGAAGTTAACCAAGTCCTAGGTCGCCTCTAACGGTATCCACACGAAGAGTGAAGCAGGCAACACCTCCAGGCAACGATGCAGGAAGGGTCCGGTGTTAGCAGATCACGATCAGGAAGCCCGAAACGGTCTCTCAATCTCTAGAGCACCTTCTTGGAGATGAGAGCACAAACTTGGCCTCTTTCTCATGAACTATCTTTTCTCTCAAAAGAGCATCCACCAATTAGGGTTTCCATAACATTCTATTTATAGGAAAACCCCATCAAAAGACTAAAATGCCCCTCACTCTAAGTGATGATAGGTTACATGCATCCCCATGCGTTATAGCGAGTTCCCACACGGCACAAAGCTGAGGTACAACCCAAACCTAGTATCTCTCTAAGTGAGGTCTTTCAATCCCGGGATTCCACTAATCCCGTGACATTTCATTAATGAGAATTAACTCCCTCATATTTGGATCACATCCAAATCCGTTTTATATCGGCCGCGCTCTTCTAAGTGTGTGACCCCGTGGGTTCGGTTATGTTGGCGACTTGATTCAACCATTGAATTAAGTAAGTCAAGATTGGTATCTAGCAACACATCTGACCCCCAATTGACAGGAGAGTCAGTGGTATGATACTATACCCTTCCATAGACAAAATCATAGTGCGATTCGTCCTTTTACCAAATAACTATACCTAACGGTTTAGGCATGGACAATTGTGTAGCTCTCCTTCGGTGGCTATGCCACACCTAGCCTAAGTGATATTTATCTTGTCCACAGATTCATCACTCTACCTTTATGCACTTGAGACACTTTCCTCAGGAACATTTTCACTATGGCAGGAGATTCTGAGTAATGATTCGAGCAAAGAGGCCTTAGGTATACTCTCATTCATTGGGAGTAGCGAATCCTTTGTTGGCTACTCAATTACCTTGAACACCTCAAACTATACCCAATCCTCGTTTAATGGCGACCCTAGAGTAACATGGATTAAGGTCAAAGTACGAGATCGGCACATCCAGAGATATCCTTGAGCACCTCAAGTCTAAGGATATTTGCACCATTGCTATGATGAGACAATCATCTACATTTAATAAGATGATCCATATGATTATCTCATTATAGGTCTCCGATGTACTTAGCTACTCTTAGCAACCATCCACATGCCAACTCTGATAAACTCATGATCACAGTTTATACAAGATCTGCGATCCATTCGAGGTATGACGTAATGCTGAATGCATCGGATCGACAATGTCAGTCTTGTTGATCATGATAGGGATAATTTAGACACAAACATAATTGCACATGATAGGAATCTCTTATTATCATGATCCCATCATGATTTCCTTCATGCTATGTTATGTATCCTGAGACTTCATTAATTACAAAGATCCATATCAATTGACGTATGAATACCAAATTAACGAAGAAGCCTTACATATTAAATAATATATTCTGGCGTACAATAAGTGCTAATGGCGGTGCCTTTGACACTTCTCTAACGATCATGTCAGCGATGGGGCATCCATATCTGGCTCATGGTGACCCGATGCTCCTGGGTCTCATCCCGAACGCATCAAGCGGGGTAGTGAGGTCCTAAACCTGGTCCTGAGGGTAAATGAGGGCCAGGGACGGAGGCTCGGCCCGGGAGGTGGAGGAGGGGGTGGATGGGTGGGGTGGATGTGAGGTGGATGGGGGGTCGGCCTCACCCGAGGTCTCCTCACGCATACCAAACAAGGTCTGGTATGCCATCAACTCTTCCTCATTCGAAGGTTCATGACCCGAGTCATAAACCGCATCGGATCGAGGAACACGGAGCTATCTTTTTCACTCACGTTAGCCTTGATGGATGGATCTAGGCCTCGTTATCAAACACCCTGCGTTCTTGCATAGGCCATAGATGAGAAAGGGGTGCTCAAGGTTCATCTTAGCATCCCAATTATAGAGGATGGCGTCCTCTATAACTTGACCGACATCAAACGGGATGTCCTGAATGATGGCGAAATTTAGCAATGCCCGTTTCGCCGTCACCTCGCAAACGTTCATCGTCGGGATGAGACAAGAGGTGATAAAATGGTGCTACACCTTAGGTATATAGGCCAAATTTTTGGCCTTGAAGTGCACTGTGTGGCCTTCGTTGTTCAATTTCCACTCACCCTGCCCATTTGTGAGCAATCAAAGGACTTAGGATGATTGGGGTGTTCGTGAAATAATCAAAGGCCTCGGAGTTAACCGGCTCAAGATTGTAATAGCGGTTGATAGACTTCGCACTGAAGTCCACTAACACCCCACGGACGCGGACCTTCTTGAGCACATGGGCCTCTAGGTTGGCGTAGAATTCCCGCACAACCATTGTGGCGGCCGGCCGCGGGGGGTTGGCTAATGCACTGACCTTCCCGCGCGTGGTTTCGGAAAAAATCGTCGGGATGTTGGAATCCCTTCTCCTTAATGAAGGAGCGATTGGCAGAGATGAGGCAAAACTTCTCGGTCGCGCTCTCATTGACGAACTTACCATGATCGTAGGCCTGAGAAGGTTCTTTACTGGCCCGGCTACTCTTCGAGCTCATTTTTAGCTTTTTTCTTGACATTAAGCACAAGTTCAGGATCACGATGGGGGGAACATAAAGGCGAAAGGACCCTAGTAGGCTACCACACCCCTAGTGGGATTGCAGAGCAAAGTACACGGGAAGTACGAAACCCTCAGGGCCAGCAAACAAACCATGAGTGGGCACAAAGTGGTGTAGGGAGCTTGACGCACGAAAAATGGGTCTAGAACCCCCAAATAAACTGAGGCACAAATCACCCAGAAAATGGGGAGTGGAGTGGAACCAGACCTGAACGGAGCCAAAAGTTGGACAGTAGGGAAGGGTTCCGAAGGACAGTGAACACTAGGTGTGACGGGAGATGGGACAGGCCTAGGGCTATGGAGGGTGCTAAGGACGCTTAATCGGAGCGTTTGGAAGTGTTGGGATCGGAATGCGGCGGGGAAAACCTCTGAGCGATGAGGCGCCTGGGGTTTTTGGAAATGTCGACGGTGAGAAATATGAACGTTTATGGGTCTAAAAACAGGGCAACGTCGCGATGTTCAGGCCAATGTCGCAATGTTCCCTAGAGTTTAAAATTCAACGTCGCGACGTTTTGGACCAACGTCGGCGGCGTTACGAGGATCGGATTCTACCGACATCGCGGCGTTGTGACCCGACGTCGTGGCGTTCGAGTGTATTTTCAACCGCTCGTTGAAATCCAGTAATCGCGGCGTTACGGAGAATTACATTTTTCAACGTCGCGACGTTAGGATCTAACTTCGTGACATTACAGAGAAGTATTTTTTCAATGTCGCGACATTAGAAATTAACGTCGTGACGTGCTAGAGAGGTCTATTTTCAACGTCGCAACGTTGAGTCCAACGTCGCAACGTTCCCAAGACTAACAACCAGGAAATTTTACAAAAAAATTTCTAAGTATAGAAAAACTCCCTCCATTAGATCAACTCCTCTCAAAGCTTGCACAAGGCTTGTCCTGCTATCTCTCCTTCGCCATGACAACATCGGAACCTCGAAACCTATAACACAAATGCATTAAAATTAAAACAAGCAAAATTAAACCTAGCACACTTAAAATTAGAAAAACTGAAGACCACAATAATTTAAAGGCTTGGGTTGCCTCCCAAGTAGTGCTATTTCATAGCGTAGATTGCTTCGACTAGTGTGTCCACTAATGGTGCCCAACCACGAACCGATTGATGACAGCAAAATTTCGTGATCCCAACTATTTCTTATGTTGGCTTCAAACTTGTGGTGGACTTATTCTTCTCAAATTGACCACCTAGGTAAATCTTCACTCGCTGCTCGTTCACAGCAGATAGGCCTCTCGAGTGCGTGCTTCGACACTACCGTGGGAAGACTTAGTGATCACAAGCGGTCAGAGGACCACCATCTTGACTGAGTTTTCTGGGGAATTCTTCAGTCGTGAATTGAATAGCAATACTTGTTGTCCCGGTTTCAGCTCATTATGCATTAGGTGCTTATCATAACACGCCTTGGTCTTCTCTTTATAGATTCTCAAACTGTCATATGCGTTCTACCTAAGTTCATCCAGATCATTCAACTAAAGCATCCTCTTTTTCCAGCCCATTTCGAAATTCAAGTTTAGCATTCTAGTTGCCCAGTATGCTTTGTGCTCTAGTTCTACAGGTAGGTGGAAGGCCTTACCATACACGATTCGGTGCGGGGGCATGCCCAATGGGGTCTTAGGCGTGCAATCGCCCATAGCTATCATCAATTTTGTTAAGCAATCTTTTTCTTATCACATTAGCATCTTTCCCAGCGAGATTTTCTTGATCTCTCTATTTGATCACCTCAGCTTGCCCATTTCTTTGGGGTGATATGCAAGTCTTGATGCTTCACCCCATGTTGGCCGGGAGTGATGCAAACAACTTATTATAGAAATAGGGCCTTCATCGATTCTTTGCTCTAGGAGTCTCGAGACAGAAAGATGTTACTCTGATGAAGTTGTGATACTACTTTGGCATTACAAGTAATGGTTGGAATGGCTTCCACCCACTTGGACACGTAATCCACTGCCAAAAGTTTGTACTTGTGCCCATAGGACGATGGAAACGGACCCATAAAGTCAATGCCCCATACATAAAAAAGTTCTACCTCTAGAATATTAGTTAATGGCATTTCATTTTAGGTAGTCGATGATCTTGGTTCTTTGACATCGATCACAGGACTTTGCAAACAAGTGTGCATCTTTGAAAATAGAAGGCCAATAAAAACCTTATTGCAATACCTTGGCCGATGTTCTTTGTCCATTGAAATGACCCCCACACTCTAAGGAGTGGCAATGCGTCAGTATCTCACCCACTTCACTTTTCGGCACACACCTTCGAATAATCTTATCGGTGCACTGCTTGAAGAGGATTGGGTCTTCCCATAAATAGTGCTTCACTTCTGTAAAGAATCTCTTCTTTTGTTGATAAGTGAGGTCGGTGGGAGTAATCTTCGCGACAGGATAATTGGCTATATAGGCAAACCATGGTGATGTTTCATCTTGTGACAAAGATAGTATATGTTCATCTAGGAACGTGTCATCAATTTGCAAATGATGTTTCTGCACTGTTTCTGGAGTTTCCAGTCTTGACAGATGATCCGCTACCATGTTTTCAGAACCCTTCTTATCTCGAATATCCACATCAAATTCTTGTAATAGGAGCAGATAGGCCGAAAGCGTGATGTGTAAATGTGTGTGTACACACACATGTCGCCTTGAAGTGCGTAATGTCGCCTCAAGTAATATAGTGTACCTAGAGTGCGGATATCGATCACGGGGATAAGAAATCGTTGACTGCGAAATTGGCCCTGTAATATTATCTGGACTTAAACCTTGAATGACTAGTTAACTAAGGTGTGAGATTAAACTAAATTAAATTATCTTAGTTAATCATTGTGTTGTGGAGACTAGGGCTCTGTCTCCCCCTGCCACTTTTGATGGATTACTACCTATAGGAATTACTATTCAGTCTATCCGTGACTTATTGATGGCGGCGTGATCTTGCCTACGAGATACCCTCTCTCGAGGTGTATCCGCCTATCTCGCTAGAAGGGTTGAGTGTACCTCTACCTCACCTCAATGCTCCGTAACGCTTAAATGTTCTAACCTTAATCACCACCCTCGGAATCGGGATATCTCTGTTGCGAATTGAGCGAGGAGTCCTCTGTCGGATCCTAGATCCTCATCTCGATCTTGGATTGTGAGAATCATGCCAATGTTGGCCGGACATCCACATGTATATAAATCACGGATATAGAGCATACATACAGAATTATAAAATAACCGTAATATAAAATCAAAATCTTAATCCATGCAATCGTGACAGGGTCCAACAAAACCCTAGATGTGAATCTAGAACATACTAGACTTGAGTATACACATAATAAATCTAGAAATCATCAGCAGTTTTGTTTCCAGAAAATAAATACAAAAATGTCTTCTCAATGATCCCGATCACGTTCTTTGCTCTTGCTTTCGTGCTTCGTCCGTCTACGTTCTTCGATGCCCTCAAAATTAGGTCTCCCCTTGCTTTTAATGATGTTGGTGCAGAAATCGTGGTGACGTCGCGACGTTGGGTCAGTTTGTTGACTTTCCTCTGTTGACCAGGCGTCGTGACGTCGCGACGTTGCGACGTGACAACCAGTATTCTTGCTTCTTATGTTTAGCTCCAAATCGCCCAAAAACCACGATCCTGACCTGCAATTCACAAAAACTCCGGAAATCAGATCTTGGGCTATAATGTGCTTATTTAAATGTAAAATCAACTAAAAACATAAAGCGAGGGCTGGGTACTGCTATGGAGTGTTTTAGGCACTCATCACGCACCCCGAGCTTAGCTTCTTGCTTGTCCCCGAGCAAAAGCGGGCTCTAAACTAGACACATAACACCCTGACATACTACACTCGACGCCATGATTGTGATGCCTATGCTGCTAGAAGAAGGATCAATGTGACGCCCCATTTCCCGGGGGTCCATTGACAACCCGTCAACCTGCGGAATACTCGTGGATGTCGAGTAACCCGACACCACTCACGAAAATCGGGTAGAGTCTCCTTTGTACGGGGAGCTCTACCCAAGGTACAAAACCTATCCCAACAATTAACAACGACCACATCGGGTCCATGTGCGAGTAAAAATGGTCACTTAGGCCCATGCATCAATACTCACAAAATATATCCCAACCAACTATATTACATGTAGTTCAAGAGTTATTACAATACTCTTAACCAAAACATATATCAAAATTTAAAGTTTTAATACATGTTCTACAAAACGAATACTAAAGCCACAACCCGGCTTTCTTCCAAAGCATGACCTCTAGTAGCGTCATCCTCTGTACACTCCACTGTACCTGGAAATAGTGATCCCTCGACGGGAGTGAGCAAAGCCGATAGTGATAATTTCCTGCATAGGTTACTCCCGGCAAGTGCACATGTCATGGCAAACAATCACACTCAAGTAAATACATGATCATACTTGAATGTCTACATGCCCAATCCCATGTCTCGAGTCCTCACCGACTCCCTCACATATGCCTAAGTCAAATGCGAGTAAAAATACAGTTTTCAAAACAAAAGCTTTTTGTTCTCGAAAACTTACTATCGAGTTTCGTTAAAATTTATTGGAGACTGACCCTCGGCGAATGCATTTGGATAACCCTCCGAAACAATTCATGGGCCCTTGAGCATGAATTGTTGGACAATCTCCCAAACCTAATTCTCCTAGAAAATCTTGAGTAAATTCCTTTCACAACATTTTCGTTTTGTTTTCTTTTCATGTCATGCACTCACACCTAATATTATAGAGTTGCCCGATTGCATATGGAATACGATATGCAATTCCAAAATATTCATGCTAGTATATTTCATGCATATATTAACATAAATAAATTTCACAATTCATGTCATTCAGAATTACAACAATAACACCCCAGAAATTAGCTCACATGTGGGCTAACTAACCAATCAAGCAATTCACTTTGAATCCCACCCCGAGCCACACAAAATCTTTTTAAAATCCGTGAATAGTTAAACCCTAGAATTGGAAACCTTTGTTCACGGCCACACAATAGGGATTTTCTTCACTCGGTTCAAATGTTTTGAGACCGAAATCACGGCTAAGTCAAGCCTCAGAATATCCCTAACCATTCACATGACTCTTACCAAAGAATAACATAAGTAGGAAAAGATCCCTACCTCTTGGAGTTGTCGGAACTCCACAAAATCGGTGCCCACGCGTAGCCCTCGCCGTGTAGATCGACTTTGCTTCTTGCTCCATTGAGAACTGACAGTCCGAACGGCGGGAAATCTAGAGAGAAGACACTTTTTCTCTCTCTAAAATCTCAAAACCCAACTCGATGTTAATTTCCAGCCCTCTGCTGCACGCTTTCTTCTTCAAATTGAAGAAGAAAATTTTTCATCTTTGTCTTATTTAATTAAACTTTTCAAAATTCCATCCATGTCCCTTTTCATTTAACTATTTGACACATGGCTTAATCTAAGCCATTAATCTCCATCCTCTCTCTAATCATGCAACATGTGTCACGTGAGTACATGTAGTAGGTGACTTTTATCACATCACATGTCTCTCACAAACCGTTTTAAGGAACCCGACACCCGGTGCCTCGAAAAACGTGAAATTCCTTTTGTCTCGGAATTCAACAAAATTTGATGTGGTAGCTAGATTTCTTGAGATGATTTTAACGATGAAATCGGATTTCATCGTCAGAATCTGAAAAAATTTTGAGTTTTGACCGAAGTGCAGTTTACCCTTTTCAGAAAATTCGAATTTTCTGGGTTTTACAATCAAAATGGGCCGACTCAGAAATCTTGCCTTTTTATTCGAATTTCATCAAATCCATAGGGTTGTTTGACTTTCGAGAGAATTCAGCTGAACACGGTTCAGTTGACAAGTGACTCAACCTCCTAGGTTTTCAATAGCCTTTCCCAAAAAGCCTATGTGCAAGTGATACGTGGTCTCTAGCATATAACTCGGTTCCGGCATCCCCAAACTTGAATTCAACTCACCTATTTGGAAGAATCTAACTACGGAAGGATGAGAACGCACCCCTTTTTATGCAACTATCCTACCTACTCATGAAAGAAGAACGGTGCCTGAAATGAGATTGTGTTGAGTGTCCCTGTAGCGGGGATTCGTTGGTGACTCCCCACCACTTGGGTAGGGGCACCGGGCATTCAGTTCCCCTCGAACTTCACCCTGAACACTCATCTAAACCTAGGGGCCCTAAGCTTTGGGACACGTCCATCCTCTGTCCCCTGTAACGGGCAGTGAAGTCAATGGCTCCCGGCCAATTGGCGACATTAGGCTTTGAAAAACTCGGGCTGTGCCCGGGATTCCGATTAGACGCTCCAACTTATTCTCTTCATTTTTTATTTGTTTTTTTTGCTATTTTGTTTTTTTTAAATTAGGGCTCGATGGCAATCCTTTTTTTTTTTTTTTTTCAAGGTGTCCCATCCCTTTGGTGTTTAAAGACCCCCAAGGTTTGTTGAACCTTGGTAAGAAGACTCGGGCCTAGACATATCCTGAGATCAACGGTATTATTGGGTGCGATAGCCTAGTTGCGGAGTGGTTTGGAATACCCGGGAGGTGAGCACTGTGCTCATGCATTAAAATTAGAATTTAAGGACATCTATGACTGGTCTTTTCTTGATTATATGTGTTTTTCCAATAAGATTCAAAGTGGTCAAAAGTGATCCTCGATTAGCAGTCATGGCATCACGCACCCAACTACCTAAAATAATCCTAAAAACCGAAACAAACTAAATCCGGGAACTCCCCGAAAACAGAAAAAGAAAAATAACCTACAAATAGGCGAGATACCGATACGTCTGAGATGACACGGCTTGATAGTCATCACCCAACCCTAAACACGACACCTATAACTAAGCACAAGACTCAAAATACTAAATAACAATGCACACAAAAGTTATAGCCTAGAACTTACTAAAGCAGAAGACACCAAAATTTCCCAAAAGCAAAACAAATACACCAAAACAACCCAACTAGACCAAAACCCGATCACCCACACCCCCCTAAACAAGTGGACATTGTCCCCAGTGGAAAAGAAAGAATGAGAGAGGGTGTAGGAAACGTCCCTAGTGATCGGACGGATCACTGTGGTGTCAGCGGCGGCAGTTGGTTAATTGGAGAGCGAGAAGATGGGCAAGCTAGTCCTGAAGTGCCTGCTGATTACGAAGGATAGTCGCCTGATTGGCCAGGACTATGCGCATGTCAGCTTGGAGGGCCTCCACCTCCTGGCTGATGAGGACGCGGTGCTCTTGGGTCTCATCCCAATAGGCCTCGAAATGGGCTATGAGGTCGAGCACCGGGTCCTCGAGGATAGTGGAGGGACTGATCGGGTCCTCCCCCTGGGAAGGTTGGGGTGGTGAGGGATGAGAGGAAGACGGTGGTGGTGGTGGAGGGGAGGAAGTCGGGCCAGTGTCACCTTGAGGGTCGATCGGGAGGCCAAACCGGGCCTAATACTCTCGAAGCTCATCCTCATCCGAGGGTTCATTGCTCGAGTCATACATCGTATCGGGGCGTGGGACACCCGGATTGTCTCGCTTAACCATAATGGCCTTTATTGGATGGATCCACGCCTCATTGTCTTCTAAGGGCACCCCGACTTGCTTGCATAGGCCGTAAATGAGAAAGGGGTGCCCAAGGTTCATTTTCGCATCCCGGTTATGGAGGATGGCATCATCGATAACACGCGAACATGAGGGATGTCTTGGAGGATAGCATAGTCGCGAGGAGTGCATTTGGCCGTCACTTCACACACATTCAACGTCGAGATGAGACGTGAAGTGATGAAGTGATGCAAGACATTGGGGATGTAGGCCAAATGTTTGGCCTAAAAGTGCCCCACGCAAGGCGGAATCCTTGGTCGACTTCGATTGCCCTTGCGGATTGGTCGATAGGAATGACCTCGGGGGTAGTTGGGCCGCGCATGGAGCCGATCAAAGGGCTCAGGAGGGACCGGGTCGAGGTGATAAAATTGGTTGATAGACTTCGTGCTGAAGTCTACCAACACGCCGCGCACCAGCGCTTCATGACATCAGACGAGATTGGCATAGAATTATAGATACCACGCTCGTCGCGGTGGATGAGCGGTTGTACGAGGCTTGCCATCCCTTAGCAGCAATAGTTTTGCGGAAGAAGTCCTTGGGGTGGTGAAACCCCTTTTCCTTAATGAAGGAACGGTTTTTGCATATGAGGCCGAACTTCTCTGCCTTTTATTCATTGAATGAGCTTGGCTAGTCCTTGTATGCGGGTGGGCTCGTGTGGCCACGCCCTCGCTTAGCTGATCGGCACCCTTACTAGACATGAGGCGAGGGATGGGCGAGGATGGAAGACAAAATGTGGTCAGGCACCCCTAACACCCAAAAATTGAAACGAGAGGGAAGAATGAACCACTAGCGGCCCCCAAGCTCAGCAGGCGACGTTGGTGCCAGGGGCACGGTGGGGAAGGATGTAGTGGCTTGGCCCAAATAGAGCGCAAAACCGTGAATAGGCCCAAGAGAACCTACCTAACCCTAATAAGACCCACAACATAGTACATAACGGCGCCAATGGACATAACCTACACCGGCGGGAGTAGGGCACCAAACCAGGATGGGCAATGGGAGATGGAGGTCCTAAAGATGGGCGCAGGGATGGGGGAGGTGCCAAGTGCAGGTTGTGACAGCGGGAGAGGGGTCCGCGAGGGGTGGACAGGAGGTAGGCTCAAATTGAGGGTTTCTGCGAGGAAGAGGCGAACGGTGGTGTTCATAAGCGGGCAACGCGTCGCGCGTGCGAACCGACTTCACGGCGTGCGGGAGTTTATTGGCGTGTCGTGGCGTGGCGGGAGGACGATAAATCCAACATCGTGACGTGCTAAAGGGGATATAAATCAGCGTCGCTGACGCCGAATCCGCGTCGCGGCGTGGCGGAGGAGTCCTAAATTGGTGTCGTGTGGAAATCCAACGTCGCGTGAGGGTCGACTTAACATGGCGGCGTGGGGTCGGCGATGCGGCGTCAACGTCATAGCGTGTGAGGGCGTGATGAATTATGGATACGGCCAACATCGCGACGTGGGGACGTCGCAACGTGGCAACGTCGAGACGTTGTGAACCAACGTCGAGACGTTGTGAACCAACGTCGCAACGTGACAGAGAAGAGCAAATTAACACATTTTCAAAAAAATTCTAATTGTTGAGAAAAACCCCTTGAATGAAATCGACGCAGGTATTACGCGTCGAAATGATCTTCCGTGAGGCATATCTCCGCTTCCAAGGCTCCCTTAGGTCCTAGAAACAGACAATCGAAATAAATGTCCGATGACAGAAGGAGGTTGACAAAAATACGAAAAAAAAAAACGAAAACACACAGAGTTAGACTACGGAAAGAAAAAGTTGAAAAAGTTTAGGTTGCCTCTCAAGTAGCGCTTTGTTTAATGTCGTTAGCTCTATCGCCTTGCATCTCAATGATGTAATTATGAAATGGGGAGATTGTCGGCTCACTCACGACAACACCTCTGGTACCCTTAGCCCGAGAGGAATGGTTTGTATTCGCGTGATCTCACCCCACAGTATGGCTTCAACCTTTGTATGTTAACCTTGAACGTGCCTTTCTCAGGGTGCATAATTTCTACCCCTCCATGTGGAAAGACCTGGGTCACCGTAAATGGTCCCGACCATCATGACTTTAATTTCCCAGGGAAAAATTTGAGTTGGGAATTGAATAGGAGGACTCTCTGACCCACCTCGAAATCTTTCCTCATGATATGTTTGTCATGCCAGGCTTTTGTCTTTCCTTATATATTCTAGCATTCTCGTACGCCTCATTGCGGAATTCATCCAATTCACTAAGCTGTAGCATCTGCTTCTCTCCGGTTAATGTATTGTCCATGTTCAGCCTCCGAGTTTCCCAGTGGGCTCTATGCTCGATTCAGGAGGTGGCATGCTTTCCGTAAACAATTCGAATGGCGACATACCTAATGGTGTTTTAAATGTTATTCTGTATGCCTAGAGTGCATCCTCAATCTTTCGAACCAGGTCCTTCTGAGTTGTTGACCCATTTTTCTCCAGAATGGACTTGATTTCTCGATTCGATACCTCTGCTTGCCCATTTTCCTATGGATGGTATGCGAGTGATGTGCGGTGCCGCACTCCATACTTGTGTAGGACTTTGTCAACCATCTTATTGCAGAAATGGGTACCTTTATCTGTGATCAGTGCTCGTGGAGTGTCGAACCATGTAAATGTGGTTCTGAAGAGGCCCGGGCTACCACTACCATCATTAGTCTTGGTCGATGTGCTTGACCCATTTGAGGCGTAATCTGCAAGCAAGATGTACAGGATTATTAAGAGGGAGGGAATGGGCCATGAGTCCATCCCCACGAGATCAAATAAACCTTCTAGAATTGTGTTCGCAGGTGCCGTCCTTTCTGAAATGCTCCCACGTGCGCGGCATTTGTCGTAGTGGATCCTGGTAGCAGTGAGCATCCTTAAATAAGCTAGGCTAGTGAAACTGTGAAGTACCTTGGCGTTGTTGTCGCCGTAAAATGCCCCACATGGTAAAGTGTGGCGGTGTGAGAATCTTGACCATTTCATCTTAGTGCATCGGCGAAGTATCGGCAGTCGACCGATACTTTGTATAAAATAGGTTCCTCCCAATAGTAGTGTTTCAAGTGTCTGAACCTCTTTTAATTGATAGCTAAACTCTGGAGAGATCACCTTGGCCACCAAATAATTCACATAGTCGACAAACCATGGAACCACCTTTTTGTCTTCGATAGCTAAGAGCTGCTCATCTAGGAAATCGTCGTTCACATGGACTCATCTCTTGCCCCTTCTAACCATGATAAATGGTTAGCGACTAGGTTCTCTGTTCCCTTCTTGTCTTTAACCTCTAAGTCGAATTCTTGCAGCAAGAGAACCCACTGGATTAGTCTTGGTTTGGCGTCCTTTTTGAATCATTAGGTGCTATGGATGAGTGGTCGAGTGTGGGCCGACTTCTGCTTATTACTTGATCAAATAGGGCTAAATTTATCAAAGGCAAAGACAATGGCCAATAGTTCTTTTTCAGTGGTGGCATAGTTCAGTTGGGCATCATTCAAGGTTCGGCTAGCATAGTAGATAACCTGGAATATTCTTTCTCTTTTACGCCCTAACCTTTGCTCGATCATAGTCACTTGCGTCGCGCATTAGCTTAAATGGAAAGGCCCGATGCGGTTGCTGCCCTTTCTGATAGGGCCGAACTGATTTATCTTTCAAGACTGAAAATGCTCGCATACACTGCGCATCAAACTCAAATGGTGTCCCTTGGACCAGTAAATTAGACAACGACTTTGCAATATGAGAAAAGTCTTTTATGAAACGTCTATAGAACCCAACGTGGCCCAAAAAGCTTCTTATGCCTTTTACAGATGAGGGTGGAGAGTAATTTCTCCTATTGCTTCAATCTTTGCTTTGTCTCTGCCTCTATCCCTCTTGCAGAAATCTGATGCCCAAGTACAATGCCCTCTTGTACCATAAAATGGCACTTCTCTCAATTAAGTACAATATTGGTCTCCTCGCATCTAATCAACACCGATCTCAAATTTTCCAGGCAATTGTCAAAGGAGTTTCCCAAGACATAAAAATCATCCATGAAGACCTCAATTGTCTTTTCAACCATATAAGAGAATATGGCCATTATACAGCGTTGGAATATGCCTGGTGCATTGTACAGCCCGAAGGGCATCCGCTTGAATGCGAATGTACCATAGGGGCATGTGAATGTCGTCTTCTTCTGATCTTCATGGGCTATAGCAATCTGATTGTAGCCGGAATACCCATCCAAAAAGCAATAGTATTCGTGTCCGGCTAGTCTATCCAACATTTGATCCAGAAACGGCAATGGAAAATGGTCTTTTGAGTAAGCCTTATTCGATTTAGATAGTAAATACAAATTCTCGGTTGGTAGCGCATTCTAGAAGCGGTAATGTGTTATTCTTTGTTCTTATGACGGTTGTTCCTCCTTTTTTAGGTACTACATGTACCGAACTTACCCAGGCACTGTCAGAAATAGGATAAATAACCCCGGTATCTAGCCACTTTAGTACCTCGTGCGATTTACCCTCTTTCATAGTTAGTTCGTACCTGCATTGCTTCCTTTGGCTTACTTGACCATCTTCTAGCAAAGTCGATGCATGCACATAGAAGGCGAATCCCTTTTAAATCAGCCGAGACCATCCGGCGCATTTTGTGATCTCTAAGTACCCTCGATAACTTATCTTATATTCTTTATCGGGGGCGCTAGAATAATCAGCCCAGTAAGGTGGAGGCATTCCTAAGATAAGCATACTTCAAATGGCTAGGTAGTGCCTTTTGCTCCATCTTGGGTGGCTGTTCAACAGATGGCACTGGCGTTTTAGTATTTTCACCTAGAGATTCAAAATATTTCCTTCTATTGGGTTCGAATGAATCCATCCATTTTACATACTCCTCGGCCTCTTCTCCCATGTTCTCTAAATCACTCTACACCAGGTTAGCCTCTAAAGGATCAATAAGACCACTTTGGCTAGCCACTATAGCCTCCACAGTCTCTATTATGAAGCATGTATCACTCTCGGCAGGGTGTCTCACGGCTTCGAATACATTAAAATTAGCTTGTCTTCTGGCTCTCAATTTTCAACTCTCTCCCCTACATCGTCAATCATTGCCCTTCCGATTGCGAGAAAAGGGCCTGCAATATTATAAGGTATTTCTTTATCTTCTTCAATATCTAATACAATGAAATCCACCGGGAAGATGAATTTTTCGACTTTTACTAGAACGTCTTCTATCACCCCTCTTAGATGCTTTAAGGACCTATCGGCTAACTGGAGTGTGAATGTGGTTGGACGAGCTTCTCCTAATCCCAAGCGTCTAAATATAGATAAAGGCATGAGATTGATACTAGCGCCCAAGTCACATAAAGCTCTCTCAAAGATGGCGTTCCCAATGGTGCAAGGGATAGTGAAACTGTCTAGGTCTTTTAGCTTTTGCGGCAGCTTCCTCTGAAGGATGACATTACATTCTTCAGTGAGGTTGACTATCTCGAAATCTGACAGTCTTCTCTTCTATGACAAGATGTCCTTCATAAATTTGACAAAACTTGGCATTTGTTCGAGCATCGTGACGGAATGTTGATGTGCGGTTTGTGAACTGCTTAGCAAACTTGGTGAGCTGGCATCCGGTTTATTCCTCTTTAGGCGCTGGGGATACGGAATTGGGGCTATGGGTTGGTGATTCTTTGCCTTAATTTCTTTTCCCCCCAAAATTTTTCTCTTGGGGCTGTGCCCTCTCTATATTATGGTCGGTTAGTGCGGATGACTTCCTCGGTTCTGCCTCCTGGCATCGCTGGGGTTGCCTGTATTGCCAATTCTCTACCACTTCTCGGTGTATTTGCTTTTACATGTTATTCCTTCCGTCTAGAGTTCACTTACGAGATTGCTTGGTAAGGAACATTGCCTTTCTATCAATAGATTGGCCATTTGGCCTATCTGCACCTCTAAATTTCTCAAGCTATGGCCCACTTTGATTGTTCAATTGGGTGGCACAGTGTTTGCATATTCATATTTGTCTCTCATTCATAAAGGCGTATGCAAAAGATAACGCTAACGCAAGGCTTGTTCAAGTCCACCTTTTTCTCGGGGAGGTGGTTCGCTCACTCGGGAATTTGGTGGCATGTTGGTTTGATTGTTCCTCAGTCCGTAACCGCATTGCTCTATGTGCGATTGTCGCCCTGCCAGCGCCCGATTACGAGTTACGATGGTTGTTGCTCCCCATCGCGACCACATTGTTGTGGGCGGTCGATTAAGCCACCTCGACAAATACTAGGCATGCTCTCTTGTTTGTTGTCAATGACATTACGTACGTCGCATCTCATGAAATTCACACAACTCCGTGCGTTGCGATCACCTTGTTGTCCTGGTCGGTTGTAGTAAAGGTTTGTGCAACATGAGTAACCAGATTGCTGAGAACCTCGTTATCTGTGCCGCCCACGGCCTTTAGTGGTGTAATCTTATCTCTAGGCCACTGATTTGTATTAGTTGCAACATCTTCCGGGATTTCATATGCTTGGTCCGTGGTCTTCTTCATTAGTGCACCTCCTGCCGAGGCATCAATCACTATTCTAGTAGCATTCCTCATACCATTATAGAAAGTATGGACTTGCATCCACCTGGTCAGCCTGTGGTGTGGGCACTTCCTCAATAGTTTGTGAAATCTATCCCATGTTTTGCATGACTTTCTCCTACGGATTGTCGAATGTATTTATTTCTTGCACGGTGTGGAATTTTCGGTAGGAAGAACTGTCGGAAAACTTCTACACTAAGTCATTCCATGAAGTAATAGAATCTGGTGGCTGACTTGTCAACCAGTGTTTTGCTCTATCACCTAGTGAGAGCGGGAAAAATCTCAGTCTGAGTGCCTCTTCAGTTACCCCATTATACTTGACCGTGTCACACACCTCGATAAAGTTGGTCAAGTGAATATTCAGATTCTCATTTGGCAATCCGTGGAACAGGATGTTTTGAAGCATCTGTAAGGTCACTGACTTCGGCTCGAAGTTGTTTTCATGAATAGGTAGTCTCCGGATAGCCGTTTGAACAAGTAGATTGGTAAGGAAAATTCTTCTACTTGACATGAATGGATCATCATTTGTATAAAAGCGATCTGGGCACTGATCCTTCCATTATTCTCATTATGACCCCTTTGCGACTCGTTTTGCTCTTGGCCATGATCTTGCTCTACAATGTCCTACATGATCTCTAGATTTCTGTGTTGTTCTTCTCTTTGTTCTCTGCGTAAACGGTGTAAAGTTCTTTCCGGTTCAAGATCAAACGGATGTATTTCAACATTGGAAAGCCGCATACATTCACAATAACCTTAATGCGAAATCACACACCATGCAATAACCAAATTACAAGCACTTGTAAAGCAAAATAAAAATAAAAATAAAATTCTAGAGTAATATATAATTGCACTCTTTCAATATCAACTGTAAAAAAACTCCCCGGCAACGGCGCAAAAACTTGATAGGCCGAAAGCGTGATGTGTAAAATGTGTACACCTATGTGCGCAAGTGCACGCGTCGCCTCAAGTAATATAGTGTACCTAGAATGCGGATATTGATCGCTGGGAGAAGTGAGTTGACTCACGAAATTGGCCACTGTAATATTATCTGGACTTAAACCTTGAATGACTAGTTAACTAAGGTGTGAGATTAAACTAAATTAAATTATCTTAGTAAATCACTGTGTTGTGGAGACTAGGGCTCTGTCTCCCCTTGCCACTTTTGATGGATTACTACCTAGAGGAATTACTATTTAGTCTATTCGTGACTTATTGATGGTGGGGAGTGATCTTTTCTGAGATACCTCTCGGGGTGTATCCTTTATCTCACTAGCAGGGTTGAATTAATATCTACCTGCCTCGCTGATGTGAAAGCAGCTTAAATGTTCTAACCTTAATCACACCCTCGGAATCGGGATATCTTTATTTACCGAATTGACCGAGGGTCGCTCTATTTAGATCCTTGGGCGTCCTCATCTCTCGATCTCAGATACCCAGTAGAATCATGCCAATGTTGGCAAGACATCACATGTATATAAATCACAGATATAGAGCAAATACAAACAAATCATAAATAACTAAATAATATAAAATCAAAATCTTAATCCATGCAATCGTGACAGGGTTCAACAAAACCCTAGATGTGAATCTAAAACATACTGGACTTGAGTATACACATAATCAATCTAGAAATCATCAGCAGTTTTGTTTGCAGAAAAGAAGAAATACAAAAGGAAGTGTCTTCTCCAATGATCCCTAGATCTTGCCTACGAGATACCCTCTCTCGAGGTGTATCCGCCTATCTCACTAGCAGGGTTGAGTGTATCTCTACCTCACCCCAATGCTTCGAAACGCTTAAATGTTCTAACCTTAATCACACCCTCGGAATCGGGATATCTTTATTTACGAATTGGCCAGAAATTCGCTCCTATTAGATCCACACAGGCGTCCTCATCTCTCGATCTCAGATACCCAGTAGAATCATGCCAATGTTGGCAAGACATCACATGTATATAAATCACAGATATAGAGCAGATACAAACAAATCATAAATAACTAAATAATATAAAATCAAAATCTTAATCCATGCAATCGTGACAGGGTTCAACAAAACCCTAGATGTGAATCTAAAACATCTTGGACTTGGTATACACATAATCAATATAGAAATCATCAGCAGTTTTGTTTGCAGAAAAGAAGAAATACAAAAGGAAGTGTCTTCTCCAATGATCCCTAGTCGCTGCTGCTCTGCTTTCCGTGCTTTCGTTCGTACGTTCTTCGATGCCCTCAAAATTAGGTCTCCCCTTGCTTTTAATGATGTTGGTGCAGAAATCGTGGTGACGTCGCGATGTTGCGACGTCGCGACGTGGGAATCAGTATTCTTGCTTCTTATGTTTAGCTCCAAATCGCCCAAAAACCACGATCCTGACCTGCAATTCACAAAAACTCCGGAAATCAGATCTTGGGCTATAATGTGCTTATTTAAATGTAAAATCAACTAAAAACATAAAGCAGACGCGGGTATACTATGAATGTTTTAGGCACTCATCAGGAGCACCCAACGAATAAGTCTAGGTTTTGCGTCTTTCTTAGTCAACAAGTATTTGATTGCGGAATGATCCGTGAACACAATAACCTTATTCCCTATAAGATAAGGTCTGAATTTGTCAAAAGCAAACACAACAGCTAACAATTCTTTCTCTATTGTAGCATAATTGAGTTGTGCATCATTCAACGTTCTATTGGCGTAATAGATGGCATAGAAGAACTTTTCTTTTCTCAGGCCCAAGACAACCCCAACTGCAAAGTCGCTTGCATCGCACATAAGTTCAAATGGAAGGTTCCAATTTGGAGCGATTACTATATGAGCTGAGGTTAACTTCTTTTTCATCAACTCAAAAGCGTCCATGCATGGCTCATTGAATTCAAACGACACGCCTTGCATAAGAAGATTAGACAACGGTTTGGAAACTTTAGAGAAATCTCGAATGAACCGTTTGTAAAGACCTGTGTGGCCTAGGAAACTTCGTACTCCCTTTACTGATGTGGGAGGAGACAGTTTCTCTATGATCTCAATCTTGGCTCGGTCAACCTCAATTCCTCTTCCGGATATGCGATGCCCCTGGCACTTTTCCCAATTTAACACTAAATTGGTTTCCATGCACCTCTTCAGTACCAATGTCAGATTATGGAGGTAGTCATCAAATGTAGATCCAATCACTGAAAAATCATCCATGAAGACTTCAATGGATTTTTCGACCATGTCTGAAAATATTGCCATCATACATCTTTAAAAGGTTCTCGGGCCGTTACACAACCCAAATGGCATTCTTCGGAAAGTAAATGTGCCATAAGGGCACGTGAAGGTGGTCTTTTCCCGATCTTCTGGAGCTATGGTGATATGATTGTATCCCGAGTATCTGTCCAAAAAGCAGAAGTACTCATTCCCCGCTAGTCTATCTAACATCTTATCAATGAATGGCATTGGGAAATGGTATTTTCTAGTCACTTTGTTCAATCTTCGGTAGTCAATACAAATCCTCCATCCTATAACTGTTCTGGTCTGGAGCAAATCATTTTTCTCATTTACTACCACCGTAGTCCTCAGCTCTTGAGCACCGCTGGACAAAGGCTTACCCATAGACAGATTGTCGGAGATAGGAGTATTTATCTGACATCTAACCATTTAAGTACCTCCTTCCTAATTACCTCTTTCATGGAAGGATTTAAATGTCTCTAGGCATCCACTATCGGCTTGCTGTCTTCCTCCAGTAATATCCTGTGAATACACATAGATGGCCTTATCCCCTTTATATTAGCTAGGGACCATCCAATTGCATCTTTATGCTCCTTAAGGATCTTTAACAATTTCTCCTCCTCCATGTTAGAGAGGGAAGATGAGATGATAACTGGGAGTGTAGATTCCTCCCCAAGATAAGCATATCTCAAATGATTGGGGAGTTGCTTCTCTTCCATAATAGGGGGCTTCTCCAATAGAAGTCAATCGAAGCAGGCTAGCTCCAAGATTCAAAATACTTTTCTTATATTTGGTAGAAAGAATCATCCATTTGACATACTCTTGAAGCGTCTCATCTTCACAGAGTAAGGCTCATCGCCAAATCGGGCTAGTCTCCAATGGTTCTGAAGGAACCAATTGGCTAGACACTATAACCTCTAGCATATCCACTCGGAAGCAACTGTCGGTATCATGTGGATGCTTTATGGAATTAAAGACATTGAATGTCACTTCCTCTTCTTGAACTCTCAACCTCAGTTCATCCTTTTGTACATCAATCATTGCCCTTCCCGTGGCTAGGAATGGTCGTCGCAGGATGATTGGGACCTCTTTATCTTCTTGCATGTCTAGAATAATGAAATATGCGGGGAAGATAAATTTGTCCACTTTGACTAACACATCCTCTATGATACCACGTGGGTGAGTTAGTGACCGTCTCATAACTAATTACCAAAGTAGGCGTCTCGGGCGGCTTCTTATAATTTGATTTCTTAAAAAGATGCGACCATGACGCTAAGATTAATGCTCGCGCGTAAATCACCGCAGGGAGCTCACTTTAAAATACTACATTCCCAATAGCACATGGGATTGTGAAGCTACCTGGATCTTTCAACTTAGGGGGAAGCTTCTTTTGCAATATAGCACTACACTCTTCTGAAAGAGCAATAGTCTCATAGTCTCCCAACTTCCTTTTCTTGGACAAGATGTCCTTCATGAATTTCACGTATCCCGACATTTACTCAAGTGCTTCAGCAAATGGGATGTTTATGTGAAGCTTTTTGAAGATATCCATGAACCTGCCAAACTGCTTATTGATTCGTGCCACGGTAGGGTGATTCGGAATCAACAATTTTTGTATCCTTAGTTCCTCCCTCTTTATAGTAGTCAAACTCACTGCTGACATAGCGGTCTAGGGTTGAACACGGGGATGGGTTTTCATCCCACGAATGATTAGCATCAGTGTTTGAAAATGGTGAGAACTGGTTTGGATTTTTCGGACTTAGTTAAAAGCGAGAGGGGAGGTTGTTTGTTCAGCGACTAAGCGTGTGGCTTAAAGTGAAGTGTGAAATGGTAACCTTGAAGGCTTGGGTCACTAGCTTGATAACATGGGGGTATTACAGTGTCCTCGAGTTATTTCCTCGCATTAGGGCAAATGACATATAGTCAAAGCCAAAACCGGATCTTTGTTTAGCTATGAAACCTAACCCTAGAACCACTCCTATTTGAGTCAAGACAAGTATTATGCATTCAAAGTCCCATTCGGTTTAAAACCTAGCACTCGACCTCATTTCAATGGCTCGTAAATGGCATCTAAAGGATATCGAGTGCATCTGGCATTAAGCATGCCTTTGAACCTAAAGCATGGCATGTATTGACCAAGGGAACAACATTAAATAGCATTAAACCTAGTTTGGAAGGTATGGAACCATAAATACGATACTGTATCCTTTAAAGCATGAGGACAACTGCAGCAACTGAAAACCAAGCTAGCCACCCTCTCTTCCAAAGTATGAGGCTGTAAGCATCCCTTGAGTTGTCATCCTCGAGGGATTTCGCGACCTAGAAAATGAAAGAAGAAGAGAGAGAAGAGAGCAAATGAAACCCCTAAAATGAAAATTTGCTTGAAACTTTTATAAAATGAAAAGTTGTAGGGTTACAGGATTTGTGGGGTTATATGGTACAACCCAAAGTGTGAAACTACCAAAATACCAAAAATATGAAATTACATAAGGGCTAAAATGGTAATACACCAAACGTGGTGGATTTAGAACCAAAAATACGAAAACACGAGTGAGATTTTGCTGTGCGGGGGGAATTTCGCTGGCATGGCGAAAATTTCACGCTAGCCTAGCGAATTTCGCTAGCCTGGCGAAATTTAAACTAATGCGATTCTGAGAGATATAGCGAGTGAGAGTTTAGCTATCATGATGAATTTAAGCTAGCTAGCAAATTTAAGCTAGTGTGATTTGGCCTAGCGAATTATGTGAGGATAAGCGGGAATTAGTTGAATTTATTTGAGCCGCGAATAAATTTCGCTGGCTAGCCGAAATTTCGCTAGCTAACGAAATTTCCCAGTTTCGCTGGGATTGCGAGAGAATTTTCGCTATGATTGCGAAATTTTACGCAATCGGCCAATTTTTCGCAATCATAGCGAGAATGCTGATATTGTTCTGCCACTCTTTGCATCTTCCTTTTGCCGCTACATCCTTTCCTTCAGAAATCCACTTCAAAATTCCTTCATTTTTATGGTTGAAAACACATAAATCTTCAGCATAAATGGTGAAGTACCTTGAATACAAAATTGCAAAAACAAACTCGAAATGGCATCGGTGAGTGTAGTGGACTGCACACATCAATTGGCTTAATTGACGCAGTTAGTGTAAAAAGCACTCGAACCCTATCTTGAATAGGGCTGAAATAGCACTTTTTGGGCACTAATCCACTAGCCAGACACATTGCTAGTCCCTTAGCAATGCTAAAACAAAAAGGGTATGTATGCAGTGTTTTTACAAAAAGTGTATGTGGGTCAAAAAGTGTATGTACTGACTTTACCTTTAAAATGAACAATTTACACCCTGTTCGAAAACCGACATAAGAGAACAAAAACCATATAAGAACAAGTTTTAGGGCAATATCGGATCCAAGGAAATCAACCTGAATTTCCACCAAAATCTAATTGTTCCTAATGTAACGATTGAGCCGATAAGGTGCGAAACTATTCCACACCCAGCTTTAACTCTTTGCCGTAGCCTTAAGCGTTGTCCAACCTAAATAGGATTAGCTACGCTCTTGTTCTTTGCTTGACTCGTTGTAGGGGTGCAATGCTAAAGCTTCGACTTCACCAAAGTCAGGTATGGCAGGTCCCACCCGATGACTCCCAGCCGGTGGGTTTAGGGCATCGGCCGAAGGATCCTTGACCCTGAGCTGCGAGGTTTCACGGACTCCGAGATGACTTGAGGAATTAAGCACCTACAACACGCTAAACTCTACCCGTCCACCCATGTAACGAACACAAAGTCGATGACTCCCAACCAACTAATATTTAGGGCATCGGGCTTCAAAGGCTTTCGCCATATACCCCTCGGACCGTATTCGGGTTTCAGAGAGCGAGCGTCACGGCTTTATTTTCTTTTCTTCTTTTCTTTTAACTGCTTTTTCTTTTCCTTTTTGGAAGACTACATTGGCCTTCATACATAGGTAAAACTAACCTATTATGGGTTGTTAGCATGTCTAAGGTCGGCTTTGCAAAGTGAAAGGAGGTACATAATTTCACAGCCTATTGGTACAATCTGGTGTGCATTGTGTGAATTAGCTAAAGGGGGAATGTTCAAGTTGAAAACGCTAAAACTTCAATGGACCAAAAACTAAATCATGCATGGAATTGTCCTAGCATTAAGGTAACAATAGTGTTTCAATTCTCCAATTAAAGGCAATTCAATTGTTCAATTAAAAGCAATTCAATTGTCAATTGAAAAGAAAAAATAGATACACAAAATAAAGACACAAAAGTACTTTGCACAAGTATAGTGAACTGTAAATAGTGTTGTAAAGCTTTTGATATAACCAAAATGGCTAATACAAGAAATATAGCTAAACATACAAAAAAATATCACTGCCTACTATTGGCTAATACATGAATCCTAAACAAAATCAGTAGGCAGTTGATAATGCTGAAAACTATACAAAAACATAACAGAAGACACTCCTATCTCTAACTTTTCCTCCTAGTAAAAGCATAGACATGTAATAGGGATAGGAAAGTTAGAAACAGTGCTGACCACCTCAATCTACGTGGTGGTGGTGGATCGAAAGCTCTTCTAGCTGTTCCCGTGGCGTATGTCTAAGGATCTTTGCTACTAGCTAAATCTATGGTCGGGGAACATACGGGAGACCGAGGTGACTCATGATGCAGCACAGGCTTGGTATGACCTTTGCTCAAGAAAAGTGGTCTCGGCTAGAGTCAATCTCTGGTCCAACGATGCATGTGTAGAGGCTAACGAACAGACAGCATCCATAACACCTGCTATCTCCACCGAATGCTTGGCGTCGGCCGTACTCTAGGAGATCTTCAATGTATATATGATGGGTCGGGGAGTGTCGGCGGGGAGCTGTGGCTGAAGCGGGTGGAGGAGGGAGATGGAGGGAGATACATCGGCCTTGGACTCCTCTCATCTCGACCCCAAGGCATGAATATCTCTCCTCTGCAATGAGTCCTCTACCTCCTAAATCCGGTACCTCCTCCTGAGTCATTAGCTGGAGGAGAAAAGATATAGGCATCACCATAGCTCGCTCCATAGTCAGGACCTGAGGGCATCTGATCCTCCTCTCAATCCGGGGCTCCTCTGGAAAGCCCAAGTGCTCCAGGACCTGGCTCATCAGTCTCGGCATCAACAAAGGTAGACTCTCTGCTCGAGCCAGGCCCTTGCGGTGGACCTTATCTTCGAAATGTAATGTGCGGTCATCCCCTTGACTCGAGAGGGGCCGGAGCAGACCCCTGAGATCCGTCTGAGCCTCGGGGATGGCCCCCCTACGCTGGACGTAGTGCTATAGCGGGAATTTGAGTCCCAGGAAAATGATCGATAAGAAGCATCGAGGCGGGAAGGCGCCTCTCCCGGGGGCATAATATGGGTCAGAAACGATGGTGTCTCGAAGCGAGCTGCGGACCATCTCTCTCTGAGTCGGCTGAGGCCAATCTCGATAACCTTCAGAATTGGCCTGCACTGGTGGCAGGCCCAATGCAGCCGATATGTCCGCCGCTTTAAGAACTCCCTGGCGATCATCGATACTGAATCGGAGCTCCAGCGGACTCGGCGCTCCCTGGGAGGTCATAGAATGGTAGAACTTAAGTACCACCCGGGAATAGTAAGATGCACGCGGTGTCATAAAATGGCGGAAGAGAGTCTTTTGCTCAATCGACCGCGCCGGAATCCTGAGCCCAGGGAATCGATGAGCGTGGCCGGGACGTCGTAATAAGACTCTCCATGAAGTCTCTACAGCGTGGAGTCCGGCGTTCCCGGGATAAGTGCCGACGAATAAAGTCTCCCCAATCCTTGAGACGACGATAATTGGGGGCGATGGGGTCTCTACTTGCCGGTGGAGTGTCGGCTCGGGCCTAGATGATGATGACTCCGGTCTGATGCGGGCCGGCAGGCGGCGGGACCCTCCTGGATCTCTCTGTGGCACGGGAAGGGCCGGGGTCCGTCGGTCCCGATATCTCCTGAACCTGAGGAACCTCGGGGTGCCTGCAGGGCCCAGGTGGGGTGGAGCCTGCTCCTCGATCGGGAAGTCTTGAACGACTAGGGCCTCAGGCGGGACCCACCTCTGGTGCGGGCCATGGTTGTATCCCCGAGAGGGCACGGAGGCGGGCGGGTAGTGCACAGGACGAGGCGGACTAGGGCTCGGTGACGGTGGACCGGGGCACGGGCATGGCGTTTGCGAACTTCTCTTGGAGCAGCTCCTTTGTGATTGGTGCCCAAGAATTGCAATTTTGAACCCTATAATAGATGGGTTTGAGTGCTTTGTGCACTAATCATGTAATTAATGCCAATTGAAGTGTTCAGTCTTTTTAGTATCACTTATCATAGTTTAGAGGTTATTTTTGGTACATTTTGCGGGGTTTGCGCACTATAGGAGTTCAATATCGAGATGTATGACGAATCATGAAGTTTGAACTCAATGTTCAGTCATCAACCAGCCCAAGAATCAATGAGAAAACCAAGGCAAAGTGAAGAAAATTGGATGGAGTAGAAGACAGGAGTGAAGATCCAACCATGGGAATTTTAAGCTAGAGTTGAAAATTTTTAATAGAGATGCGAAAATTTAGCAACCTTAGCGAATTATAACTTATATGATCTCTTAGAACTAGCTAGACCACCGGTTCGCTAGGCACCATTTTTAAGCGAAAATACACGATTTCGCTACTCACAATAATTTCGCTAAACTACGGGAATTTCGCTAACTAGAAGAAATTACACAGCTACAGCGAAATTTTCCATTTAAGCTATGCATGGTGATTTCGCTAGCTAGAGGGATTCTTCAGCCTAAGCGAATTTAATGCCTCGTCATGTTTTGTAATTAATGTAGCCCAGGCTTCAAACTTGGTGTATTACTCTCTTGTCCTTTGCAGCGATTTTGTGGGTTTTGGTATTTTCATGCCTTGAGGTGGCCTATATAAGCCCCTCTTGTTTTGTAACCAAAGAGAGAATTTTAGAGAACAATTTGGGGGGAGAGAAGAATTTGTAAGTTTTCATTTTTGTAAATAAAGTCTCGTATTTTAGTTAGGGTTTTATTTTCCTCTCTTCTCTCTCCTCTTTCTCTTACTTTCTTCGCTGCCAAACACCCCTCTTGAGGATATTGACTGAGAGATGCTTGGCTAAGCCTCCTTTCTTTGAAGAGGAAGGAAGCTAGCTTGGTGGTGGGGCATATGCATGTTGTCCTCTTGTATTAAAAGCCATAGGTACTGTGTTTATGACCCCCATCTTCTCAAATTAGGGTTGAATAGCATTGAATGTTATTAATTTGGCCAATACTCTCCATGCTTTAGGATACAGTGCATACTTAATGCTAGATGCATTGTGGTTCTTTAGATGGTCTTTACGAGCCTCTGAAATGATATTTAAATGCTAGGGTTTCAAACAGTAAAGGGGCCATAGATGCATGCTACTTGTGTTGACTCAATAGGAGTTGATTTCAAGGGTGAGGTTTGCTAGTTAAACATAGATCAGGTTATCGCGAGTGAACATGGAGTTGCATGTCATAGCGAGGATGAAACCCGGGGAAACTTGTTTGCCTAACACCAAGTTAATGACCTAAATCTTCAAGTTAACTTTTCACACTTTATTTTCAGTTTTACAATTTCTCGATTTCAACCTACTTCCTTCATTTTTTTTTGAAGCAAATCCGAAGAGTCCAAATAGAAAGCCTTGCAACCGTGCACTTATGTAAATCATTTTTTAGGATGAAAACCCATCCCGTGTTGACCCTGGAACCGCACTATCTGCGGTAAGCTTGACTACAGCGTGCGTAGAGAACAGAGTGTGTATATAAATTTTGTTGATTTTAGCTCGGCTATTTGTGGCCACGAATCAAATGGCGCGTTCGCGGGGATGGTGCCAAACTACTAATGGTAAGTTGAGTGTACTTGTGATCAGCATCACAGAGTGGGGTAACTCTTACCCTTTTTGTCACTTTCCGATTGCGAGGCGCGGTTTTAACGCCCAGCGTGCTTGCCTTTATTTGATTTTCATTGATTCGTTTTAATTTTTTGTTAGCTAATCTTAACCTTTTTGCAAGCTCTGTAGTTGCTCTTTGTTGTCTCTATAAATTTTGTATCAGGTGTTTATGCAACAGTGGGATAGAGACACATCAGGTAGGTGCAGAGGATAAAGTACACAACTTGGCCTATCTGAGTGAGTCGGTGTACATCGCGATACCATGGATCCCATGCACCGAGACAGCGGAGTCAGCAGGGAACCCCCCATGAATCAGTAGCATAGAACCATGAGGATCACATCGCCCTCTAGAGTTAGTGCCCGAATCTGTATCATTCCTCTGTTGAAGATGTAGCAATGAGGCCATATTTACCCCTACTCCCCACATATCATGGTATGGAAAATGAAAATCCATACGCTCGTATTAGGAAAGTTTTGAGGAGAGTTTGCACTACCTTTAAGGAAGGTATGATGGACATGAATTTCTTGAAGCTAAAAAGCATTTCCATTGACTCACAAGGACAAAGACGAGAGATATGGCTCAGCTCATTGAGGCCTAGAACCATTAGAAATTGGGGTGAGCTGCGACGAATTCTTGAAGAAGTTCTTGATTGCTCCTTAAGATAATAATTTGAAAAGAACAAATTTACACCTTTGCAGCTGAGGATGGTGAGAGATTTTACGGTGTTGGGAGAAATTTATGGGAAACCATCGATTGCTGTATCCACCATGGGTTTGATACATGGATGTTGGTAAACCACTTCTATGGTGGTATGTCTCCTGCCATGAGGCAGCTTTTGGAAACCATGTGTGGAGAAGACTTTCTGAGTAAGCATCCGGACGAAGCCATGGATTTTTTAAATTACGTGGCTGAAACTTCTAAGGGTTGGGATGAGCCTAACCCTAGAGAATTGGAAAGGATGAGACCCACAGTTAACCAAAGGGGTGGGATGTATGCCTTTGCGGAGGAAATAGAAATGAGAGCTAGGATTTCAACTAGCTAGGAAGGTAGAAGGAGCTTGAAGGCGAGCAGCTCCGAGAGGTGCATGCGGTGGTCGACAATCACACGATCCCGATCCCTTGCACCAATTTCCAATCCCCTGTGCACCCCGTAGAACCATGTCCTATAGCCTATGCAGTGAAGGATTTGATGTCGAGAATATTGCTAACCTTTGTAAGGACAATACAAGAAACCACAACAATCTAATGCTCCCTTGTGGTAATACCTACGATTCCAGTTGGAGGAATCACCCACTAACCTTGCATGGAGACCCAACCCCCTGCCTATATACCCAGTGCGAACCTACGGTTTTGTACCCCCTCCACCGATCCACAATGACCATCATCCCTCTTCTCGATGGAACAAGCTATATTGAATTTGAGTAAGGTGGTAGAAGCTGACTTTGTTGAGGAACAAAAAGGAATCAGCACGTGCAGGCGCTTACGAAAAGTTGATCTTGTAGAAAGTACGAATAAGAGAATAGATGGAGCTTGAGGAGCAATCTCAACCAGAAAATTGACAACCTATAGTATTCAATCACGAGATCAACAAGTTGCTAGAGGTACAGAGAAAGGGGTTTCCATCTGACACTTCCAAATCCCGAGGAATTCGCGAGGTGGGATCGTCCGACAATTCGGGAATGGATGAGGTTAAAGGTATAATTACGAGAAGTGGAAAAGAAGGTTGATCAACCTATGCGAAACCTATTGAACCTAGAGCGGGAAAAATTGCAATGCAGGCATATTCTCCTAAAGGAGGATTGATGAAATCACAGCATACCACCTCGTTTCCTGAAGCATAGAGTAAGAAGAAGGCATCTCAACAAAGCGAGGGCATCTTAGAGGTCTTAAAGCGAGTGAAAGGTTAACATGCCTCTTTTAGGACATAATCAAACAGAAGTGCACATGCGAAATTTTTTGAAAGATCTTTGCATTCGAAGGATTAGGCATTGAGAAAAGGCATTTCTCCTTTGAACAAGTCGATTTCATAATCCCAGAAAAGAAAATACTGTCAAAAAATACAGGATCTAGGATCTCCCACAATTTCAGTCAATATTGGTGGGAATTGCATAGAAAAGTCCTTGCTCGATTTAGGAGCCAGTGTGAACCTAATGCCGTATTCAGTATACATGCAGCTAGGTTTAGGTGAGCTAAAACCTACCAACATCACACTCTCATTGGCCGATAGATCAGTGAAGATCCCAAAGGGGATAGTTGAGGATGTCCTTGTGAAAATAGACAAATTCTACTACCCAGTAGATTTTGTAGTGCTTGACACTCAGCCAATTACAAGTGAACCCAATCATGTACCAATCATCTTAGGAAGACCATTTCTTGCCACCGACCCGATGCAATAATAAATTTAGGAATGAGTCATCTGCAACTAACCTTTGGTAACATGACTTTGGAGTTAAACATCTTCCATTTGAATAACAAGCAAAATTTGTTAGAGCGAAAATCAAATTTACGATGAAGAGTTGTTTCAATTGATCGGTGTCTTGAAAGCAAAATGTCACGGAAATCTGAAGTAATAAGCCATGGAGATGAGAAGATATTGGTCTTGCCATCAACACCAACTGCCAGCCAATTGCTCAATTCAAAAGCCATTAGTGAGGACCACTTCAGCGGTGGGCACCCAACCATGGAGTCACGGGGCTACTGCGAGGGGGTTGAGGAGATTATTCTCCTTGACCCCCCTTGAGTAAATTTTTGAGATTGAACTGGTTCGGTGTTTTCAAAAACCGAATAGCAGTTCTACAATTTCTACTTTCTGTCTAAATTTAGTTACTTTAGTGAATTTCAGTTTTTTTTATAAAATTTTTAACTTAGCAGTTTTCATTTTATAGTAATTTAGTTTGTATATTATAGTATTGTATATTCAATTTTAATTATAGTTTATATAATAATTTCACTTATAATGTTTCTTAAAATATCAATAATTAATTTAAAATTTTTGAAATGCAGGTAGTGTACTCGGTTTGAGCCAAATTCGCTCAAAGTAGCGAAATTTGGAGGAGACCCTTCGGCTGCCGTTAAATGCTTATATAAACAGGGGAGGGGGTTGGCTAAATTGTCACTTTACATTCTCCCCACTCCAATGACCCTGAAGCTCGGCCTTTGCCGCCAGAGTCGTTCCCGAGTCTCGGCTTGACCTGCCATTTGCTACTCCGGGTTACTCACACCCATGGCGAGTCGGCGGCTGCCGTCGCGGCTTCCTGACACCGGCTTCCATAGCGCCGTGACGGGCGCGGTGCCCGCCTGTGCATTTTGTGCTCAGAGCCCTTGCACCCGGGCTCCGATCTCGCTGAGCCACGGCCCGAGTTTCTAGTGTTGCGGCCTCGATCCGCGTGCGCCACGAGCCCGGTACCAGCCACGGCCCGAGCCTTGGTGAGCCTCCAGCGCCGGCGGAGACGGCCCGGAATTGCCCTCGGTTCAGCTTTAGGTGCCTTGCCTCAGCATTTGGTCTTTTACTGAGCCTTTATTTTCGATTCGAGTCGATTTGGTTGTTACGGTGAGCCACTGGTTTGTTTACTTGCTTGAGTGCCTCATTTATCTCTGAGAGAGCCTCAGCTACATTTCGGTGGTCGGAGCCTTTTTCGGTACTTTATTTTCGATATCGGTATGGTTCGGTACGGGGTGGAGTCGATCTTCGGCCTCGGGTGAGATTGTGCGCTGAGAGGCCCGGCTCAGGTCCGAGTTCAGTGCCATCACGAGTCCAGGTACATGCCGGAGAGCCTGCAGGGATTCGACGTTCTCCGAGACCGCGGATGGGACCTTGGGCCCCATCACTGTGCCCGGAGGAGAGTTAAGGAGGGCTGACCCTCAAGCAGACCGCACATCGGGCCCCGGGCGAAGATCATCATCTTCTCGGCCCCTCCACCATCACCGATCACATCTGGCTGCGGAGCGACTTCATCACCTCGAGTTGTCGCTGCGTCGAGGATTCGAGCCGTTGTTAAGTAGGAACCCGTTCAGGGAGCATACGACTCTCCCTGCGAGTTTCATCGGGGAGTCATATTATAGCGTCCAGCGAGGGCGACCTAGATGCGGAATTACATGAGGTTGATCGAGGTATTCACTCCTACCTTTCATGACTCCTCGGCAGTATTATTATCAGAGGAAGTAGTCTTTGCGGTTCTACCGCTCCATGACATCGAGGAGACGATCCACATGAGCCCCGATTCGATATTGATGGCACCCGGTGCACTTAGAGCGGCCCGGAGCATTTGGCCTTATTGGGCTTGCGCATACCGCCGCGCAATTCAGAGGGATACAGAGATTGGGCCCACCCACCTCACGGGGAGATAGTTCGACGGCGGCGCGGGAAGGCGTTGCCGGTGGTCCGGTATTTCTGGGCGGCTCAGCCTCGGATCTTTGTTGGTAGACCACCTGTACGTGCCGGCTTATTCCCTCTGCGGCATTATGTGCGGAGGGAGGGGGCCATCTGGAGCGCTTTGGATCTCGGGAGATTTTGGTTCCAGCCCCTCGTACGTGATGGCCTCTCTGGTGCGATTCGGGGAGAAGGTCCATCGGAAGGACTGAGGTACGACGGAAGGCTGATATTCCAGCTACTTATCGCAGAGACTCCTGCGCCGTGTTCTACCGAGCATATGGGATTCCGGAGGAGCCGAGTTGAGATGAGGGTTCGATGCCCCTTAGTCATGTCGGTGGAGTAGGGTGATGACTATGCCGTATCTTTCCGCCCCCGACCACGGGACCGGGGAGGAGTGCGGGTCGGAGGCCGAGGACCACCAGCCCAGATGACCATGCCGCTTGAGCCGAGATCTGGCCCGAGTCCGGTTCCACGGATGTCCTCCATCCCCTCCTCCATAGAATTTGCATCGCGACTGCAGCGATACTCCTGGCCCATCCTGTCGACACACCATTCGCGGCGGATTATAGTCATGTCATTTCGAGAGATAGTGGTGTGATGGATGCTGTCTTTATCACTAGCGACTACGCGGAGTGGTCGTGCCACGGTAGGGTGAGCGGAATCAACAAAATTTATCCGTAGTTCTCCCTCTCTGCCGTAGTCAAGCTCTTTGCTGACATAAGCGGTCTAGGGTCGAACACGGGGGATGGGTTTCTTAAACACAAATGATTTGAATGAAGCGAAAGCGGTGAATTAAATTTGGATTTTGGGGTTTGGTTAAAAAACGAGGGAGTGGATGGTTTGAGCGAAATAAAATGAGAAAAATAAGAAAAAGAACTCCCTTAAAGCATTGGGCCACTAGGTTTAAGGTCCTAGGCTAAGCAGGAGGTCCCGAGGTTAATTTCCTCGCGTTATGACATGCAGCCTATAGTCCATGGCATACTTAGGATCTATGTTAATAGCAAACCTCACCTTGAAACAACTCTATTTAGATCAATCAGGTAGCATGCATCTATGGCCTTTACGGAGTTTGAAACCACTGACATTCAATATCATCTCGAGAGGCGCTCGTAAGACCATCTAAAATTTCTTGATGCATCTATAAAACAATTATGCACTTTGTATCCTAAAGCATGGAAGTATTGGCGAATCAGTAACATTAAATGCTATGCAACCTAATTTAAAAACCCTAACATATAAATATCATTTCACAGGCTCGTAAAGACCATCTAAAGAACCAGCGGTACATCTCTACGCTCAGTATCTGCTGGATCTAAAGCATGGAAGTATTGGCCAAATTAATGACATTCAATGTTATGCAACTATCGGTTGAAACCCTAACCCTTAACCTACCTCGGTGGCTCGTAAAGGCGACTAATGGATATTAGTGTATCTAAAAGCTAAGTATACCTTTAAACCACAAGCGCAGTATTGGCGAAGAAGTAAATGGCCCAAAAACTGGGTTGAAGATTTAGGAACCAAAAATGACAAAACCTCTTTGCATGAAAAGTAGGGAACCACCGGCAACCTAAAGATCTCACCCCAGCCGGCCTTTTTACTTGAAGGAAGTGGTTTAGTAGCTCATCCTCAGTTGTCATCCACGGAGATTGTTTGGCAACGAAAGGGAAGAAAGGAAGGAGAGAGAGAATAGAAAACTAAAAAAGAAAATAGAAAGACTGCGCGAGATATTTCTTGAAAGATTAAAGTTAGGGTTACAAACTTATAAGGTGGCTTATATAGCCAACCCGAATGTGTGAAAATACAAGAAAGCCTAACAATTTGGCTAAATTAAAGGACAAAGTAATACACCAAAAATTGAAGTTGGTTGGCATTAATTACGAAGCATGACAAAGCGAGTGGATTCAGCTAAGGCTCAAAATTTTTCGCTAGGTAGCGAAATCACCAAGAAGATAAGCGAAATCATGAATTTTTAAGCTAGGCGTGGCAATTTTCGCTGGCTAAGCGAAATTTGGCTAACCCAGCGAAAATTCTTGCCCAGTAGCGAAAATGCATAGTTTCCGTGGGAATAGTCGACATTTCGCTAGCTAGCCAACCTGAATAGCGAAATTGAGAATTTCGCTATCCACAGTGAATTTTTAAGCTAGCCTAGCGAAAGTCCGAGGTTTCTCTATGCATTTCTTGTTCCGGTGAAGCCCTTTGTTCTCTTTGCTTTTCTTCCATTTTCTTCCTCCTTCATTTTCCTTCTATTTTCTTCTCTTCTTTCCTTCTAGTCTCTGATCTATGATGTTGAGTTTGACTTTAATTCTTCATATTTGGATCGACTCAACAATGTTGGCGTGATTAGCTCGCAAAATCTGCAAAATTTGCCACAAAATGTGATCATTAGAATAATAGGGACCTTAATATGTAAAATTGGGTTAATTCACTGGCAATTAGTACACAAAAGCGCTGAAACCTATTAAAAATAGGGTTAAAAATAGTACTTTTGGGCACTAATCACCCCAACCTACACATTGCTAGTCCCATAGCAATGAAAGAAAGAAAGAAAACATACAAAAAGATAACAAAATTATGTGCACAAAAAGGTTGTAGTTCAAAAAGGTTGTGAAGAAGTAATGCCTAACCCTAAGTAAGAATCATCAAAGCCGTGTCCAATAACTATCATGAGAGAATGAATACCATACAAAATTGAGTATCAAAAGAGTCTCCATCTCAGTGAATCAACCATAAACTTCCACCAAAATCTAAGTGTTTGTTTATCCGCCTCACACAACCGTCCAACCGGCACTCTCCCAACCAGATACTACCACGACCTAGCAAGCTAACCAACCTAAATAGATAAGCACCCACCTCTTATTCCACAATTCTTTTGTGTCAGTAGGTACGCCGGTGAATCGAATTTCACCAAAGTCCATAACTGATCACCGATGACTCCAACCAATTAAGGCTTAGCACCAAGCTTCACAAGGATCTTCGACCACAAATCCTTCACAGTTTCACCCCTGACTTCGAATGATTTCTCGAGACTCAAAGACTCAACTTGCTAAACTCCACCCATCCACCCATGTAACGAACACTAAGCCTGGGTGACTCCCAACCAAGATATGGTTTAAGGCACCGGCTTTAAAGGCTTTCGCTTATACCCCCTGATCGTGTCGTTTCAAGGCAAACATTGCACTTTATTCTTTTTCTCTTTTTTTCTTTTCTTTTCATTTCTTTCTTTTCTTTTTCTTTTTTCCACAAAACTTAACCTATTAAAGGCGGTCAATGAAACTAGGGTAGGTTATGCAAATTAAGGAGGGAGCACGCTTTTCTATCATTGAAATCTATCAAGCCAGGTGTGAAGTTAGCTAAAGGTGGAAGAAAAAGGTCGAAATTAATAAGAATTAACCAATCATTCACTCAATCCAAGCATGGAACCACCTATCATCAATAACTTGAATAAAGCTTCAATTTTTCAAACTACGTGTTAGGCAAACCACAAAAAGTTTGGTTACAAAAAATGTCCAAATTTGAAAAAGTAAGTCGCTTTGTATACCGCCTTTATAGAAAAGGAACCCAACAAGCCACTTAAACATCACAAATGGGCTTGAAACAAAATGATAACAAACATAAATACAAAATCCACTTCCTTTACTAACTCTCCCCCAACCCAAACATCTTGGTGTCCGAAATGGGGCTCGGAATGCAAAAATTAGAGAAGGAAGTGTTACCTCCATGATAAGATGTGATCATTGCTGATAGGAGACCTCTCACAAGCTTTCCATCGACACCTTATTCACCCGTCGTGGCTTCAACAAGTTAAGTGAGAAGAAAGAGATCGATTCAATTGGACCATTTTTAAAATTACACTTTCATAATAATCTCAAAAAATGCTTTCTGGCCATATTTGGATTCTGTTCCCTAAGTTTTCCAACGGTACCAAGAACATCTAAAACCAGCCTAATAAGCTTGCAATTAAACAAAATCTGGCGGTTAAGCCAGCCTAGCTGAAAATTTCGCCAATGTAATTTTTCGTTGTTAGCTTAGTCTCGCTATTAGCGAAATTTCGCATTTCTCGGGCTAAGCTTTGACAAACCATCACAAACTTTTCTGACTTTTTGTTCTCCCAAACACTGTTTTTCAATGCGCCAATCATCTTAACATTATGTCACCTTTTTTCAAATTACATATATATATTAAAAACGATTTTTTTCAAAATTTTTTTTTTATATATAATAAAAAAGTAAAATAAAATATTTTTTTTTTCAAATTATATATATATATATATATATATATATATATATATATATATATATATATATTTAAAAAATCGATTTTTTTCTCAAATTTTTTTTTTTTTATATATCTATATTAAAAAACTATTTTTTTTTTCACTTTTTTTTTCAATTTTTTTGGCCATATAATAAAAAAAGTTAAAAATAAAAATAAAATAAAAATATATATATATATATATATTTATTTTTTTACAGAAATAAAAATAATATATAAAGAAAAACAAACGTTTTTTTTTTTTAAATAAAATATAAAATAAAGTAAAATAAAATAAAATAAAAAAACAAATTGGAAATATCGCACCTGCTTTGTCTGTAGAGTGGAAGATACCGTGCATTTCGCTAGATTTTCGCAAAGACTCGCTAGGCACCCCAGCTAAATTTATTTTCGCCACAAGATTTTTCGTTGTTAGCAAAATTTTCGCTAAGCTAGCAAAATTTCGCTAGCTTAGCGAAAGCCTCATCTATAGCGAAAATTTCATTTAAACTAAATTGCGAAATTTTAAGCTATAATTGAAAATCCTGCTTTTCTATTTGCTTTAAGATTTCAATACATGCTTCAAAATTTGCACAAAAGCTACAAGAATTAATCACGAAAAATTGCGAGAAGAGTAAATTAATCTAAAAACATAAATTAACTAAAAATTAAAAAAGAAAAGCCCAAGAAAAATTATAGAAATCAAATAAAAATACAATAATATAAAAATAAGACAAAAAAAAATTAAAACAAAAAGTGGGGGGGGAGCTTAGAAATGCCTAGGTTCAGGTGCTCCAAACTGACGACTTTTGAATAACAACGGCCTTGGCATCGATGTGTGTTTGCCATTTTCTTTGATGTAGTGGCAAAAATCTGAGCAATGGCCACTAGCTCTTTGAAGTTCTGCATGACATGCAGTGGGTTGGACTTAGCTGGGGCTGCGGGTTTGAGTTTCTTTGCGGGTGTTGGTTGTGGTGCAAATTGAAGGTAGAATATATCTCGTGGTCGGTGAAGGGGCTCTTGCGATTGGAGTATTTGTTGGTGTCTTGAGCGTGCGTGGTGTCCCGAATCTGGGGTTTGGTTGAATGACATTCTTTTGGGCACTTCCTTGCTTTGTTTTATTGCCCTCCTCAGTCAACAAGGAAATGATTTCTTCTTGGTTCTCCCTTGGAAAAACAACATCACACATATATGAGGATTCATCGATCCTTGAATGAATTCAATAAAATCCTACATAAAGCTCTGGTGTGGTACATTGTTCACCTTTTGCTCTGCCCTTACATTATGTCACTTTGACAATCCTCCTGCAGTGGACATTGTTCTTGGCGATCAATTAGGTCTTCAATGGAATCTTGCGGGTTGTCCGTTTTATGCTCAAAGTCACTGAAAGTCCATCAATTCTCTTGTTTACATTGTTTTCCATGGTATGTCGATTTTGACAATTTAGGCATTGATTTTCGCTGCTCTTCCTGACATGCCCACCGAGTTTGGTAAGGTTGAGGTAACATAGCGAGGAGAAATTAATTGTGGTGGTTGTGGTGGCTGAGGAGTTGAGATATACTGTGGAGGCACCATGTAGGAGGGTGCACTCATCCAATGGTCTCTATAGTCCTTCATGGACCTATTTGGATTTGGATTTCTCCCCAAGGGTTGCTGATTTTGCCATGCTGAGGTTCTATAGTCCTCGTTGTCTATGTAAGCTCCTAGGGGTTACCCTCACAGTATATTGCTCTCCGTATGGGGATTCATTTTCTCTCGGTCACTTGCGGAAAATGCAATCTGCGGTTGAAATAGGCCACCACAAAACAACCCGAAATGATCTGCTGTACTTTTTTTTTTTTTATGAAAGAAAAAGAAAATGACGATAAAATATAAAAGCGATTCACCGATTACTTGTGATGAGGATCACAAGTGTTTGCAACTTCTTGCACTAAGGCACCATCCGTCAACGGCGCCAAATTTGGTCGTGCCCGCGATGGTGACTAAAATCAACAAAATTTATATACACCTAAGTTCCTACTCTTTGCCGTGGTCAAGCTCTTTGCGGTATAGTGGTCTAAAAGTCGAACACGGGGATAGGTTTTCATCCACAAAAATGGTTTGCATCGGTGCATGAAGGTAAGGCTTTCTATTTGGACTCTTTGGATTTGGGTTTCAAAAAGCGATTGGGAATGGTTTGAAAGCGAAAATTGTAAAGCGAAAGTTAAAGTGTAAAAAAGTTAGCTTTGAAGAATTAGGTCTAACTTGGCAAGTTAGAGGCGAAACGAGTGTCCTCGGGTTTTAAAAAAAACATCCTCGCGTTATATTTATGCAACATATAGTCGGCTAGCATACTTGGGGATCTATATTTAACTTCATAGACCTCACCCGGCCCAGAAACATCTCTGTTTGGTCAATCACAATTAGCATGCAGTTATGGCCCCTTTTGGATTTTAAAACCTAACATTCAATATCATCTTAGAGGCTCGTAAGACCATCTAAAGAACAACGATTGCATCTCACCCGAACCTTGCATCTACTTATGGAAATTATTGACGAAATAATAAAGTAAATGTTATTTAACCTAATTTGAAGAACCACAACATGTAAAATATTATCTCGGAAGGCTCGTAAAGACCATCTAAAGAACAACGAAGTGCATCTCTCTTGACCTTGCATCCTAAAACATGGAAGTATTGGCCAAATCAATAACACATCCCATGTTATGCAACTATGTTTTGAGAATAGGGCCATAAATACCTTCTGTAGCTTTTAATAAGAGGAACCAGTATCATATGCCCCACCACCAAGCTAGCTTCCTTCTCTTTAAGAAAGGAAACAGCCAAGCATCTCTTGAGTTGTCATCCTCAAGAGAGTGTTTGGCAGCGAGAAAGGGAGGAGAAGAAAGAAAGAGAAAGAGAGAGAAAAGAAATAAAAGCAAAACACGAAATAAAGACTTTATTTACAAAAATAAAAACTTACAAAATATCATACCACGATTGTTCACCCCATTCTTCTGCAGGTTACAAAACAAGAGGGCTTATAGGCCTCCTCAAGGTATAGAAAAATACCAAAAAACCTAAGAAATTGGCTAAGTTATTGGACAATTAGTAATACACCAAGTTTGGAGGCGGTTTGGCATTAATTCTGAAAGCGTGAATGGGCATCAATTTTTATTGAATTTGAGGAATTTCGCTAACTAAGCGAAATCAACGAGTCCTGGCGAAAACATATTCGCTAAGCTAGTGAAATTCTTGTGGTGCTTGAAATCAGATTTTTCGCTAGGAGCGGTGCTAGCGAAATTGGGATGGGTCTAGCGAATTTGGTGTTTTTATTTGGAGTTCTGAAATTTTTCGCTGGGTTGCGAAAATTTATGATCTAGCGAAAATTTTCGCAAGCAGCCAAAATTCGACTTTATTTGATCCTTCAGCGCAATGCCTCTGTCTTCAAGCGCATCACACATTTTCTTCATTTGCCTGGGTTTCTCATTGATTCTTGGGCTGATTGATGGCTGAGACTTGAGTTGAACTTCATGATTCATCATTCATCTCGACATTGAACTCAAAGTGAAATAGCTTCTTAAACAATAAAAATACTCTCTAAATGGCATAAGTGTTACTAAGAAGACTAGAACACTTCAATTGGTATAAATGACATGATTAATGTACAAAAAGCACTCAAAACCTATCTAATATAGGGTTCAAAATTGCACTTTTGGGCATTAATCGTGACGGCTCGAGGATCGAGGAGGATTTGGCTGAGTGCCGTTCCATGCGACACGATTATGACCCACCGGGTCTTCCTCATGTTGCGATCGGAGAGAGGACCCACCACAGCACCGCTTCTTTGGATGGCTGCGGCAGCAGCGGCTTCAGGCCACCACCACCACCACGACGGTGGGGTGGAAAGTTTGAGTGTAGACCCTCAGAGATTTTGTCCCTAAAAGCACTTGCATTTATCCTATGGGTGTCATACTCACCCATTGTTCTCATATAGCACCATTTAGGCCCTTTTAGGCCTGGTCTTTCTCCGAGCCTCGGGTGGGCTCGTATAAGGTCCATTGAGTGTGTATGTATTTCACTTCGGAGTGTCATCGAAGTGTCAGTTATTGACATCGTTCCATAGGAAGCAAGTGGCGCCCCCCCGAGGGTTGACTCAGTCGGAGTTTATGGGTATGTCAGGTCCGAACGCGCCAGACTGTTTCGATCATATCTCCCTTGTCCGAACTCAGAATTGTTCACTGTTTGTTTGTTAGTTCCCTTATTTGCCAGGAGGTATTTGATAAAAATTTCATAATTTTTGTTTGACTAATAGTTTTGACTGGTTCATCGAGCGATACGTATCTGACCATTTTTTTTTTTTTGGGTGATTTTGGTGAGTACTCCTCCTTGTTTCGATCATATCTCCCTCATCCGGACTTGGAATGTTGCGCCGTTTTTTTTGTTGATCTTATTATTCTTCAGGGAACATTCTATCAAAGTTTCATAATTTTCCTCCAACCGGATGGACTGGTTGGCAGATTTTGCTTCAGGTTAGTCGGACTAGCTTGTGTGGGCGCTGTTTTTGTGTTTTTGGAGCCGTCGTGCATGGGTCGGGCCATAAGCTCAGAAACTCGACCATGGGCAGTATTGTGGGTCCATTTTGGGCCATGGTTTAAGTTACATGCAGCCCACCATGAATCCATGTGGATACTTGGTGGTGAAGCAAGCTGAAATCTTAAAAGATTCAGCTTGCATGGGAAATGAGGAGGGGAGTGAATGGGGAAGCGATTTCCGAGACTGATTGGGGCTCTTTCCAAAGCTTGAAGGAGAAAAAAACGAAGAGGCTTTGATTGCTGGAGGTGGGAATTAGCATAAAAAGACATAGAGATCAGATTGGAGAAAAACCTTTTGGAGGGCACATAGGGCTCGAGACACCACGTTTGCTGGATTTTTCGGGATGTATAGCTTGGTTTCTGTTCAGCGTCATATGCGAGGGTAAGAAATGGACCCTTTCTCCACTCTATTCTTTAAGATACGTTCTGATCAAATTTGAAGTTTCTCCTCAACCATTTAGGCGGTTTTTCACGCTCATACGTGAAGCCGGTTCAACAATTTCTTCTAGGCAGTTTGCGTAGTTTTGTTGTTTTGGTTGGTTCTCACTCATCGAGCTGAGAATCAATCACCGTTGAGCCACAGATTTCCTAACTCCTTTTAAAAGTTTTGGAGATTTTGAGAGCCTCTCTCAACAGATTTGGATGATTCAACCAAGATCATTGGTTCATTCAGATTAAGGTTTTCCAGGAAGAGGCAGTTTGTGTAGTTTTTGTTGTTTTGGTTGGTTCTCACGCATCCGAGCTGAGAATCAATCACCGTTTGTTTTTTTAGATTCCTAACTCCTTTATAAAAGTTCTGGAAATTTTTGAGAGCCTCTCTCAACGATTTGGACTGGTTCGAAAACCAGATCATTCGGTTCATTCAGATTAGGTTTTCAGGAAAGGCAGTTTGTGTAGTTTTTGTTGTTTGGTTGGTTCTCACTCATCCAGGCTGGGAATCAATCACCGTTCTGTTTTGTTAGATTCCTGAGTCTTTTAGGGAAGGCTCTGGAAATTTTGAAAATCTCTCTCAACGATTTGGACTGGTTAAACCAGATCATTCAGTTCATTCAGATTAGGTTTTCAGGAAGGAGGCAGTTTGTGTAGTTTTTGTTGTTTTGGATTTGGTTCTCACTCATCGAGCTGAGAGTCAATCACCGTTGTTTTGTTAGATTCCTAGGTCCTTTGGGAAGGTTCTGGAAATTTTGAGAATCTCTCAATGGTATGGACTGGTTGAAACCAGATTAGTCGATTCATTAGGTTAGGTTGCAGGAATGGCAGTTTGGGAGTTTGGTTTGTTTTGGTTGGTTCTCACTCATCCGGGCTGAGATCGATCACCCGTTTATTTTTAGATTCATGACTCTTTGGAAGTTTCTGAAAAATTTTACAGGCCTCTCTCTCAATGGTATGGACTGGTTGGAAAACCAGATTAGTCGGTTCATTAGGTTAGGTTTGCAGGAATGGCAGTTTGGGGAGTTTGGTTTGTTTTGGTTGGTTCTCACTCATCCGAGCTGAGAATCAATCACCGTTTATCTTGTTATATTTCTGACTCTTTTAGGAGGGTTCTGAAAAATTTTGAGAGCCTCTCGCAAACGGCTGAACTGGTTGGGAAATCAGATTAGTCGGTTCACTAATTCAATTACCGCTGAAACAGTATTTTTTTGGGTCTTTAGGCGCTGTTTGTGTCGGTTCTCAGTCATTCGAGGAGTTGGTTTTTATACTTGGTTTGTTTTGTTGGATTTGTTCTCCTTGAGGAAGGGTCACGACGAATTTTGAGCCTCACTCAACCAAGTCACAGACGGATTTGAAACCAGATTAGCAGTTCATTAGATTCAGTTTGCTGGAATGGTAGTTTGGGTAGTTTAGCCGTTTGTATTTGGTTCTTGGTATTCGAAGTCGGGTGTACTCAGTTTTATCTTTTTGAATTCCTGACTTTCTAAGGAAGGTTCTGAAATTTGAAATCTTTCTCAACCATCTGGACTGGTTGGGAAACCAGATAACCGGTTCATTGGGTTCCATTTTCGGGCAGCCAGTTTAGGTACTTTGCTTTGTTTGTATTTGTTTTTGGTCATTCGGGTTAGAATTGCACTGTCTATTTTATTAGATTCCTGAGTCTGTGAAGGATGTTTGAAAAAAGTTTCAAAATTTTCTCTCAAATCATTTGGATTTGTTGAAAACCGATTCAACCAGTTTGTTACAAGACAACTCATGTGGGCAGCCCCATATTTTAGCATGTTTCAAGTAAAGTCTATCATGGCGTGCTCTTAGTTGCAGAGCACCATGGCTGCCTTTAGGAGTGGGTTGAGGCTTTAGTTTGAACAAAGTGAGGTAGTGGGCAATGGGATTAGTATGTATGGTTTAGTTTGTGGGATTTTAAAAGAGGGTGTGCTAAAATGGCTTAAACCACTTGCCTCCAGCTGACTGCTTCCTTTCTTTGAGTATAGGATCCCGATATTTGGTTTAAATAAAACGATGTATGATGTATTATTTCACATCTATTCTGATATATGGTAAGGGACCTCGGGTACATGCTTAGTCGTTGGTATTTGTATTCATATCGTACATGGTGTTTGGATTCGACATTGTGATGCATTTGAGCTTTTGATTGACCTCTTATGTAAGCGCTTGGCTAGGGACCGCAATTATGTGCTTTAATGTTGGGTAATGAATTTCACATAGGATACTTTGTGTTTTGGGTGTCATGCATGCTTTGCTATTTAACCTTTGATGTAGCGCGTGGCCCGGGGACCACAGTGCAACGCCATTTACCTTTGGTTGAGTGTTTTTAAGCATGCTAGATACCCGGTGGGTTAATTACGATCTAAGTTGTATGTTTAGCCCTAAGAGTATCTGATCTGTGACCCTGTGCTCCCTGTACCAATTCACTAGTAGAGGCCCAGGAGTTCGGACTCAGAGGGGTGCTACCTCGTATAGAGGTACCTTCCGATAGGTAATCGACGAACCAATCTAGTTTTTCGCGGACCGCTTTTTCCATCTTTGGAGTCATTGGGGTTTTGTTTTCTTACTTGGTTTCCTTTGTAAATAACATAAAAGTAGTACGGCGACTCGAAAAAGCGTCCTCCTCGAGACGGATTTTCAGCTTCAAAATCAACCCACATTTCTTTTCATTTTTCCTTCCATTTAAGCGAGTGGCAGGTTAGTGGATCGGGTGGGGTCCTGAGTGGCAACTCCAGCTGGGATTGATTGGAATCTACGGTTTCATAGAGGATCAAACTGAACTTGAGTTGTGTATATTGGAGCACATGGTTCATTGACGATAGCATTTATTGGAGGCTACCCTGAAATGGCGTGATCTTGTGGTTGGTGTTTGGCATACACTTATGGTTTGTTGTGCTTGGTTGTTCACGTGTTGGATTCCGACGTGCTTGCCCATGGTGATTTGGTACCTAGCTATATGTTTTTTATTGGCATAGATGGTTAGTTTGTATGTAGATTTTTGGCTGATAGGCTTGCTCTTTGTGCATGATTGTTTGCTGCATGACTGCTCCTTCCCTTGCATGACTGCTTGCCGCTTGTGTTTGTGGGGCACGTGTGTATCCCCTTACTTCTGAATCACTAGTCTTAGTCGATTATTCCTCATTGATTGCTTATGTTGTTTGGGAGTCATTCCCAACTGTCTACCTTCGACCAAGCTAGGGGTTTGGAATGGAGTCTAACATAAGGAGCTATATCGTGTATGGAACCTTATGGAGATGACGGATGTCCAGAGCAATGAAGACTGTGTATGCTGAGCTCGTTTGCTGGATACATGTGTGGCCGGTATGCCACTTGATTGATGGTCACGATCTTATGTTGCGTATCCTTGTGGAGTGCGGTCCTCCCAGCCTTTAGGACACCTTTTCCTTTGTTAGCTTGCAGCGAAAGCTGCCCCTAAGGTATTACCATATAGGAATCTAAACTCCTGCATGTGGGGCCACATGTCAGATTAGTTGTTGATGTCACATGTCGTTCATTCCCTTAGGGATTTCATTGTGGGATTGCATTCTTGGATTGATTTTCGGATTGATGAACCGCGGGGTGACATGCCCCACTTTCCTTTTGTAGGATTGTTGACTAAGGCGACTGGGTTCACGAGCTTGGATTACGTCGGAGGTAGACTTGGTAGGGTCGAATCCACCACGATCGATTCGACGAGGCATGAAATCAGCAAGATATGGACCCTCAGTGCGCTCACTGTCGACCGGTTGGCTGGGAATTCACTTTGATACCATGACATCTCTCCGGGATCTTATATTGGGGCTGGGACCCGGAGGATTGATGGGCGTCGAGGCCCAGTAATTTGCCAATTCGGGGAGCACCCACGCGTGAGCTCTCCCCAGCTCCACCACCACCACCATCATCTGGACCCACGGTCTGTGTGTGAGGCCCACACAGTTCCACCTCCACCACCCCCGCTGATATCTTGGACCCAGCATGCGAGCGGGACTATCTGATTCCACCTCCACCACCACCTTCGGTTCAATCAGCCTTGCCGGGTTGGAGCTTTTGTTCATGGTCGATTTGGGACCATGCCACGTGCTGTTGTGACCCCGCACGATTATTGATGACACTCGGGCGTATCGATAGAGTTGAGCGAGAGGATCAGGTCTGCATGTTTGATGGAGTTATAGGTTGGGACGGATGATGACCTTCGGTAGCGGCCTTGCGGTTGAGTTCGCATGCCGGACATTGAGAAGTTTGCTTGGGATAGGGTGCCCCCGTATTCACTTGCGATTATCTGGTATTTGTTATGCAGCGGGCATAGATTGGATAGTCACGAGATGATTATCTTTTCCTCTGTCGGTAGTGGTGCCTTCGGCGTTGGTTTCATCATTAGACCGCCCGGGGCGTAGGACATGGTGATTTGGGACAAGTTTATCGAGATAGTATTCTTTTATCTGCAGTGGACGTATCCGGAGAGAGTTGGAGGCCCTCGAGGCAGAGGCCGAGATGGTGATTACTTCATTTATCTCAGCGGAGGAAGATAACCTGAATTATAGATAGACCCTCGGGCTGCGATCGAGATCCCCGGCCTTTGATTATGCGGTCTTGACCAGCTTTGCTGGCATCATGGGCTTCCCACGGAGCGGATTTTGGATCATTGGTTCGGGCCTCTATGGCATTGAGAGGGCATATCTGAAGGATTATGGGCGGACTCTTCTCCTTCGGACTGAGGGAAGAAGCCGGGTCGGGACCGAGACCATCGGATGTTGGTGCCGTGGCATGGCGGGACCTGGAGTCCCCACGACACCCTCGGGTTTCGAGAGACGGTTTTCGGACACTCCTTACCGGGTGATGGCGGGAGTGATCTGGACCAGCTCTCCTTTCAGGCGGTTGGACCTACTTTTCTACATCGTACCCGACCCCGGTATATCTTCACCACAGGAGCTCGGTATGAGCGGTACCATCGGTATAGAGCACCACCTCCCGCAGAGGTCGGCTAGAGGTTTACCTGACTCGGGATGCCTGAGCGGCGTTCGAGAGGGTGGTTGAAGGGGTTTGGTGTTCACTACCACTAGACCACCACCACGGCTACCCACCCAGTTCGGGGGCGATCTTATTTGTGCACATCATCGGAGAGCGGTCATGATCACGGATGGATTGTGCGACATTGAGACATGCTATTCGAGGACTGATTGATCAGGTTTGGTTACGACTTAAGGCGTCTGGCTGTGGCTTCTGAGACCCGTTACTCACTCGTGACATAGAGTTGTACCTCCACGCCCCGAGTGTACATTTGATTAGTATTGAAGATAGAGATATTCGTGATGGGATGGGATGGAGAGGCTCTCGGCCCGATCGGTTTGTATGCAAACTCAGAGTTTAGTGTATGCACCCAGGGTCAGCAGGTCTCCAGTCCATTTAGATTGACTCGAGATGATGTTCCCGACCGAGCGACATCTCGGTATACTTACAACATGTTCCTCCCATGACACCTTTCATTCTGTTCTCGGAGGAGTATGGGCCAGTACATAAAGATGTTCAGATTGTTACGAGGAGTGGGAGGATAGCTCAGCCCCCACCTGTTGATAGACCTTTTGTTGGCATTGATGATAGAGATGAGATTCATAGGGAAGATGATGAGATTTTGCGCCAATTGCGCACCACTCAGGCTCGCATTTCCATTTGGAGCTTATTGGCCTCATTCGGCACACATAGAGACGCATTGATCGAGCTCTCGGTCCGGATTAAGAGTTGATGCGCTACCACCCCGGGGGGCTGATCCACTACGGCGGATAGAAATTTACATGCATAGTGTTTTCTGATGATGATTTACCACCTGAGGGATCAGACCATGTTCGCCATTTGTTCATCGATGTTGCTTGTTCAGGTCGTAGGGTCGTCGATCTGTTGGACAGCTCAGCGCTAGCGTTTGTCGGTAGTTCTTGCCATTGCTTTAGGATTTTCCGTCCGGGTTTGGGCCATCCATCTGAGACCATGAACATGACGGGACTCGGAGGGACGGTTATAGGTACTCTCACTACACATGTCATGATTGGTCGGTCGGATCTCCGTACTGCTGGGTTTGAGCATTGATCATCCTTTAACACCTTTGGGTCGCCCTTAGTTCATGAAACGGGTGCTATACCATCTTGGCGCTTCATCGAGAAGGTGAAGTTCATACCGCGGGCGCATTATCCTGTCTGGGTCGACACGGATGTTACTACTTCCTCCCGAGCGGTGCTGCGGATAAGCCCGCAGTGAAACGATTTGCACTTGGCCGGGTTTGTTTTGATGAAGTCAGGTTGTCGGTTTAGAGAGGATGTGATAGAGACATGGTACCTATGTCTTTTGATGATCGGCCGCAGCGACACTTTGGTGCTTAGCATGATGAGAGGCATGTCATATATGCACAGTTTGGGATTGGTCGCCGCCCGGCGGGGGCGCGAGTTTACTGATACGGTTGATCATGACGCTAATACATGGTTTGGGTTACATCGGCGGATGATGCGACACATGGCCGTGCGTAGAGAAGTGAGGCTCGCATGTCGGCATTCCATTCGATTATCCGCCATACGTGCACTTTTCGGTTGGGTGACTATTTTATCAAAGAATCGGAGGTATGTACCCGCCGCAGAGGAGTTGACCATGTTTAGATATTTGAGATTCGGGGCATTGACATGCCACTGGGACAGTTGTTTGAATTACGAGACCACCAAGCCACTCCGAGGTTGTGGCAGTTGCACCCCCGTCACGGATAGAGCGATGTTTTTTCCATGTGCTTTCTGAGAGATCCACGACTGCCAGTCTACCTATGATTTGGGGATGAAGCTGATGGAGGCGATATTCTGATACTTACATGGGCGAGATGGACATGATCGGCGGCCGTTTGGTGTCTGACCCAGCGGGCCCATTTGCTTTGACATGTTTGGAATTTCTATGATTGATTACGTCGCGCTGACGCTTTATGGCGCTTGCAGCGGCGCAATGGACATGATCGGCAGCGCGTGCGGATGTTTCCCCACCGGGCCTCGATTCTCTTCGATGTGTTTGGAATTTCTATGCTTAGGTTTTGATGATGATGGGCTTGTTGCTCGCGATATTACTCATGTCTAGTTTACGTTGAGGAAGCGTCAGGCTAAATGGACCCACCTCTTTCTTTTGACACTATGTCCGGGTTTGTCACCGGCAGTGACATTTACATTAGTAATAATGACATGAGTGGTACCGGTATTCGGCTTGTGTCACTGACATTTTCCTTTGATTGCACCGCCCAGCTCTCCGGCACATGTAGCCGATGTTGATGATGTGGGAGACACGGATGACCTTTAGGTGGTAAGTGAGGATCTAATTCGATAGAGGGGGCGGGGAAAGTTACACACCCGTTTACGGTAGCCTGAGTTGATAGGTGCAGTGTACTGGATCAGCCCGGGGAGATTAGGATCGGCTCTTCCCACTATCTCATGATGAGAGAAGTAGATTGATTGACTACTTTCGGGTCGTACTTGGATGTATTTATGGTCTTATGAGGACATGCCGGGCTACGGCCCAGCTATGGTTCAGCATCACTGCCCGATGCCTTGCGTGCCTTTAGGCGTTAGCGAGAAATTGAGGAAGCGCATCCTCGATGGGTTGCGGGTTAAGAGGAGATTAAAAGCAACTTAGTGTTGGCTGTCGGTAGTTAGGTATCTGGTGGTTGGCTAATGCGTCCACTGTTCCCGAAAGGATGGCAAGGTTAGAGTTTGTGTTGACTTTCGAGATTTGAATAAGGCCAGCCACAGGATGATTTTCCTTCACTTTGATGATATGTTAGTTGAGCGGCCTTTGCGGGGCACCGCATGTTGTCCTTCATGGATGGGTTTTGCAGGTATATCGGATTTTTAATGGCTCAGGAAGGATATGGAAAAGACTTAACCATCACAGTGGGAGGTGCTTCTTGCTATCAGGTCATGCCATTTGGGTTAAAAAATGCGAGGGCCACTGTCGAGGAAAGGCTGCCACTACTTTATTCCATGGCGTGTGCATAGAGATGTTGGGGTATGCGTGGATGACATGATAGTGAAGTCCCCGAGGCGAAGCGAGATCCTTAGCGGCCTTGCAGAGATTCTTTGAGAGGATCGAGACGGTTCAGTTGAGTTGAATCGAAGTGCACTTTTAGGGTAGCACGGAAAATTGTTGGGTCACATTAGTGAGCGCGGTATAGAGTTGATGCGAAGATCAAGGCTATACTTGGTATGCAAACTCAGTGAGAAAGTCGGAGGCTTTTAGGCGGACTCTGATACATGTCCGTTTCATTGCTAGACTAACGGACATATGCAGGCCTATCTTTCGTCTTCGGAAGAACCGGCCCCCAGGTTTGGAATGATGATTGCCGATTATTGCTTTTGAAGATTAAGAAGTGTTTACTTTCTCCCCCCCGGTTTTAGTGCCTCCTGCAGGGGCGGCCCTGCCACATGTTGTCGGTGTCGAGCACTTAGCTTTGGGATCATGTTAGCTCATTTCGATGATTCGGGAAAGGAAGCGACCATTTATTATCTGAGTAAGAGGATGCTGGAATACGAGTGCAAATACATTATGATTGAGCGCCTCACATTTAGCGTTGGTTTGGGTTACCGGGAGACTTAGGCCCATGTGACGGTATTCCATCTTTGTTAATTTCGATTAGATCCGTTGAGATATTTGTTCGGCCGACACATTGCATTTGGTAGGCTCGTGAGATGGTTGGTTATTGTGAGTTTGATATTATTATATGACCTGAAATCGGTAAAAGGAAGCATTATTCTCGAATCATTTGGCTTCTTTGCGATTAATGAATGTGAGACCAATTGACTATGATTTCCACGATGAAGCGAATTTGTTTCAATGGCGGCTATTCTGAGGGATGGCAGTTGTACTTGATGGTGCCGCTGATCGGTCGGGGTTTGGTATTGGTATCTTATTGTCCTCACCGCAAGGGGTGATCACATTCCCGGTCGATTCGATTAGTATTTTACGGTCATCACGGTTTGTGAATAATATGGTTGAGTATGAGGCTTGCATTCACGAGGCCTAGAGACATGGCTGGATCTTGGTATTAGATGGTTGGAAGTCCATGGGGATTCGACTTAGTTATCTGGCGGACCGGAATTATCACGGAGGACTCGTGATGAAAAGGCTGAGCCTACCCGTGCCATAGACCTGCGGTTGCTAGATTTGAAGAGTTAGAGATATATTCATGCACTTTAGGGAAGAGAATCGGTTTCTGGCGTCGTTGGCCACCTTAAGCTACGTAGTTTGAGATTCCTGGGAGTGATTGTGCGACCACTGCGATTGAGACAGGTCACTTTTGCAGCTTATTCTTTGTTTGATTGGAGATAGTGAGAATGTCGGGATGGTACCATGGTATCATGATATTTATCGGTTCTGTCATGGTGATTATCCTGAGACAGCTCATCCGAGGATATGAGAGCGTTGAGACTGATTGGCCGCCCATATTTATTTATTTGTAGGGATGCCCTTTATAGGAGATCCACACATTAACATTATTATTATGTCACGGACCGCGCCTCTGCCGTCAAGTAATAGAGAGGTTCATGCGAATCTGTGGCCCACATGGGAGGCCACATGCTAGCGCAATAAGATTATGAGAATTAGTTGCACGGTTGACTATGGGAGAAAGATTGTTGCCGGGTTTATACCCCGAGAGATGCTCCAGGAGTGTCGGATGCACGGAGACTTGATACCGTGCCACAGCCCGAGTTGCATGCGCCGCATCCCCTTGGCCGTTTTCGGTATAAATTATTGATATTGTGGGAAGATCTCACCCCAGTCTTAGTAGGCGTAGAGTACATCTGGTGGCTATTGATTATTTCACTAAGTGGGTGGAAGCTACTTCTTATCTTTGGATTAATGACGGCGAGAGTGGCGAAATTCATCGAATCGCACATTATCTATTGATATGGGGTCCCTCACTGAGTTGATCTCCCGGATAGGAGCGCATTCGGGGCGAAGTGAATACATTGGTTCCAAGAGTATGGTATTGACATCATCGATCATCTGCATATAGGCCCACGGACTAATGGGGCGGTTGAGTATGAATAAGAATATCGAAAGTTTTGAGAAAGATGGTTGAGACTTCCAAGGATTGGTCGGAGAAGCTCCCTTTCGCATTGTGGGCTTATCGTAAATCTTTTCGTACTTCCTCTTTGAGTCGCCTTATTCTTTGGTATATGGCGTGGAGCGCGGCTACCCGTTGAATTGAGATGGGGTCCTAAGAGTAGCATTAGGAGCATCGACCGAGACTGAGTGGGCCTGGCCCGTTATGATCAGCCAAATTTTTGATGAGAGGAGATTGAGGCGCAGATCATGTTCAAAGCCATCGTGAGAAACACCTGCATTTAGGAAAAAGGGTCAAGCCTGTGAAGTTTCGTAAAGGCGACCTAGTCTTGAAGGTCCTCCGATTGATCAACGATCCCAGAGGAAAGTTTAATCGAATTGAGCTGGGCTATGTCATCCGAGATCCGACTCAAGAGGGAGTGCCTGGTCGATTTAATTTAGACGAAATCGCCCCATAGAGCCGCTAATGTGGACTAGTCAAGAGGTTTTACGTTTGAGATCATGGTTAGAGGATGGGTACATCACTTTGAGTAGCCATATTCCCTATTACACACCCATACATTGGATATATCCTATCATAGCTCCTTTCGAGCCTCACGCGGTTTATTATGGCCTATTCTTTCATTCAGCCTTGCATACTTTTCTCTCGACCGTTGGGGGCTACCCCGTGCGCTTTTCATTTATTATTTGATATGTGAGCATTATGAGCATTAGACATTCTTTGTTTGTTCTTTCGCATCATCGCTTGTTTCTTTTCTTTCTCCATTTTGCATCTTCATACCATCTATCTTTGAGTCTAGTTTCTATCATCTCTATTTGTTTCACTTTTATCTCCTTTTGTATGATGATGACATGCTCTCATCCTAGAGCTACTAGTCAGGTTTGTCACACCCTTCATTCCGCCTGTAGGTTTTGATCCGGGATTCTTAGGTTGAGGGGACCATTTGGGCTTAGAGGTTTGAGGTTCTTTTGGTTGGATTGTGTTAGTATGGCATTCGACCTACTTTGAAGGTTCGACCAAAAATTTTTTTTTTTTTTTTTTTTTTTTTGCAAAAACAAAAAACAAAAAACAAAAAACAAAACAAAAAAAAAAAAAAAGAAGAAAAAAAGCAAAAAAAAAAAAAAAAAAAAAGTGTGTCTGCTTGATATTTGTTACTCATTTAGGTTCGAGAGATTTATTATTCTCCGAGGGTTGAGTGAAAGTACTAGCGATCTTTCTCCATGGATTTGGGTAAATACATTGGGTATGAGGTTTGGGTTGTTTCGCACTAGGGTCCCCGGATCATTACCCGCATCACTACTCCATCTTATAGTGACTTGCTTTGACTCGACGCTCTGGGACGAAGTTGTTCATTATCATTCATACACACATTTGTATCCCAAATTTTGTTTCTTCCTTTTTTCTGCTTTATCCATTCATCATTTTCTTATCACTCTCTACTCTTCTTCACTCTTATTGATCATCGTCTCACTTTTAAGCGACGTGTCCTTTTCGTGCACTTCAATTTTGTCATTTCACATTGTTCATTCCTGATGTTGGTCGAGTCACCTCGCTTCATGCTGATCCTTTAATATTCGACATTGCGCTGCATAAGGGTTTGGCAAGATTTATTGGGTATTTGGGCCTTGTTTCCCAACATGTCATTCACCTTTCACTCCCGCCTACATTACGGTCCGAGTCGTAAGACCACCCCGTGACCATGAGGATCTCGTGATTGCCTAAGCATTTTACATGGACGGTTCTCGGGCTTCATCGATTGAAATAATGATGTCGATGTGTCTCTATTCTTGGAAGTATCGAGGGTCAAGCATATTGCTTCTCCATTCAGTTTGCTTCAGAACAGTCCATGATCGCATGCATGATACGGGGGAGTCGGGACCATGGATAGCCCATTAGCTTTACGCTTGACACATTCACACCGGGCATACCCCTATCCTTTCATGCTCGGGTATCGCTCGTACGCATGTACACTGGCAGCCCATTTGCCTAGAGATGTTTTGGCATCAAAGTTTGAGTATATGCTCTACATGCAGGCGGGTTTCTTCATACGAGTCTTCTAAGGGCTAGAGTCGGTCGTGGATATTTGTCGATTGATGAGTCTTGGCCCTTTACATATGTTGTCTTGCTCTTGTTGAGATGATTGGGTCTTTAGAAATTTATTTTAAGAGTTTTTTTTTTTTTATCGAGGCACTTGCATCGGATGTGCACTGCCCAGGGCATACCATGTCAGGTTTATGGAGTGAAATGGATGATTTTTCATGAATGAATGATTGTGATATTTTTCGACTCTCGGCTGACCACACATGTGTAGTTATGGGATTTTGACATGGCATTGATACCTAGTGCGGGTGCATAACCCTTTTCTTTCACCCTTGGTCACATTTGTGCGATTGTCCCTCTGGTGCATGCCTTTATTTCCATCATTGTTATGAAGTTCTTGGTTTCTCGCATCATTGTGGCATTTTCTATTGTCATGGGGCATCCCCCGCTTCTTTGTCATGATTGTGTTTGATTTGGCTTATTTGAGTCATTTGATGAACCACTGGATGTCATACTAGGGCCTACCACTTTCCTGTGTTTGTTTGCCGTTTAGCTTGTTCACGGGTTCAGCATCTCGCGGATCGCGGTTCTGGTGCCGCCGGATCCTACCTTTCTAGTGCTTGCGGATCCCACATTTTAAATTTTCGCCCAGATCCCACATTTCCAGTACTTGCCCGGATCCTACCTTTCTGGTACTTGCCCAGATCCCACATTTCTGGTACTCGCCCAGATCCCACATTTCCGGTACTCGCCCGGATCCTACAGTTCTGGTACTCGCCCAGATCCCACGCCCGGTACCGCCCCGCATCCCCACCTTCCGGTACTTGCCTGCATCCCACATTTCCGGTACCTCGCCCACGCTCCGGGTACTCGCCCAGATCCCACCTTTATGGTACTCGCCCATATCCCACCTTTGTCGTACTCGCCCAAATCCCACCTTTCCTGGGTGACTCGCCTAGATCCCACCTTTCGGCACTGGCCTGCATCCCACCTTTCCGTACTCGCCTAGATCCCACATTTCCTGACTCGCCCGCATCCCACATTTCCAAGACTTGTTCGGATCCTACCTTCTCTGTACTTGCTCGTGATCCCACATTTCTGGTACCCACCCGGATGTTACCTTCCCATTCACCGATCCCACACTCGGCACCGCCCGATCCCACATCCCAGACTCTCCCTGATCCCACCTTCCCAGACTCAACCCAGATGTTACCTTCCAGACTCGCCCGATCCCACATCTCCTGCACTCACTGCATTCCACATTTCCAGAGACTCCTGATCCCACCTTCCTGACTCCACCCTGGATCCACATTGTGCTTGTCCTGACCTTCTCAGAGCTCCGTCCTGACATCCCTCATCTTCTCTCCCAAGATAGCTCCGATGTCATTATCTTTTCCCGCATTGTTACGTCTGCATCACTTTATCTTCCTGTGCATCGTGACTTGTTTTCTTTAAGTCCTTCAATCGGAACAAAATTGTTGGTCATCTAGGTTCTTCACTAGAGTTCATTTCACTTTTGCATCGCTTGCACTTCGCTCCCACGATTCACTCGTTCATTCACTCTACTGAAGAGGGGCATATTTGTAGACCCTCAATTTTGTCCCTAAGCACTTGCATTTATCCTATGGGTGTCATACTCACCCATTGTTCTCATATAGCACCATTTAGGCCCCCTTTAGGCCCTGTCTTTCCTCGGGTTCCGTGGCCTCGCATATGGTCCATCAGTGTGTATGTATTTCACTGGAGTGTCACCGAGTGTCGGGCTATTGGCATCGTACCATAGGAAGCAAGTGGGCGCCCCAAGGGTTCAAATTTTCAATCTGAGTTTATTGAGTATGTCAAATTCGTGAGCACTTCTGAGCCTCGCTTTCGAACATATCTCCCTTGTCCGAACCTCTAATTGTTCATCGCTTATTTTGTTGGATTCCCTTATTTGCCAAGGAGGTATTTCACTTCAAGTAATTGTTGTCAACCGCTTGACTAATCGGTTTGACCGTTCATCGTGGCAATACCGATACAACATCGTTTTTTCGTGATTTTGGTGAGTACTCCTCATTGTTTCGATCATATCTCCCCATCCGGACTTGGAATGGTGCGCCGCTTTTGTTGGATCTTCTTATTTTCAGAAACATTCTATCAAAGTTTCATAATTTTCCTCAACCGGATGGACTGTCGCAGCCGTTCCAACCGGGTTAGCCTGACTAGCTGTGTGGAGCGCTGTTTTTTGTAAGGTTTTCGAGCCCAAATCGCATATGGCCGGGCCCATAAGCTCAAGCTCGACCATGGGCAGTATTGTGGGTCCATCAGGGGCCATGGATTGTTACATGCAGCCCACCATGAATCCATGTGGATATCAGAAGAAGCGTTTAAATCTTAAAAAGATTCACTTGCATGGGAAATGGAGAGGGAAAGTGAATGGGGAAGTGATTCGTGCCATAATGTAAATAAGTGAGCTTTAATCAACAAAATTTGTATCCTGTCTTCCTACCGCGTATCAAGCTACCGCATAGCGGTGCTCAGGGCCTAACACAGTGGACGGGTTTTCTTCGTACAAATGAGATTTGAGGAAATCAAACTCGGTGAATTAAATTTGATTTTTGGGTTTTGTGAAAACAAGGTGAGTAGTTTGAAACTTAATGACTCAAAGATCAAAGTTAAGTGGTCGGTTTGCAAATCAAAATAAAATCAAGAAAAAGCAAGAAAAAGAGAACTTTGAAGCAAAGAGGGCCACCGATTTTAAGATCCTAGGCTAACTAAGAGAGCTCCCGCTGAAAACAACTCCTATTTGAGTCAACACAGATGCGCTTATGGCCCTTTAGTTAAAACCCTAACATTCCATTATCATTCTTTTGAGGCTCAGAAAGACCATCTAAAAATAAATACATCTCTCACCCGAGCACAAAGAGATTCTAAAGCATGGAGAGTATCACAAAAACAATAATCAGAATGTTATTTAACCCTAATTTGAAGAACCCTAACATGTAAATATTACCTCAGAGGCTAGTAAGGACCATCTAAAGAACCACAGTGCATCTCTCACCCGAGCACTGACCTAAAGCATGGAGAGTATTGGCCAAGACAATAACATCCCATGTTATGCAACTAAGTTTTTTAATATCAACATAAGGGCCATAAATACACTACTCCGCAACATGAAAGCGTGGGAACCACCAAAGAACTCCAAAAGATCTTACTCCCAAACACTTTTTACTTCAAGAAGGAAGTGGTTTTAGCTGCTCATCCTCCAAGTTGTCATCCTTGGAGGGTGTTTGGCAACCGAGAAAGGGAGAGAAAGAGGAGAGAGAAGAGAGAAAAGAAAAGCAAAAACTAAAAATAAAAGACTTTATTTACAAAAATAAAAACTTACAAAATTATTCTCCCAAAGACTGATGCTTGAATCGTTTTTAGGTTACAAAACAAGAGGGGCTTATATAGGCCTCAAGGTATGAAAATACCAAAAACTTAACAACTAGGGCTAAGTTAATGGACAAAAGAGTAATACACCAAAAATTGAAGTCAGGTTGCATTAATTACAAAAAAGCATGACGAGGCATGAAAATTTCAGCGGTGCATTTCACTAGCTTTAGCGAAATCAACGTGTTTCTCCCGCTGCCATCGCTCCATTGGTCATCGCTCTCGTCGCTTCTCATCCCGTCTTCAACCGATCTCATTTTCTTCACTTTGCCTCGTTTTCTCATTGATTCTGGTTGTTTGATGGCCGACTTGAATTCCAACTTCATGATTGATCATTTGTATTGAGATTGAACTCCATAAGTGTACAAAATCCTACAAAACAACCAAACACCCTAAATGGCATATGTTACTAAGGTAATCTCTGCACACTTCAATTGGTATAAATGACATGATTAATGCACAAAAAGCACTCAAACCTATCTAATATAGGGTTCAAATTGCACTTTTTGGGGGCACTAATCACACCCCCAACCAAACGCTAGTCCCTTAGCAAATGCAAAATAAAAAAAAAAAAAAAGATGCATGTGGTGATTTTCAAAAAGGTTGTGAAAAGTAATGCCTAACCCTAAGTAAGAATTATCAAGGCCGTGTTTAATAACTATCATGAGAGAATGAATACCATACAAAATTGAGTATCAAAAGAGTCTCCCTCTCAATGAATCAACCAGAAACTTCCACCAAAATCTAAGTGTTTATTTGATTAGCTCTCAACAATAAACCGGCTAAACCGCGCCTCCCCCAACCCGGTTACTACTACTAATTCCAGCACGCTAACCAACCCAGCCAGATCAGACCCACCTCTTATTCCACAATTCTTTTGGCGCTAGGGTGCAATGCTAAAAACTCGACTTCATCAAAGTCCGTAATAGCGGTCCGCAGATGACTCCCGACCCGGTGGGTTTAGGGCGTCAAGCGAAAGGATCGGCCGACCACAAACTCTACGGGCTTCACAGGACTTGAATGACTTGAGAATTAAGCACCTACAACTTGCTAAACTCCACCTATCAACCCATGTAGCGAGCACTAAGTCGGTGACTCTGACCAGTGAAGGTTTAGAGACACTAGGGCTTTAAAACTTTCGCAGTATACCCCTCGGACCGTGCTCGGGTTTCAAGGCAAAGCATTACGATCTTCTTCTTTTTCTTTTTCTTTTTTTTTCTTTTTCTTTTTTCTTTTTCTTCTTTTTTTCTTTTCCACATGGGTCACTTGCCTATTAAAGGCGGTCGTGAAACTAGGGTAGGTTATGCAAATTAAAGGAGGTTGCACAGTTTTTCAGCCTATCATTGAAATCTAATGTGCTTTGTGTGTGGTTAGCTAAAGGTGGAAGAAAAAGGTCGAAATCAATAAGAATTCAACTAATCATTCACTCAACTAAGCATGGAATCAATCTAGCATCAATAGGGTGGAATGAGCTTGATTTTTCAAGCCATAGGTAGGCAAAACCACAAAGAAGTTTGGTTTAAAGCAGTTTTATTTTGAAAAAGTAGGCGTAATGTATAAGCTTTATAGAAAGGGGATAATAAGCCACTGAACATCACAAAATGGGCTTGCCTGAAATACTAACAAAGCATAAATACAAAATCCACTTCCTTACTAACTCTCCCCAAGCTGAAACATCTAGATTAATAGAAATGGGTTTGAATGGAAAAATTAGGTAAGGAAGTGTTACACTCTATGATAAGATGTGATCATTTCTGGATAGGAGACCTCCACAAGCTTTCCATGACGCCTTATGCACTCCGTTCGGGCTTCAAATAAACAAATTAGGACAAGAAAGAGAGGAAAAGGTGACCAGTTGGACCATTTTAAAATTAAACTTTCATAATAATGCAAAAAATGTTCTTTCTGGACATATTTAGATTCTACACTCTCCTAAGCACTTGGTGCAAGAACGCCCTAAAAGCGGAGTTGGATGTAAAAAGTTATGGGAAAAACAAAATTGGAGGTCAAAAGCGTGGGATTTTGCTAGGATTGCGAAAATTGAAGAATTCATAAACACTTCGCAATCATAGCAATCTTAGCGAAATTTGCAATTTAAGCTAAACCAGAATTTTAAGCTAGGAGTGTTTAGCGGGGGTGGCATTTCGCTACTCACGCAAATTTCGCTGGCTTAGCGAATTAGCTATGTAATTGCACGTAGCCAATTTTCGTATTAGCGAATTTTCTTGATTTAGCTACAATTGCGAAGAGCAATTGCCGAAGAACATTTGCGAAATTCTACTTGTTGAGTTCTTCATTCCCGGGTTTCAAAATTTGCATTTTGCTTCAAAATTGGCACACAAATGCAAAAATTTAACTTACAAGAAAAATTCAGAAAAGGCTATGAAAAAGAAAATTAATTTACAAGCATAAACTAACTAAAAATAAGATAAAAAAAACAAGAAAAATTAAACAAAAGTGGGGAGGAGCTTAGAAATGCCTAGGTCCGAAAGTTGCTCCAAACTGAACATACCCCGAACCAACCACTATGCCATGCGTATGAGCATTTGCCATCTTCTTTGATGTATTGGCAAAGGCATGTCTGAAAGCCACTAGTCTTCTAATGTTTTGCAACCCGCATGAGCGGTGATGGGGGTGGCCTTGGTGGTGGATGTTTGAGTTTCGGTTGTCTTTAGCGAGCAAATGGAGTATGAAGGAATTTGGTCGAAGTCTTCTTGTGATAGGTTGGACTTAGCTTTGGGGCTAGTCTTCTTGGTTTTGATTTTGTGCGGGTGTGGGGTGTGGTGCGGTGGAAGTAGAATATATGCTTGATCGGCCCAAGGGAAATTTCGCCGCGGTGTGTTAGTATCTTGGGCGGTGGCACTAGGATTTAACTTCATGGGGGATTGGTTGAGATAGGTTCTTGGGGCTCTTCCTTTGTTTCATGTCCTTTCTTCTCCTCGATTAACAAAGCGGTGTTTGTTCTTCGTTTGTCAGGCAAAAAATTAGCGGGCATCCTGCGGGTTCCCTCGGGAGCTTTTAATGATTCCTTTCAATTCCCCTGATTTTGCCGAGTTGAGCACGCTCCAGCCAAAGCTATTTTGATCGAAGCACTCTTCCTCTTGACTCTCTTCCTCCCAGAATTTTCCTCCTCTTGATGAACAAAGCTGATTGGTTAGCTTTAAGATGGATTCACTTTGGATGTCAATTTTGCTCAGAATCATCTTTCAGCCCATCTATTTTCTTGTTCAAATTGTCTTCACGAGTGACAATTGAATGGGCGTGTCCTTCTTATTCTCTTCCACAAAGTCATCCACTATCGGGTAAGGTCAGAAATGGCTTGTTCTAATGGATGGATTGGCGGCGCAGTGGTAGTGGCGAGGAGTCGCGAGGGTTGAGGCATAAAATGGAGGTTCGGGATAATCATATTGTGGAGGAGGGGAATTGGATAAGTTGATTTGTGACAGATTGCACTCATCCAATGAATATACGTAATCCCTCATGGATCTATATTCACTTAGGTTCCTCTCTGGTTATTTACTTAGCAGTATGGAAGGTTCGTATAGTCTCTCGTTGTCATGTAGCTCTAGGGTTACCCTCACGTAGTATTGTTCTCATATGGGTGTTCCATTTTTCTCGGTCGATTTTCATGTTTCATTTTGCCTTAAAATTTTCAATCCGAAAATGGATTCACATTTGAAATAGGGCCACACTAAAAACGTCACACCCAGCACTTTTTTTTTTTATATGAAATGAAAATAAAAATAATGATGAAAATTAAAGAAATTCATAAAACTTGTGATGAGGGATCACGAGTGAACCATGACTCTTCACTTGCACTAAGGCACCATCCTCGGCAATGGCGCCATTTGATTCGTGCCACGGTAGGGTGAAGCGGAATCAAGCAGAATTGTCAAGTAGTTCCTCCTCTTGCCGAAGTAGTGAAGCTGCTGCTGACATCGCGGTCCCCGAGATTCGAACAGGGGATGGGTTTTCTTCGTGCAGTGGATTTGGAGTGTGAAATCAAAGTAATTGAATTAAATTTGGATTTTGGGTTTTGTAACAGTGTGAGTAGTTTGAAAACTTATGTTGTAAAGGCGAAAGTAAGTCATTTGGTTTGCAAGCGAAAATAAAATCTCGAGAAAAATAAGAAAAAGAGAACTTCTTGAAGCGGTGGAGCCAACGATTTTTAAGATCTAGGCTAGCTAGAGCTCCACAGGGTTGAAAAACAACTCCTGGCCCCGAGTCAACCACGCGGGATGCGATTATGGCCTTTGGGTGAATACTAACAACATTATCATTCTTTGGTCGTAAGACCATCTAAAAAATAACGGTGCATCTCTCGCCCCGAGCACGGTATTCTAAAGCATGAAGTATTGCGAAACAATAGCTGTAAATGTTATTTGTACAATTTGAAGAACAACATGTAAATATTACCTCGGGAGGCTAGTAAGGACCATCTAAAGAACCACGGTGCATCTCTCACCAGAACCTTTGGACCTAAAAAGCATGGAGAGTATTGGCCAAGACAATAACATCCCATGTTATGCAACTAAGTTTTGAATATAAGGGCCATAAATACACTACCTGCAACATGAAAAGCAGGGGAACCACCAGCAACCTAAAGATCTTACCCCCAGCAGCCTTTTACTTCAAGAAGGAAGTGGTTTTAACCGCTCATCCTCCAAGTTATTCATCCTTGGAGGTGTTTGGCATATGAGGGAGAGAAGAGGAGAGAGAAGAGAGAGAAAAGAAAAGCAAAAACTAAAAATAAGACTTTATTTACAAAAATAAAAACTTACAAAATTATTCTCCAAAGACTGATGCTTGAATCGTTTTGGTTACAAAACAAGAGGGGCTTATAGGCCTCCTCAAGGTATAGAAAAATACCAAAAACTTAACAACTAGGCTAAGTTAATGGACAAAGAAGTAATACACCAAAAGTGAAGTCGGTTGCATTAATTACAAAAAAGCATGAGGCACTTAGAAAATTTAAGCTGGCGGTGCATTTCGCTAGCTTTAAGCGAAATCAACAGGTTTCACCTAGCATTTCGCATTCCGACAGTCCTTTGTTCCTCTTGCTTCTCATCCTGTCTTCAGTTGCATCTCATTTCTTCCGCTGCCTTGGTTTCTCATTGATTCTTGGGTTGTTTGATGCATTGAGACTTGAATTCAACTACTTGATTGATCATTTGTATTGAGATTGAACTCCGTAAGTGTATTACAAAATCCTCTGAGAAACAGCAGCTTACCCTCTAAATGGCATAAGTGTTACTAAGGTAACTTGCACACTTCAATTAGTATAAATGACATGATTAATGCGCAAAAGCACTCAAACCTATCTAATATAGGGTTCAAATTGCACTTTTGGGCACTAATCGGAAGCATTCAGAGGCGATTGGGAGCTCTTTCCAAGCAGAGGAGAAAAAAGCGAAGGCTTTGATTGCTGGAGGTGGAATTAGCATAAAGAAGACATAGAATTCAGATTGGAGAAAACCTTTTGGAGGGGCACACTTCCGGGCTCAGACACACGTTTGCTGGATTTTTTCCGGGATGTATAGCTTGGTTTCTGTTCAGCGTCTTATGTGAGGAGGTAAGAAATGGACCCTTTCTCCACTCTATTCTTTAAGATACGTTCTGATCAAATTTGAAGTTTCTCCTCAACCATTTGAGCGGTTTTCACGCTCATACGTGGCCGGTTCAGCGATTCTGCTAGGCGATTTCGCGTGGTTTTGTTGTTTTGGTTGGTTCTCACTCATCAGGAGCTGATAATCAATCACCGTTTGTTTTAGATTCTAACTCCTTTATAAAAGTTCTGGAAATTTTTTGAGAGCCTCTCTCAACGATTTGGACTGGTTCGAAAACCAGATCGTCGGTTCATTCAGATTGAGTTTTCAGGAAAGGCAGTTTGTGTAGTTTTGTTGTTTTGGTTGGTTCTCACTCATCCGGGCTGAGAATCAATCACCGTTGTTTTAGATTCTAACTCCCTTTATAAAATTTCTGGAAATTTTGAGCCTCTCTCAACGATTTGGACTGGTTCGAAAACCAGATCATTAGGTTCATTCAGATTAGGTTTTCAGGAAAGGCAGTTTGTGTAGTTTTGTTGTTTGGTTGGTTCTCACTCATCGAGCTGAGAATCAATCACCGTTTGTTTGTAGATTACTGAGTCTTTTAGGAAGGTTCTGGAGATTTTGAGAATCTCTCAACGATTTGGACTGGTTCGAGAAAACCAGATCATTCGGTTCATTCAGATTAGGTTTTCAGGAAAGGCAGTTTGTGTAGTTTTTGTTGTTTTGGTTGGTTCTCACTCATCCGAGCTGAGAGTCAATCACCATTTGTTTTGTGAGATTCCTGAGTCTTTTAGGAAGGTTCTGGAAATTTTTGAGAATCTCTCTCAATGGTATGGACTGGTTGGGAAACCAGATTAGTCGGTTCATTAGGTTAGGTTTGCAGGAATGGCAGTTTGGGGAGTTTGGTTTGTTTTGGTTGGTTCTCACTCATCCGAGCTGAGAATCGATCACACGTTATTTTTAGATTCCTGACTCTTTTAGGAAGTTTCTGAAAATTTTGAGAGCCTCTCTCAATGGTATGGACTGGTTGGAAAACCAGATTAGTCGGTTCATTAGGTTAGGTTTGCAGGAATGGCAGTTTGGGGAGTTTGGTTTGTTTTGGTTGGTTCTCACTCATCCGAGCTGAGAATCAATCACCGTTTATCTTGTTAGATTTCTGACTCTTTTAGGAAGTTTCTGAAAAATTTTGAGAGCCTCTGTAGCCAGGATGAACTGGTTGGAAACCAGATTAGTTAGTTCACTGAATTCCAGTTCGCTGAAACACAGTATTTGGTCTTTAGCTGTTTGTGTCGGTTCTCAGTCATTCGGAGTTGGTTTATACTTGGTTTGTTTTGTTGGATTTGTACTCATTGAGGAAGGGTCGACAAATTTTAGAGCCTCTCTCAACCGTCTGAACTGGTTAAGAACCAGATTAGCCGGTTCATTGAATTCAGTTTGCTGGAATGGTAGTTTGGGTAGTTTGCTTCGTTTGTGTTGGTTCTTGGTCATTCGAAGTCGGAATTGTACTCCGTTTATCTTTTTGAATTCCTGACTTTCTAAGGAAGGTTATGAAAGTTTTTGAAATCTTTTCTCAACCATCTGGTTGGTTGGGAAGCTAGAACCGACGGTTCATTGGGTTAGGTTTTCGAACGAGTTTAGGTACTGCTTTGTTTGTATTTGTTTTTGGTCATTCGGATTGGAGTGCACTCTGTCTATTTTATTAGATTCCTATAGTGTGAAGGATGTTTTGAAAATTTCAAATTTTTTCTCAATCGTTTGGATTTGTTGAGAAAACCGATTCAATAGGTTGTGCAAGGCGACTCATGGGCGACCCGTATTTTAGCATGTTTCAATCCCGAATCTATCATGGCGTACTCTTAGTTACGAAACGTAGGGCCTTTAGGGTCGAGTTCAGCTTTGGTTTGAACAAAGTGAGGTAGTGGAGCAATGTGGGATTGGTATGTATGGTTTAGTTTGTGGGATTTTAAAGGGAATGTGTCTAAAGTAAGCAAACCACTTACCTCCTTTCAGCCTGCTTCCTTTCTTTTGGTATAGGATCCAATATTTGGTTTTAAATGCATGATGTATGATGTATTATTTGCCCTATCTATTCCTGCTATACATGGCTAGGGACCTCGGGTACATGCTTAGTCGTTGGTATTTGTATTCATATGCGTACATGGTGTTTGGATTCTGACATTTGTGATGCATTTGAGCTTTTTTTGACCTCTTATGTAGCGCTTGGCTAGGGACCACGGTGTATTAGCACTAATGTTGGGTAATGAATTTCACATGGATGCTTTGTGTTTGGGTGTCATGCATGCTTGTGTTTGTTGGCTAACCTTTGATGTAGCGCGTGGCGGGACCTGGTACGCGCCATTTGCCCTTTGGTTAGTGTTTTTAAGCATGCTAGATACCCGATTAGGTTGGTCTGATCTAAGTTGTATGTTTAGCCTAAGGGGCGTCTGTCACGCTGACCCGTATGCTCCCTACATACCCAATTCACTAGTAGAGGCAGGTTAGGACCTGAAGGGGTGCTACCTCGTATGAGGTACCTTCGAATGGAGTAATCGACCCCGAACCAAATCTAGTTTCGCGGACCGCTTTTCCATCTTGGAGTCATTGGGGTTTTTGTTCTTACTTGGTTTTCCCCTTTATAAAATAACAACAAAAGTAAGTGGTGGCTCGGCTTGTCTCATCGAGGAGCCAGTTTTCCCAGCGAAAAATCAACCCGCATTTTCTTTTCACATTTTTCCCTTCCATTTAAGCGAGTCGCCGGTCGAGTGGATCGGAGTAGGGTCCATGGGTTAAGGTTTCTTTTCCATTTGTATAGTTATCGGTTTTATCAAGCGCCTGCGATTTTGTTTAGGATTTATGTATTAGCCTGTAGTAGGCGGTGATATTTTTGTGTTTAACTTTGTATTTATGTTTAGCCATTTTGGCTATATCAAAACTATTCGGTTTATATATATACGACTTTTGTACATATCATGTTTGTGCCTTTACCATGTGTAAATGTTTTTCTTTTCAATTGAACAATTGAATTGCTACAATTAGACCCAATTGAATTGCTATGTTGGGAAATTAGGCTTAGCTGTTTGTCACCTCTATGTTAGAAACGGAATTCCATGCTTGAAACAATTTTGGTCATACGGTTCCGGCATGCTTTCGACTTGAAATTTCTCCTTATGCTAATTCACACACGCACTCGGATTCTTTCAATAGAGCACGTGAATTTGTTAAGCTCCTTCGCTTTGCATAGTAGGCCTTAAGCATGTTGGCAACCTAGGATAGGTTTATGTTACCCATATTTGAAGACCCGATGTTGTCTTCCAAAAGAAAAGAAAAGAAAAAAAAAGAAAAGAAAAGAAAGAAAGAAAAGAGAAAAATAAAGTCGTGAAGTTTTTTGCCCCTTGAAACTAGACGCGGTCAGGGTGTATGGTGAAAGCCTTTGAAACGATGCCACATGCCTTAATTGGTTGGGAGTCATCGATTTAGTGTTAGATTACATGGGTGGATAGGTAGAGTCTAACGATTTGTAGGTGTAGTTTTCGAAGTCATACGGTCAGGGGTGAAGCACACATGGAGCTTGTGGTCAAGTGATCCTTTGGCTTGATGCCTGAAGCCTTGAGTGGTTGGGAGTCATCGGTGGACCCGGATTACGGACTTTGGTGAAGTCGAATTTTAAGCATTGCCTCTGATGTAGTTGAATAAAGAAAGAAGTGCGTAACTATCCTTATCTAGGTTGTTCCAACGGCTTAAGGCCATGTCTCGGTGCTAGGTTGGGGGAGAACAAATTTTGCAATTTATTGGCTTAATCTGGTTACATAAAGAACCATTAGACTTAGGTGGAAATTCAAGTTGAGAATCATGGAACCAGTTTTGACCTGAAATTGTTCTCTTATGGTTTTGATTCTTTTATATCGGTTTTCAAATTTGATATCAATTGTTCAATTTAAAGTAATGTTAATATGTACATAAACCTTTTTGAATCATAAACTTTTTGAAAATCACTACATGCATCTCCTTTTTGCATTGCTAAGGGACTAGCAACGTTTCGGTTGGGGGGTGTGTAAGACCCGAGAAATTCCAATTTCTGGAATAAGAGCAAATTCGTAATTTTGATTACAAAATTGTAATTACGGGTGAAATCATTAATTGAAGAATTCTACGGATCTCGGATAATGAAAGCGGATTGCGGATTGGAATTGTCTCGCGAAATCTAGCTAGTGCGTAAAATTTCATAATTTTTACGGGACGGAGTCGGGTCGGCCGTTTTGACATCGCGTTTCGAGTCTTGTAAATCGGTTTTTCGATGCGGCGAAATCTGTATAACATGTACTCATGTACCATAAGTGGTATGAGTAGAAAAGATGAAAATGGACGTAGGAAGTAGTGCTAGAAATATCAAATACGAGAAAAAGGAAGGACATAAATGTCATTTTGGAATGTTAATGAGCTAGATGCCAAATTAGAGAATAGTGCTTCATCTCTCCATTTTAAACAAGCCAAGCGTGACTTCCAGGCCGGTGGAGATGCGGTGGCGTGGAGGACCATGGTGATTCTAGAGAGAGAGTCTCGACTTCTCTCTAGAAATACCTTGTGATCGGATAGTTGGATTTCGGCGGAGCAAGAGGAAAACGTTCTACGCGGAGCGAGCTATGTGGACCCGGGTTTGCAGTTTTGACAACTCCAAGAGGAGTAGGATTTTCTCCTACTTGTGTTTTATTCCCATTTTTAAGGGGTTTTCGGTGTTTGGTTGGTTTGAGGCGGAGTGAGGGACCGTTTGATCGATCCCAGGAACATGGGACGGGTGTGGGAACTTTCTTGGGATTTTTGGGTTGGGCGGAAGTGATTGCCGAGCGAAGTGTTTGTTGTGTGGAATTTGGCATTAAAATGCATGCTTGAGATGATGGCCCAGGAATGGGCAGCTTGATCGGCATTACTAAAACATGGGACAGTGTTAGAGATTTTTGGGAGCGATTTGGGCAATCGAACTGCTGATGCAGTTTGTTATGGGTCTTTTGTGATAAATTATTCAATAAATTATGCTTTGGTGTTTTATAAGACCGGTAATGGGTAAGGAGTCGGTTCAAAAGTGAAAGCTTAGAGATTGGACAAGTGGGCTGCCGGGTGGGCTGACCTTCTTTGGAAGTTCGGAATTTATTAAAAACAATCCCGGGGTTGTGAGATTTGGGCCATAAATGTCCATGTGTTTTGGTATGGATTGGGCGGGAATGGCCGTGGATTGCGGGTTCTAAAGGTGAGCGGATTGATTTGTGATTTTTAGGAATATTAGCAGAAGTTTCCTTTATTCCCGAAATAGTGTTCTAGAATATATTTTTCGTGAAATTATGTGTTTGGTTAAAGTAATTCGAATCGTTGCTTGTGTTTGAACATTAACTTTAAAGAGGCTAATTTGATGTGTGAAATGATAATTACATAACACATGTTTGTGTGATTTTAATTTTTATCTGCGAGTGTATTCATGTTTATATATTTGCATGTAGTGGGCGAATTGGGCTGGCATACGTGCATTCCGTATACCTTTGGAACATCCTAGGATTATAGGGTTAGTGCATGAGATGATCCCCCAGAGGAAAGTGGTTCGAGAGGGTAGTCTAAAATATTAAATGATCGGGTAGTCCAAACTAAATAATATATCAACCGTCGGGCGGCTAGTTGATATTTATTCATCGGAGGGTAGTCATGAGCTAAATAATATATCAGCAAATCAGACTGACCCGGTTGATATATATTCATCGGAGGAGTAGTCCACAAACAATTAATATATATCAATCATTGGATGGCCCGATTGATATATATTCATCGAGGTTGCCCATAATAAAATGATAATTCTCATACAAGGCTTGGCGAGTGTGAGAGAGTCGGTGAGGACTCGGGATGCGAGGTTGGTCGTGTAGACATTAGTAGGATCATGCATTTGCTTGAATGTGTGTTTAAATTGGAACATTACCTTTGCACTTAGGTGGTGAGTAGCCCACTTAGAGGCGATTCTCTCTTGAGCTTTAACGCTGCCGTCGTGGGATCCACACGGGTACATGGGCGTGGGGAAGCGGCTCGTTCGGGTGAGCACTAGAAGAAAGCCGGAATGTGGCTTTGTTGATGTTTACATGTATTAGAACTCCTTAAGTTTAATATATGTATTGTATAAGAGCCATTTACTAACTCTTAGAACTATGGGACATGGTTGATATGGTTGATGGATATTATTTTATGGGCCCAAGAGGCCATTTTTATCCATGTTGTTATCCTTGGGATTATATTGGGTACACATTTGGGGCCTTGGGTAAATGCGGGTTTTATACAAGCATTGTATAAGGGTAGAGCTCCAGTACAGGAGATTTCTGCCGAGATTTCTAAAGTGGCGTCGGGTGGCAGGCCCAGCTATATTCCCGCGGGTTGTGAATTAGTCAATGGACCCCGGGTTTGGGGCGACACGACTTGGTATCGAGCTTGGGTATGCGAATGCCTAGGGAGCTCGGGTTTGGGTATCCATCACCACATGGGGTTTGATGTTGAGTTTAGGGTATGGGATTACCTAGGAAAATCACGGAGGTGAAAGCTAGGACACTACGTGCCGTGTGTTGATGTGTTTTTGTGTGATTTGGTGAAGTATTGTGAGATTGATGAAATGTTGTGTGAACATCTGATGATTGGTGTGTATACCATGTCATGTTGTGTGTTGGTGTGCTTGACATGTTTTAGGTGTTGAGAGTTGTGAAATGATGTGTGCTTGGTGATTAGCACATGAATGTAAAATGAAAGAATAAATTTATAAATTTATTTGTACAATAGGTGATGAAAGTAATTTTAAGTTGAAGAAAATCGAGAGAAAATAAATTTTTAATAAATTTATTGGATGAAGGTGAAGAAAATGGGGAAAGAAAATAAATTTTTATAAATTTATTTGAGTGGAGAAATTTTTTTTTAGTGGAAAAACTAGAAAAGAAAATAAAATTTTATATTTGTTTGGTTAAAGGAAGAAAATAATTTCCATACAAATTGAAAAATTGAAGAAATGGAGAAAAAATAAATTTTACAAATTTATTTGAGTATTATGGAAAATGAAAAGAAAAATAAAATAAAAAAAAAATGATTTTTGTGATTTTAGTGATTTTTCAATTTACGGAAATAAATGAAAAAAAAAAAAAGAAAGAAAAAGAAGATATAGAATTTTTTGTCTTGAAAAAATTAGAGGCGGGGTTTGCGCCCGAGTGTGTCGTGACACGCTCTTTGTATCGTGTTTGTATGGCCGGTGGGTGAAATTTGGGGGTTAGTATTGCGATCTGGGTGTGTGTGAGCGGAAGGGCGAGGAGTGGGCAGGCGAGGGGCGGCTGGGCGGCGAGGCTGGGCGCGGCGGCCCGGGCGCGGCAATGGCCTTGCCAGCAAGCGCGCCGCAGGCGGCTGGAAGTGCAGCGCGAAGCGTCACAGCGGAAGCGTGGCATGGCGGAAGCGAGGGGCGGCATGCGTAGGCGGGAAGCGAAGCGCCTTGAGCGAGCGCGCGAAAGCGCCTTGTGGCGAAGCGGCATTTGCGGCTGAAGCCTTGGCGCAGTGGACGGCGACCTTGACCTTGTAGCAGCGGCCAGCGGGCGGCGAGCGTCGCGAGCGGTGGCGCGCGCTGTGGCGACCATCTGCGGCTGGCGTGGCACGGCGGCCCGGTTGGGCATGCTAGGCCCGATCCAGTAGGCGGTTGGGTTTGGTGAACGGCTCAGTTCGACTCGGTTTTGACCGTTTGACTTCGTGCATTCTTGAGTCAATTTTGGGGGGGGAAAAAATTTTTCAAAATTTTTATTAAATTAAAATAAAATCAAATAAAATTTGATAAAACTTTCGAAAAATAAAATTTTCAAAAAATCAAATTTTGAAAATAAAATTTTGTTAAAAATAATATTTTAAGCATGAAATGATTGCGTATGCAACGAGTTATGTGTATGATTAATTAATGCCGGGTGGTTATGCCTTAGAGACATTGTATTGGATTTAACTACCAATTAAAATCGTAATTGCGCGGTAGTTTCATAGGAAATTATATGCATGGTGAAATGCGTATAGGAAAAAGGGTGAATGCTAAGGTTAGGAATTTTGACCCTTAAGGTTTGGAGTCTTGAAATGAGCAAGAAAGTTAGAACCTTATTGGAAATGAATGAATCAAGTGGTTGAAATTTAAGCCACTTAGGAAATGAGCAATTAGGTTCGGGGGTTGTCAAGTTTATTAGTAGTGGCATCTGCATTGCTAGTTAGGCGAAATGAAAATTACATGATGTTGCCATTTATTAATGTAGATGGCTAGTAGAGAGGGCGGGACGTAGAAGTCCACTTGGGATACGGTCGAGGCATGTCGATTTGATTAGCAGGACTTTTGCGAAATTTGTGGAGTGATACTCACGAATCTTTATGTACGTTTGGTATAGCGGTTAGATAAGAAGATCCTAGTAACCTTCAGAGGTTTAGGGCGTATCATCCTCAGAGCATTCATAGGAAAGATCGATGGTGGTATACCATGGGTTCGTGCGGATCGAGAAAGTGTTAGAGCATGGAATTACCTGCGGCGCGGCCGGATTAGACCTTTGTTTGCGTTCTAGCTAGAGAATGGGGCCCCAATATGGTGGAAATGGGCGAGGACCTCTAGAGACCTTAGAGGAGCCGTTGCATGTGATTGCTGGGGTTAGGGCGAGAATAGGTCTGATATATCGAGGTTGTGAGTTAGAGATCTCGGGGATATCACTACGCGATAGACTGAATTGGACATGTCGGGGTTCGAGGTCATCACGAGGATGGATTGGGCGAGTAGCTACGGGGTCGTTGTCGATTGTAGCGTGGGAGGATGCTTGCGCGACGGTACTCTGTGGTATTTGAGGGGACAGCATGACGTTTGCCACAGGGCGATTATCACAGGTCAAGTGTCGGGGACAGTTAGTGGGTTGGCTCGCAAGCCTTACCACACAGAAGGGGCGGAGTGAGACGGACTTAGATCTACCTCGAGTAGTTTGCGAGAGTTTGTGGATGTTTTCTGGGAGCTACGGACTACCTCACTCCGTAGGGATGTAGACCGGTATTGAGTTACACCACGGTATTTCACCCATCTCTGCGACTCACGTAGGATGGCACGGGTTGAGTTGCGAGGATGCCGAGTCCGGCTCCTGAGGGCTATTGAATGAGGATTATTAGGCAGAGCACTTCATCATAGAGCGGTTCTAGTTGCGAAAGAAGAGAAGCGAAGACCCTTCGACTATGTGACTACGGTAGTTGAACGGGTTCACGATTGAATCGGTACCCATTGCAGAAAGTTAAACAATTTATTTGATCGGTTGAGAGGAGTGCGAGTCTACTCGAAGATAGGCCTCACGTATTTGGTTACCATCGGTGAGGTTAGGGAAATGGATATCCACAAGACGGCGTTAGAGCGGGTTATGGGCACTTTGTGTTTTCTGATGATGCCTTTGGATTGATGAGTGCGCCCGTGTTCATGGATGTCATGTATAGGAGTTCCAACCTTGTCTAGATCAGTTTGGCCATTGGTCTTCGTGGATGACATTTTGATGCACTCCGGTCAGTGGGAGCACTGAGCATCACTTGAGAGGATTGTTTACGTTTACATTAGAGACCATGTTTTGTGCGCTAAGTTCGGTAAGTACAAGTTTTGGCTTGCGAGGTGATTTTGGGACACGTGGTGTTAGCACCGGGAGTGTCGGTCGACTAGAGAAGGTTGAAGCGATGATGAATTGAGAGAGGCCCAGAGATATCGATCCTCGAGATACGTGGTTTCTTGGGATTAGCTAGGTAATACAAAGGGTCGAGAATGGGTTTGAGAAGTTGTCCATTTGGGGGCGGGATTGTAGGATTCGCCTACGGGACATGGACTCCGTGGTTGGGGCGATCGACCGTAGAGAGAGGAAATCGAGATGCGGAACACTTTCGGGATACGGGTGTTGGTAGCGGGAGGAGAGTTAGCTTTCTCTGGTTCGGAAGGCGAAGACTTACGCTTCATAATAGTTCGGGACTAGGGCCGGGATTGAGCATCAGTGTGAGTTTGCCCGAGCGGGGAATCCCCGAAGACCTTGGGGCAATCTGATGATTAGCGTGAACACGATAGTATACGGTGCGTTCTTCAGCACGAGTACGGGTCGGGAAGGGCGGTTTGGTTGGTGCTATCTGGCGCTTCCCGGCGACACATAGGCGGAGAGGCCGGAGTGTGGAGTCGAAGTCGGGGGCCGGTCGAGTGCATGACGGGCGTGGTGGACCTTGATTTGTGGAGCACATGGGTTGTTGATGTATCGAGTTTGACATGGATGGGGTAATGACCATCGGGTTGTAGATGGTGAACCCTAGCAGGGTTGTCATACTCGACACGACATTCGATTTGGGCTTAGAGGTTAAGGCGCTGAGAAGCCGAGTATAGATGTTAACCCAGGGTGTAGGGTGAGTTGTGATAGGTCGGGATTATGGTAAGAGATCTCAGTGCGCTCATGGTGGGCAAGGGATTGGTTGTCATAGTATGACATTGATACGTTATGTGCACGGTGGCTTCGCGTCGGTATGGTGTGGGTGCACGGTTCACCTCTTGGTGAGTGTGGGTTGAGGATTTGTCTTTAGGACTCGTCCAGTGAAGACTCATGGTTGAATCGAGGGAAATGTAAGAGGCTCGCGGGGAGTGTAGGCCCAGAAGAGTTGTGTTGCTCGAGATGAAAACACGGACAAGGTTATCCGCAGCGAGACTTAGAGTTGAGTGATAGGAGTCGGGGTGACTGAGGTTGAATACCCCTTTGGAAATTTCATTGGATGTTGTTGAGCTGGCAAGGGCTCGGTAAATGGATGATATGCATGGCATGGATTGAGTTGACAGTCCATTGGATTGTCAGTGATTGTGACCTTGGAGAGGTTAGCGGTTACATACCAAGCAAGGGTTGTGTAGGGTTACGTGTGTATGGATTACATACGGGTGTTAGAGGGCATGTTGCGAACATGTGTCCTAGATCATAAGGGTAGAGGATTAATTACCCTTAGTGGAGTCGCTGCAATGATAGTTATCAGGCGAGTATACGAATGGCACCATATGAGGCATTGTATGGGAGGCCATGTAGGCCACCTATCCCTTCTTGTTTAGGGATGAAGGTACGTGGTTTAGTCGTTTAGCATTTAAATGACTAGTTTACATGCATGATAGAGTGCGTTATATGCATGTCTTGATTGTGATTGTCTGAGATTTAGTGCGAAATTCCTTTTAAGGAAGGGAGAATGTAAGACCCGAGAAATTCCAATTTCTGGAATAAGGGCAAATTCGTAATTTTGATTACAAAATTGTAATTACGGTTAAAAATCAGTAATTAATTCTCTGGATCTCGGATGTGAAAGCGGATTGCCAAGTTGGAATTGTCTCATGAAATCTGGCTAGTACGTAAAACTTCGCAATTTTAAAGACGGTCGGTCGCCGTTTTTCGAGGCATCGCGTTTCGGGTGCCGTAAATCGGTTTTCGATGTGACGAAAGCCACATATAACATGTACTCCCTTGCCTTGCCATAAGTGGTATGAGTAGAAAAGATGAAAATGGACGAGGTAGTCTTAGAATATCAAATACGAGAAAAGGAGACATAAATGTCATTTTGGAATGTTAATCAAACTAGATGCCAAATTAGAGAATAGTGCTTCATCTCTCCCATTTTAAAGCAAGCCAGCGACTTTCAAGCCGGTGGAAGTCTGCGTAGGCGTGGAGGACCAAAATGGTGATTAGAGAGAGTCTCGACCTGCCACAGAAATACAGCGATCGGGCCAGTTGGATTTCGAGACGGACGAAGTAACGTTCTACGCGGAGGAAGACGAGCTGCTCGTGGACCAGGGTTTGCGAGTTTTTGACAACTCAAGAGGGTAGGATTTTCTCCTTGTGTTTTATTCGTTTTAAGGGTTTTTCGTGTTTAGGTTAGTTTGGCGAGTGAGGGGCCCGTTGATCGGTCCCGAGAGCATGGGTTGGTGTAGAGACTTTCTTGGGATTTTGGGTTGGGCGGGTGAGGGCGCCGGGCTGAAGTGGGCTGTTTGTGTGGAATTTGGCATTAAAATGCATGCTTGAGATGATAAAGTAGAGGAATTGGCCGTCGACCTAAAACATGGGGTAGAAGTGTTGAGGTACAGGAGCGAATTTGGGCAATACGAACCTTTATTACGGGTATTGTGGGTCTTTGTGATAAATTATTCAATAAATTATGCTTTAGTGTTTATGAGACCGGTAATGGGTAAGAGGTCGGTTCAAGTGGCTTGAGATTGGACAAAAGTGTTTGCCGGAGTGGGCGATTGCTTCTTGATTCGGGAGGCTGGTAAAAGCAGTCCGGGGTTGTAATTTGGGCCTTAAATGTCCATGTGTTTGGTATGGATTGGGCTAGGGAATGGCAGTGGATTGCGGGTTCTGAGGTGGGCAGTTGATTTGTGAGATTTTTCGGAGATATTAGCAGGGTTTCAGCATTCACGAAATAATTCTAGAATATATTTTACGTGAGAATTATGCGTTTGGTTAAGTAATTGAATCGAATTGCTTGTGTTTAGTTTATTAACTAAGAGAGCTAATTTTGATGTGTGAAATGATAATTACATAACATGTTTGTGTGATTTAATTTTTATGCGAGTGTATTCATGTTTATATATATTGCATGTGAGTAGGCGAGATTGGGCGCATCATGCATTCATATGCCTTGGAACATCCTAGGATTATAGGAGTTAGTGCATGAGATGAGTGCAGAGAGAGTGGTTCGGAGGTAGTCTAAAATATTAAATGATCGTTAGTCAAACTAAATAATATATCAGCGTCGGAGCGGCCCGAGTTGATATTTATTCATGGTAGTCATGGCCAAATAATATATCGGTAGTCGGGCGGCCGGTTGATATATATTCATCGGAGGGAGTAAGTCCACGAGCAATTAATATATCAATCGTCGGAGCGGCCCCGATTGATATATATTCAGGAGGGTTGCCCACTAATAAAATGATAATTCTCATACGGGCTTAGGCGAGTGTGAAGTCGATGAGGACTCGGGATGCGAGTTGGTCATGTAGACATTAGTAGGATCATGCATTTGCTTGAATGTGTGTTTAAGTGGAACATTGCACTGCACTTAGGTGGTGTTAGCCCATAGGCGATTCTCTGCGAGCTAGCTCACCAGTGGAGTGGGATCCTTTTCACAGTGGTGCATGGAGCGTGCGGGGAGACGGCTCGTTAGGGTGAGCAACTAGAAGAAAATGGGAATGTGTGGCTGTTGATGTTTACATGTATTAGAACTCCTTAAGTTTAATATATGTATTGTATAAGAGCCATTTACTAACTCTTAGAACTATGGGACATGGTTGATATGGTTGATGGATATTATTTTATGGGCCCAAGAGGCCATTTTTATCCATGTTGTTATCCTTGGGATTATATTGGACTGTTTGGGACAGGTAAATGCAGGTTTTATACAAGCATTGTATAAAGAGTGGGAAACTCCGTCTGGAGACTGCCCAGGAATTTCTAAAGTGGCGTCGGGTAACTTGGGCCAGCTATTGACAGGGTTGACGGTGGTGATGGACCCGGGTTTGGGGGGCGTCACGGGGTGTGATTAGTGCCCCGAAAGTCGATTTTGAACCTATATTAGATGGGTTTTGAGTGCTTTTTATTGCACTAATCATGTCATTAATACTGATTGAAGTGTTCAAGTCTTTTTAGTATCACTTATCTTAGTTTAGAGGTTATTTTGGCTGTTTTGCGGGTTTTGCGCACTATGGGAGTTCAATGCTCGAGATGTATGTGAATCATGAAGTTTGAACTGATGTTCGGTCATCAAACCGGTAAAGAATCAATGGCAAGGCAAAGTGAAGAAAATTGGATGTAGTAGAAGACGAGGAGTGAAGATCATGACGGGAATTTTATTAGAGTTGCGAAAATTTTCGCTAGGATTGCGAAAATTTCGCAACCTTAGCGAAATCTCCAAATTTCGCTAGACCACCCCAGTTTCGCTAGGCACCATTTTTAGCGAAAATACCTGATTTCGCTACTCACAACAATTTCGCTAAGCTAGCGAAATTTCGCTAGCTAAGCGAGGAAGTGCACATTTCTAGCGGAGATTTTCACATTCGTATACATGGTGATTTCGCTAGCTAGCGAGGGATTCTTGACCTAAGCGAAATTTAATCTCGTCATGTTTGTAATTAATGCCAGCCAGACTTCAAACTTGGTGTATTACTCGTCGCTAACTAGCCTTGATTTTGTAGGGTTTTGGTATTTTCATTGCCTTGAGGTGGCACATGTAAGCCTCTTTGTTTTGTAACCAAGAGAGAATTTTAGAGAACAATTTGGGAGAGAAGGAATTGTAAGTTTTCATTTTTGTAAATAAAGTCTTTCGTATTTTAGTTAGGGTTTTATTTTCTCTCTTCTCTCTCCTCTTTCTCTTACTTTCTTTCTTTACTTGGAAACACCACTCTTGAGGATAATGACTCGAGATGCCCAGGCTACAAGCCTCCTTTCTTTGAAGAGGAAGGAAGGCAGCTTGGTGGTGGGGCATATGCATGTTGTCCTCTTGTATTAAAAGCCATAGGTACTGTGTTTTATGACCCCCATCTTCTCAAGTGGGTTGAATAGCATTGAATGTTATTAATTTGGCGATACTCTCCATGCTTTAGGATACGAGTGCATACTTAATGCTAGATGCAGCGTGGTTCTTTAGATGGTCTTTACGAGCCTGCGAAATGATATTTAAATGCTAGGGTTTCCAAGCGTTAAAAAGGCCATAGATGCATGCTACTTGTGTTATTTCAAATAGGAGTTGATTTCAAGGGTGAGGTTCTTCAGTTAAACATAGATCCCACAGGTTATGCGAGTGAATCCCATAGGTTGCATGTCATAACGAGAGGATAAAACACAAGAAACTTGTTTGCCTAACTTGCAAGTTAGTGACCTAAATCTTCAAAGTTAGCTTTTCACACTTTATTTTCGGTTTTACAATTTCTCCGAGTTTTCAACCTAGCCCCTTTGTTTTTTGACGAATCGAAAGTCGAATAGAAAGCCTTGCAGCCGTGCACTTATGTAAATCATTTTAGGATGAAAACCCATCCACAGTGTTCGATACTGAACCACTATCTTGCGGTAGCTTGACTACGCGATGTGCAAGAACAGGTGTATATAAATTTTGTTGATTTTAGCTCGACCCTGCGTGGCGCGAATCAACTGGCAATGGTGAGCGGGCCAGGAACGCGACTGCTGCGTGCGAGGAGACATGGCAGAAAGCGGGAGTCACTACCTGCACGGCACTAGGAGGCGGCGGTGGTTGGTGCCGGCGGTTGCGTGTGATGGCTCGGGGCTCGGAGATGGCGCGGTGGCTCGGGAAGCCCGGGGCACGGGCTCGCGGTGCGGTAGCGGCCGACTCGGCACGGGCCCGAAGAGGCTCTTGTGCGGTTGAGCAAAACCCCCGGGGTGGCTCGACTCTGCGGAGGCTCGGGGCAAGAACCCCGGGGCTCCGGACACGGCCCCGGCTGCGGTGGGGATGATGAATTCAAAAAAGCCTCCCCTCCTCCTCCTTTATAAAGGCGGGAAGCCCAGAAAAGCCAGCAGACAGGTTTCGCTAGTGTAGAAATGTTGTTCTTAACTTCTGAAATTGATTTTTTTTTTAGCATTAAAATATAAATAATACTAAAAATAAAAATTATTATATAAAAATATATTTAAGTATTTAAAATGAATTAAAATTAAGACAAAATTGTTTAAAAGGAAGTTACAAAAATAGTAACTATTAAAATTGACAAATTTAAAACAAACGAAAATAATGGGTGAAATTTGGTTTAGAGAACACCAAACCGACCCAAAGTCAGCTGAATTACTCATGGAGGGTCAGGAGAGGATCTCCTCGACCAAGGCGGTGGCTGTGCGATGCCTTGATGTGATTCCTCATTGTTGATTTGCTTCTCCTTTGGTTGAATTTGGGCTGACGGAATTCTGCGATGTCGCGATGGCGATTCCCGAACCGCTTCACCTTGGTTGGCTATTTCTTGCAATTCATGGTCAGTTGGCTTCCACACGGGCTACGATCAAGGCGAAGCGGACTTCATTGTTTCCTTCCACTTCACCTTCGATGATTTGTGCTTGTATTTCAGTGAAAGATATTCAGCTCGATGTCGTGTTGCCAAATGTGATTTGCATGACTCCATTTCGGCAATTGATGATTGCATTAGCGGTGGCAGAGAAATGGTCTTCGGGATAATTGGCATGATTGGGCCCATTTGCTAATAATGGCTAGGTGTCGAAGCACTACAAAGTCTTGGGTAGTAGAATTTGTCTACCTTCTTAACACATCCTCAACTATTCCCTTAGAATCTTTCTGGAATCCCGATCGACCCAGTGATAGGTGATGTTGGTAGGTTTAAGCTCTCCCGAGCCTATTGCTTATGGTATGAGGCGGTAGGTTTACAGCAGCTCCTAAATCTAGCGATTGCTGCAATCTGTCGCGAGTCCTTGATGTTAGCGAAATTGTGGGAGATCACGGATCTTGTATTTGTGGGTTCTTGCTTTAGTTATGGCAGACTTGCTTTCGGGTTAAAAATGCCTTTTTCTCAATGCTGACCGCGCGATTGTCTGAGATCCTTCAAAATTTTGCATAGACGGGGACTTGTTTGATGATGTCGAGGTATGTTGACCTTCACATAAGGACTTAGGATGCACACTGTTTGGGATGCCTTCTTCTTACTTCTTAGTGCCTGGGGAAATGGAGGTGGCATGCAGTGCTTCATTGAGTCCTCCTTCAGGAAAATGTGTTCTGGCTCCAATTCTTCTCCTTTTTTGGTTTCCTCAACTAGCTTGGGCATTGGCTGATCAACCTCTTTTCCACTCCTCAGAGTGATTATAGCCTTGACCTCATCAATTCAGTTCTTTGGATGAACTTTATCTCATGCACTCCTTTTGGATTGGCAATGTTTAGAGGAACCTTCCTCTCTCATGTACCTCGAGAATATTGTTGATCTTTGTGATTGAATCTGTGAGTTAATACATTTTTCGATTAAGATTTCTCTGGCTTATCTATTCTCTTGTTCGAGTGTGCTCTCTGATATCAATCCTTTGTGCGATTATTGCATTGATCCTTTTTGTTCTTCCACAAGTTGCCCACCACCCTTGCTCAAATTCGATGCTCGCTTGTTCAGGCGGAGAAGTGGATGATGGTGGCGTAGTTTGAGATGAGGTGGCGTGGTTTGGCACTTGGGGAGCATAGGCGGGGGATTAGGTTTCGGGGATAGGTTAGGGGTGATTTTTTCCAATTGGAATTGTAGGTACCATATGGGGCAGTAGGTTGTGGCTTGTGACCCTGACATTTAGATATTCGACATGTCGAGTCCTTGATGGGGCGGTCGGATGATGTTCTCTGGATTAACGGTGGGTTGGCAGGCCGTGGATAAATTTGGCACATTGCCAGTGTTTAGGTCCTTTGCACACGCCGTGGAGCCTCTTTCCTTCTAACTCCTCGCCTTCTAGTTAGGGTTGAGATTTTTTGCTTTCATTTCCATGTCCTCCGAAAGTGTAAAAATTCCTCCCCTTTGGTGTGTTGAGGGCCTCATTTTCTCCACCTCTCTCGGGTTGGCTCATCCCGAAGCCCCTTGGAAGTTCGACCGCATAACTCGAAATCCATGGCCTCATCAGGGTTTTTGCTCAAAATCACCTCCACACATGGTTTCTAGCAATTGCTTCATGGCGTGGGATTTCATTATAGAAATGATTCACTAACATCCAGGTATCGAACCCATGATGTGGACAAGCACTGATGGTATCCATGAATCTCTCCCAACATTGGTAGAATTTCTCATTGTCATAGGCCGAGTAAGTGTAGATCTCGTTTCTTCAAATCGTTGGTCTTGTGGCACTAAAAGAATTTCTTCCAAAATTCAGCTTGAAGATCGGCCCACTTCTTACCAGTCCTGGCCTCATGAATGAGCCAAATTTTTGCCTGGTTTTCGTGTCAAATAGAAATGCTAGCTGAAAGCAAATCCATGTCGGTTATACCTTCCTTAAAAGTAGTGCATACCTCCTCAAAATCCCGTATGTGTAAATATGGATTTTCATTCTCCATACCATGAAAAGTGGGAAGTAGGGGTACTAGGTAGGGTCTCACTGCCACATCTTCAGCCAGAGTGTATGACGCAGTAGCAGCACTAACTCTGGGGAGGGTGTATATGGTCCCTCATCGAATTTAAGTCGTTGATTCACTGGGGTACCCGGCTGACTTTGCTGTTCTTCAGGTAAAGGATCCATATTTTCACTGTGTACACTGATTTCACAACTTTGTTCAACTGCTGTATTGATTCTTTGCAGTCTGCTTGTAATCCCTCTATTCCAGTGCTGCATAAACACCTATTACACAAAATGAGACGCAGCAAAGAGCACAAACAAACTTGCCAAAAAGGTCAGTGTTAGTTAAAACAAAAACTGACTGCAAGAAACAAAACAAAGGGCAAAGGATCGTTGCTGTAAGGAAACTTCTTGCAAGCCAATAACTTTGATTCAAAAGGACTGTAAGGTCACCAACACTTGTAATGTGGATTACAAGTACACATCAACTCATCATACGTAAGTTGGGCACCATCCACCCGCAACGGCGCCCATTTGATTCAGGCCACTCTGCAGGCGATTCGAATCAACAATATTTGTATCCTTGTTCCTCCCACGCCGCAGTCGCTTACCGCAAAGATAAAGTGTCTAGGGTCGAACACGGTGACGGGCTTTCTTATCTCTGCTACCTAATGATTAGCACGCTGCTCAAAACTGCGTGAGGCTTCTTTAGTTTGATTGGACTTGGTTAAAAATGTGGGAGGTTGTTTGTTCACTGGCTAACTGTAATGGCTTAAAGTGAAGTGTGAAATGGTAACCTTGAAGGCTTGGGTCACTAGCATGATAACATGGGGTATTACAGCTGTCCCTGTTATTTCCCCGTGACAGGCAAATGACATATAATCAAAGCCAAAACCGGATCTTTGTTTAGCTATGAAACCTAACCCTAGAACCACTCCTATTTGAGTCAAGACAAGTATTATGCATTCAAAGTCCCATTCAGTTTAAAAACCTAGCACTCAACCTCATTTCAATGGCTCGTAAATGGCATCTAAAGGATATCAGTGCATCTAGCATTAAGCATGAACTGAACCCTAAAGCATGTCAAGTATTGACCAAAGGAACAACATTAAATACATTAAACCCTAGTTCGAAGGTATGAACCATAAATGCAAGACTCAGATCCTTAAAGCATGAGGATTAACTCCAAGAACAACCCCAAAAACCAAGCTAGCCACCCTCCTCTCAAAGTCAGGAGGTTTAGCCAACCTTGAGTTGTCATCCTCAAGGGGTGTGTTTGGCAGCCTAGAAAATGAAAAAGAAAGAGAGCAAATGAAACCCTAAATGAAAGTCAAGGGAAACTTTTATGTGAAAGCTGCTTAGGTTACAAGTTTGTGGGGGTTTATATAGTACAACCCAAAGTGTGAAACTACCAAAATACCAAAATATGAAATTACATAAGGGCTAAATGGTAATACACCAAAACGTGGTCGCTTAGAACCAAAATACCAAACACAAGGGGCTGAGATTTCTCGCTGTCAAGGATTCGCTACAGCTTAAATTTCGCTAGTTAGTGAAATTTCGTCAGCTCAGCTTAAAATTACAGGAGATAGCCGAAATTGACACTCGCTAGCACGCAAATTTCGCCAGCTAGCGAGCCATTTCGTTTTAGATTGCTTAAATTTTCGCCATGATTGCAATTTTCGCATCCCAAATGGGGCCCTTTTTCGCAATCATAGCGAAATTCCTGGTATTGTTCCTGCTGCTCACTGCATCTTCCTTTTTGCCACTGCATCCCACTTTCCTTCAAAATCCACTTCAAATTCCTTCATTTTTTATGGTTGAAAACACCGCAAATCTTCAGCATAAATGGCTAAGGTACGCAAAGACCTGCAAAATTACCAAAAACAAACTCGAAATGGCATCAGTGGTACTAAGTGGACCTGCACACATCAATTGGCTTAATTGACATGATTAGTGCACAAAAAGCACTCAAAACCTATCTTGAATAGGGCTCAAAATAACACTTTTTGGGCACTAATCACTTATCCAATATGTTCTTTCTCAGTCGCTGCGGATACGGGATAATAGGTTTCTCATCATACTTAGGTTTCGATTCTCAACTTTCTCTCGGTGTATCTCGAGACCCGGTTTCTTTACTAACCTTTCAACATCTTACGATCTCACACTTCTTTTCATCTCCCACAAAGCCATCCTCTTCATGGGCCTCAACCGACCGTTCCGTAGTCTTTACCACTCCTCGTGGTTTCAACTTTGCAATGCCTATTTCCTTCTCTCCTTAGGCTGATCTCGTAAGTACTAGTAGATTTCTGCTGCCTCTCGCTCAATAATGAGGTCGCTAGGCCCATTCGACCTCCAAATTTCTAGGCTTAGCTACTGACGTTTCAATGATGTCCTAGTCCCCTCCCATTCTCGAACTTATCATGACTTCATCATACTCATATGTATATCGCCTAATTGTTCCATTTTCATATCTAGACTCGACTTCTTTCTCTTAAGGTGGTTGGAGGTTTGGCTTTTGCTCCATAGATTACCCGTGATCATTTTTCCATGAGAAGTTAGGATGGTTTTTCCACCCCGGATTGTAATTCTGACCATATGGGTTGAAGTTCTGGTTTTGGGGGAACTTCGCCATATATTGAGCTTATTCAATAGTCAAATCCCCCATGGCAATCATCATTAGGCACTGTGAGGTGGGATGAGGTCCATGACACTGTTTCGTATGGGTGGGTTTTCTTCAATCCTATACTCAATACTTGAGAACCTAATTGTTGAGAAGCTTGTAATTGCTTGGAGAGTGTAGACACTTGAGCCGACAAGTTTGTGAACATGTCTAAATCGAACACCCCAGATGGTTTCTTCAGTGCTGCTCTCTCAACTGGCCATTGAAAATCATTCAAGGCTATGTTCTCAAGAATTTGATAAGCCTCCACTTCATTATTCCCAATAATCGCTCCTCTAGCAGAAACGTCAATAAGAGTCCTAGTGAGACGACTCAACCCATTGTAGAAATGATGGACTTGCATCCATTTGGTGAAACTATGGTGAGGGCACTTTCTCAACAAATCTTTGAATCTCCTGTTCCGCCATGGAACTTAATTCTCCTTCATAACACCGATTAAAAGCTATTGATGTCAATTCTCAACTTTGCCGCTTTTGCTGGTGGAAAGAATCTAGCCATAAATTTGTTTGACAAGTCATCCTACGATGTTATCAATCTGGCTTGCTTGAAATCACCAATGCTTCGTTTCATCCTTCAATGAGAATGGGAACAATCGAATCCGACTAACACATCATCACTCACCCCGTTATATTTCACCGTATCACACACTTCCAAAAAGTTAAGGATATGAGCATTCGGGTCCTCATGTGCTAGGCCGTGGAACTGGATTCCTTGCAGTAACTGGAGGGTGATGGATTGAGCTCAAAGTTTTTCGCTTGTATTGTTGGTCTCCTAATCACAAGTGGAGTAACTGCAGACGGGCGGCCATATTCCCTGATAGGTGGCAACAAATTTTCCATATTTGCCACGTCAGGATGTATACTACCCCCTCTAGTCAAACCAACATTGTCGTCTCTATTTTCTTCCATCGGTCCCATAGGTAGTTGCCCATTCTAACTACTTTCTCATTCCTCATAATTCTTTCAAAGTTCTCTCTATTTCAGGATCTAAAGGAATAAGATTTTCAGCAGGTTCCCGTCACATACAACCTAACGTATCTGCAAGTTTGTCACAAAGCAAAAGAAAAAATAAAGCATCAAAAATTTAAGCAAAACAAATGTCTAAAGTACCAAAGAAGCTCTTAGTATTGATATTAGCATAAACACTACAAATAAATAGGAAATCCCCGGAAACGGCGCCAAAAACTTAATAGGCCTTAGCGTGATTATGTTTTTGTGGACATGCAAATAGAAGTGCAAAGTGCCTATTCTGCTCAAGTATACGCTTGTCAAGCCCTAAGTACAGATATTGATCCATAGGGAAAACCTTAATCGTAGTATGCTAAGTACCAAAATTACAATACTCTTTTAATATTCAAACTAGCAATCGTGATGGCTAAGCGGAGCTAAAAGCGAATTAAACTATTACTAAGATAATTGTTCGTTTCAGATGTAAAAGTGTTTAAAGATGCAAAAAGGTCACGGTGTTGGTGTTGTTGGACAATCTCATTTTATGTAATGTCGCACTCCATTGCATTACCTAATATAGTGTTTTCTCTCTTAAGGCTGCTCTATCTAATGTAATTAAAGCCTTTCTCAAGGTCATTTAACCTCCCTTTATCACTAGGTTTCTTGCTCCTTGGCTCAACCCCAAGCATTAAAGGTGCATAGAGTGCAAATAACTCCTAAGCCTCCTAATCATTGATAATCTTATATTACCAAGTTTATTAGGTTAACCCAACTATGTCTAATTCTTCATTCACTTCTCAAATCTTACAAAGAACCACACACACATATTAAGATTGATCAGAAATTAATATGAATTCATCCAAGCATGAATTAATGGTAAAACAAGTATATAAAAGATAATGGAATTACAAAAAGGCTAAAACTTTAACATAGTATTCATGTCCAAATCTCTACCAACACCCTAAACCACGAAATTAGAACCTCGTTATGTTCTATTCCAATACAAATGAAAAGCAAGACATAATAATAGGAATAGAGAAAACTTTGATGATCGAGGGAATGATGATCTCCCAGGTTCTTCAAGTCTCTCTCTCCAAGGTCGATCTTCAAGTCTTCTTTTCTTTGTTCCAAGCTCCAATTCCTCAAACCCTAGCTCTGCAAACTCATTTTGAACCCCTGGCATGAATTCTCCCATTCCTTTTATAGCCTCTCCAAGGGATAAGGTTTGTTGAGACTTCCTCAAGAACGTCGCGATGTTAGCGATTTCTCGCACCAACCCTCTCTCCAGCCTCCCAGTAAGGTTCCATTTCCATCATTTTCTAGTGTTTCTCCTACAAAAACCAAATAAAACTAAATATTAGAAAAGTAATAAAAAACACGGTCATATATATATGGAATCGATCCTGAATCTTGCTAAATCCCGGGTTTGTAATGAGTGGTTTTGGGCACTCATCACGTTCCCGCTCAGAAATTTCTAGCAGCTTCTGAATTTTCTTAAAGCTAGCTTTCTCCACCTAGTTTACAAGTTTACCTCTCCGGCTTTTCCCTGCACGAAAAAATATTTATTAATAAAATACGTGAATGTAAAGGATAGATGTGTCGAAATGCAGCGACATACAAATCCCACAACTTAAACACATCTAGGAATGACATTGATTGGTTCACAACAAACAAGAGGCCCCGGGTCTCATACCAAGGTCCTTTAACCAAGATCACGCCCTTTTCCTTGGTCTTAGGCAAGTCGGGAAGTCCCGTAACAAATTGCATCCAGGGGCTTTGGGCCGACATGGATAATCGGCCTCTGTGTCCCACCTTCAAAGTATAAATAAAGCAAACCTCTACCAACGAAATGTCCAATTGGTAAAGGAGGTTTAGCACGGTGCACCCGATCAGGATCCGAATGACATTCGATGATGTTTAGAGGCGATCCAGAGAAGTGAACCGCTTTTTACCAGAGACCTAAATGGGGAAGCTGGCCCTATCGCGAAGGTTCCTGAAATACACTACACCGCCTCTCCCCTCGGCCGACAAGGTTCGGGCCGGACCATCTGGTAACTCAAAATCTATATTGCTAGGAATTTCAGGCACGACCCTCAACCTCCATGGACGAGTGAGATGAGGCCGGTTGCGTATACGATCCCGCCTAAAACTCTCTCTCACACTGTACTCCCACTACATGGAAGTCTCTCTTCGACCCCTCCATACTGCAACTAGACAACAATAAAAAGGCAGAGGAAAGGGAAATTAGTTCCATGCCATAATACCAAACTGGTAAAAGGGCGATAACACATGAAATCCTGCTCATACCCAGAAACCCCCCTAGTTCTAACGTGTCCTGAAAACACCTTCCTACAATCATGTCGCCAGAAACATGCCGACAATTGGAATGGAATCTAACGTACCTAGAACAAAAACTAGGCTTACTTATAAGATAAGGGAAAACAACGTCGAAAAAGACAATCAGCAGTTAACGCAACGCCACGCCAGAGTATTAGCGTGCTTTCCCCGAGCGGCGGAAACAAGAAAATGGGGTAACACGACGGAGCGCGGGATCTAATTATGAATTCCTGGCATCATGTATAGGAGTCTGGTGTGCATTAAATGCCCGCCGACTCACGCTCCAAAGATTTGAATCATGGCGACGCTTCACTTACTAAGGCACACAAACGAAGGTCGTGCTATCGAGTCCTCAGTTGGGGCCCTCAGGCTCTCCCCACGGGACAAGCCGCCGAGCAATCTCGTTAAGTCCAAAGAATCAGGCAAGGGTTGATCCATTCTAGAATTCATTAAACACCATAACCCTTGTCCCAAGGAGTTAGTCCACGTTGCTGATCGGTTAGCCGAGAATGAGAAAAATAAGGTAAGCAAAGATGCAAAAATTCCAAAAAACACAATTTCATTAATTACACCAAAAGGCGTTCATAATTACACAACAACGCTTACAAACTGCTGGCCATACTTTAATACCTCTCAGCATAACCCAAAGAGTCGAAACTCCGAGCCTAAGAAAGAAGAAAAAGTCGAAGAAGAGGCTAAGAAAGAAGATATGAAAAAAGAAAAAGCCCCGGTCGCCTCTAGCAATATGATTACAGCGCCTTTCAACGATTCCAAAGCAAAGGGGCATACAAGGGGGCTTATCGCTGAACATGGATATATTGATTGGGAGGGGGTGTTCTTGAATGTAAAGGATTCCATTCTAGTTTTTGAACCACCCACCTTATATCCTTTCTCAAAACCAAATTAACTGCTCCAACACATTAGAGCCTCCTGCCGACCCCCCGCCAACATCACATTCAGCCTAGGAGCAATCAGAAAAGCCCGGTATAGGCAGCATTCGATAGTATCTAGCCATACACATCTGACGAAAACTCAAAACCAGCTAGTAGCACAAAAGAATCCATTACCCTGCAGCCTTTTATAGGGGTTTCGAACCTGTGGAAAACCTTAAAAAGCCGTATTAAATGTGTTACCAAAAATAGGAAACCCCCCTGAAACGCGCACATTTGAACACGCAAGCATTAAAAAGCCGTATTAAATGTGTTACCAAAAATAGGAAACCCCCCTGAAACGAGCACATTGGAACACACAAGCATTAACGTTCCCCCGTTCCCGAAGACAAGCAGGTCAAGCATACAATATTTTTCCATCCGGGGAAGACTAATCTCCAGCCTGAAGGGGGCACAGGGTACCATGGCTTCGCCCAAGACCCCTATTCAAAAGCGCCTGCTATTGTCAAGGCCCAATGTGCTAGCCTCAGTCTTCAGCCCAAGACCTGCCTACATGCTAGGTCCAAGTATCCTCACACGAACATGGATCCAAACCACAGCCTGAATCCCGGCTTGTAGACTATCCAATCACAGCAAAGGCCACTAGGATTTATTGCCCAGGCACATCCTCTTATAGCTGGCTACTGTCTCTAAGAAGATGGTCAGTCAATAATTTCTCGACTAATCCCTCGTAGCTAGAGAGCACATCCCCCCATGAATCACGTACGTAACCGCCCTTAGATCATAAACGATCTCGAGTTTAAGATTCGATGACTCACACTCAAAAGGAAAACTGGCTGACGCCAAGCAAATGAAGCGCCCTCCTCCCTTTCATTTCGGAAACCAATCACCCACTTTCCATAAAAAGTGGACCATCATCCTTCTCCATAAATAAGGAAGGAATCACAACAGGTAAAGAGGTCGAATATACACTACTGAAAAAGGGGATACATTTTACTCTCTCTATTTCTTTGTCTAACTTAAGCATCGAAGAGGCAGTCGGCACACCACCGCCGATGCTTTGTTTGTTTTGCAGGTCCTTGCTGCTAGGTTGATGCTCCGACGATCCAGAGACTATGAGAATCCAAGAGACAACAAAATAGAGTTACATAGGAGGGTATTTATACCTTGATAATATCGTAACATACCACGGGGCATCACCCCCACACTCTCGACCCATTATTTTACCCCCAACAAAAGAGGATATGCGTGAAGAGCAGTGTCATTGCTGCACTCCGACACTTGCCCGCCCTTTTACTCTCGAGATGAACCACATGTCATTATATATATATATATATATATATATATATATATATATATATATATATATATATAATTCTAAACTATTAGATTTAAAAGAATATAGTTTTGAAATTTTCTATTTTTGCTAGTCTTTCCAATAGAAAAACTCTACCACAATATATTTTTGCTAGTCCCTCGCACTTTTGTTATTTATTATTAGGGTTCGAAGTCATTTCATGGTTGTGCTTTCCATTTTCTCAATCAATGACAATATTGCCTAATTTGATAAAATTTGATAGGAGTTTTCAAGAGACCTTCCATCTATTTTTCTTTTACTTTTCTTCGATTAGAAGTCAAGGTCTTTCTTTTGGATTTTGATTTTCTCATTTCCCCAACTCAATAACAAGATCTTTGATGGAAAGTTTGCGGAGATTTCTAAGAAATGTTCACATAATTATATGCACTCAAATTTCAAAAGAAAAAAGCAGGGAATTTGTAAACCCCCAAGTTTTGTTTTTGTGATGAGTTTTTTTTCCTTTATGAGATATTTAGAGTATCACATTGGAAAGTGGGAGAGGGAGGGAGGCCTCCATTGCCTATACAAGGGAGAGTCTCCAACCCTTGAGAAGAAAAGGAGAAAGGAAAACCATGGGCTTCCCCACCAAAGAGTGGGAGGTCCTAATGTTTTAGGAGAAAAGTTTTGGGACAATGGGCCTCTAATTAGAGGCCCAAACTTGTCTATGAGTTTTTTTTTTATAAAAGGGAGGATAGGCCATCTCTTTAAAAGGAGAGAGGCTTAAAACTCTCATAGTTTAAAAGTTTTAATAATTTAGGCCTGAAGGTCCCAATTATGGGAGGTGATCACGGTTTTAGAGACGGTTTCGGCTTAGGAGGCGATTCGGCTCGGGGAGTTGCCCCTCTACCAGGTAAGTGATGAGCTTAAAAGTCATCCATTTTCAGTCCATTTTTCTGATTGATTTTTATATAAAAAGACTGATTTATGTTTAGAAATATGGAATACCAACCAAACTGGCAGAGGCAAACAGGGAATTCAAGAGAAAGAGGAATTTTTGCAAAAGTAAAAAAGGAGCGTAAGGTGGATGAGTATTAATGATATAACCGGGTCAAGGAGTTTCGCAGCAGAAAGGCGCACAAGGACTGTAAAGAATCTCGATGTCGCGGAAGCCCTTGATAGCAATGAAATTATATCAAGGTCGCGACCACAAACCCCGCCGCAAATGTAAGAGTAATGGAAGGCAAAGAGCCGGGCGCGACATAAACTCAAGTCGTGCAACAATGAATTGATGAAGAAGAAGAATTGGTAAATGGCTATCCCTTTAAGGTCGCGGATGTAATTAAACCCAACATAAAGGGACAAGGAGGTCGCGGATTATCTAAGTCGCACATAAGATAAACAATTGACTGAACATTTATGTCGCGAAGAGCGCCCGAAGAGGTCGCTGGCTATCAACATAGAATCGGCAGTCGCTTTACATCGCCTGCAAGAAAAGAAGGTCGTGACATCATTCAATGGTCGCGACGCCGCGCAGACCGAAAAGAAGGTCGCGACAACAATTCAGCTGCCGCGACATCAATCGGAGAAGAATTTGAGGTCAGTACGACATCATTAAATAGTCGCACAACGTAGTTAGCGAAATATCGCGTATTAAATATTCAGAGGTCGCGACATCCGGCCGCGACGAATGTAAGGTCATGGTTATCATACGTTGGTCGCCGCACTATCAATTGTAATAACTAAGGTCGCGACGTTATTCACCGCCGCGACATCGCATTACGCAATCTTAAGGTCGCGATTATCATTTAGTCACGCGACAATACCAAGAGATGTGACGACAGTCACCCACCAAACAAAGCCCCGCGACATAACTGAAGACAATGAGGGTCGCGACAAGAATCGATGTCGCGACATCAACAACCCACTGGGCCAGTTAACTGAAGTCCAAAAAGAGGTGCATCGAAATTAGGGCCCAACTTCAGAACCCTATAATCATCGCAGTCAAGCATCGGCGGAACGCAGCTTTTGGCAACTTGAAAGAGAGACAACCGGCGTTACGTCAAGGTCCCGTGATTTTAATTTTCTTTGTTTTGCTTTACTTTTAGATTGCCTGTTCTTATTTCAATTGATCCTAACGTTAATGCAAAATTTTAGCTGAATGCTGCACTCCTATTTTCCTTCAAATTACCGTCTCGTTGTTTGAATTTCGTGACAAATTTTGGAATTCGAACTACCGCTGCCTATTTACGCTGCTTTCGAACAAGAAGCTATTGTATGGTGTAATCCAAAGGATTTAGAAACCCAACTCATTGAATTGGACGTTATTGTCGAAATTATCTTTCCTGCACTTTGTTCATTAATGTTGAACTTCGCCTTTGTAAATCTACTTGCTGGTCTTGTGTATTTTTTTTGTTATTGATCCCAATATCAGTGTCTCATACCCATTAACGGGATTGTCTCAAGCTCTGATTTCCAGGAGGCCCTCTGAGTGACACAGAGAAGGCATTCCTGAGAGTGATGAACAATTTCTGAAGGTATGTTAACCTGATATTGTTGATCTAGTGTGCTCTGTGAAATTAAACTGATAAATCCTCTTCTCACTTGGAGACGAGAATGGGTTGGGCTTTTTATCAATTTAAGCTTGCAGAGAATTCACCTCGATTCGAATAGTGAACAATCCCGTATTAGCAAAGATCTAATCAAGGAAAGAATGAGCTATTCTAATTTTGAGGAAGAGAAACCAGTATAGTGTAAACCCATGCAATGACTTAATCTTAGGAGCTAAGGTTTGCAGTCCATGTTGTGGGTATGAAGTATTGAGAAAGAAAAATACCCAGAACAAGGCAACCCAGATTAAAAGTAGTTATCTAACACTCTGTCTTCGAGAGAAATAGTGAAGATTAGATAATGAACGGTGGGGTTTGGAGAGATCCACCTGCACTATCATATTCCGACTAGTTTGGTTGCGGGTTCATTAAGCAACGTACGCACCGCGTAGAATTGATGTTTCACAATAGTCAGATTAATGCGTTCCCTTTAAAAGATAACCGCCTAAATTTGTAATTTTATTATTTTTAGTATTCAATTCATTTGTTATTAATTCAATTCTTTTTAGTTTTCATTATTTTATGCTTTAAACTGATTCCAATTGTCTATCGAGTCCAAATAGTATATAGAGATTTGAGTAGTCATGTAGTTGGTTTTGAATTTCGAGATCTCTCGGGACTGATATCTGACTTAATTCCACTTATCACTTATTCGACCAGGCACTTGCAGCATAATGGATCAAACCACTAAAAAAAATGATTTGTATTTAATGAAATGCTCTTAATGAATACAATAGCTAAGGAACACAATGTACAAGTCAAGTAGTAAATCACTGGGATAACGCTATAAATTTGCAGAAGTGTTTGATCCATGCTCACCAAGAAATAGCAAACAAGTTTGGCGCCGTTGCCGTGGATTGAGAAATTTTGGTAATAAGTGTCATAAATTTGTATATGTCTTTGGTCACCAAATAAGTTTTCGCGCCGCTATCGGGATCGAAAGAATTTAGTAGATCAACATTCAAAATTAGTTAAGGAAATACTAATTGACATTTAAAAGAAAAGAACAAAATAGTTTTTCGCTGGTTATTTTTAAATTAATTAACCTTAACAAGCCATATTGAAAATATTTGTCAGCTCGACTAATCCCACATGTGAGTATGTTTTATTTCAGAAAACTTTAATGCATAGAAACGTAATGACCGACCGACTCCAAATAGATACCGACTGTAGAGAACACTGCTTGAGAAAACGGTGCGGCGTAAAACCCACTATGGCGTATGAGCAGACCGCACCAAGGACAAAGAACAAGAGTCGAAGGCTCCAATCAATCGATACAATGGAGGACTTTTGAGACCTATTTATTATTCAGATGAATACTGCAATGTGACAGCCTATATTTGATGCAAATAACTTTGAACTAAGCAAGATCGATTACAATGGTTCAAAGATCACGCTTTACTGTCATCCCAAACAGAAGACCCAAATGAGCACTGAAGGTTTCTCAAAGATGGCAAACACAAGCAGTCGAATCATGAGACTCAGAGGTCTAAAATTGCATTTCTATTCCCATTTTTTCTTAAGAGATACAAAGAGCCACATGGTGAATCTCTACCATATGGTTCATGATATCAAAGAGCCAGAGAGTCTTTATCTGGTAGATTCTTCCCCCATCATTCACCCTGTTGTTATGGAAGGAAGGAGATAATCGTGTTCCACAGGGGAAAGATATATCTTATGTAGCATGGGAGAGATTCAAAAGGTTGTTGAAAGATGCCCGATGCATGGAATAGACTTGAAGACCCGTGATGAACAGGTGTATCATGCCTGAATGATACATCTAAGGGCATTATCGGGATGCTCATGCTGTGGAGCATTCAAACGTAAGAGTGCTGAAGAGGCAAGAGATCTGATTGAGGATCTGGCGAAATGCAATATGAAAGCTCCATCAGAGTTTTCAAGAGTAATTGGCAGAGGAAGAGGAGTCATGGAGCTGAGCATGATGACCCACGGAGGTGCAGATGCCATCATGCATAGAATGGACAAGCAAAGAGAGGGAAGATGCACACGCTCATGAAATAGAGCGCCGAGAGGGAACTATTGAGAGAAGTGCTAATGTACCCACGAAGAATCGTTTATGATGTCGAGGAGGTTATACTTGGGGGAGCCAAGAAGTTATCACTAAACCAACTTAACCCGCCACATTAGTTCATCATCCGAAGACCGAGGAACCATAAAAATTTCGAGATGTGGTGGATGGGCCTCGCGTCCAAGGCATGCACGTAATCCTCAACAAGATATCGAATCAAGGTTCCGCAAAGAAGAAGAAGGAGGTGAAAATAGAAACGAAAAATTTGAGTCGGCGAGGGCTCAACCATTCACATCAATTGTCGAATTCACGGGTACAAGAAGCCGTTAAACCTCCATGAACAAAAGTTTCGTGAATCGAAGCCTCAAATACCAATTCTAAATTTCTTCAAGACCACTAATGCCTCCTCAAGAACCTGAGACACAAATAGGGCAATCGGTCCTAAACTCGCAGTAAAACCGACATGAAAGATGCCTTTCCAAAGGATTAACAAGAAGAATCCGAAGACTGCATGGCTTGCAAACAAGTGGGAAAGACTTGGTGTGGAAAAGACAAGAAAGATGAAAGCAAATGCGAGAGGGAAGCGTCTGTAAGAATGTTAAATGACTGAGAAGGAAAGAAAGCAGAACAATTGCCGTGAGAAGAAGGAAGCAGCAGAAAACCCACTTCAATCTCGTCGTAAAATCATCTACGCAGGCTGCAAATCAAAGATAGAGGGAACGGGCTTGCAAGGTTTTCAAACCTTCAGAGCCGGAGATCGTATGCCTACGAAGTGGTGACTTAGATGCCACTTTATGCAAAATTTTTGAAGACATACCGAGAAAAAGAGGAAGATTGGCCAAGAAGGAGACCAGAATCCTGATCGCAACTTGCAAGGCTGCGGATCAAGAGAGATCTACTTAAAAGACGGCGATCCAGGAGCTTCACCATTCCCGCACCACTGAGAGTTTCAGTTTCGTAAAGCTCTTCAGGACTCAAAGCCGCATTTCAATTTAATGCCCTATTCTCGCTGCCAAGAAGCAGTTTGGGAGCTTATTCCCACTAATATTACCCTCCAAATGGCATATAGAACCTGCAAACCCAAGGAATCATAGAAGATGCCGGTAAAGGCGGTGGGAAAATTTATTTTTTATGTCGACTTCATCATATCGATATATAAGATTCACAAGTCCCTCTACTGCTGGGAAGGCCATTCCTGCAACCTGAGCAAAATTAACTGAGCATGCAGAAGGGAATTCTCACTCAGAGTCGAGAAGAGGCAATGACTTCAATTTAATCGGTTCGAGGAATTTAGACATGTAAATGGAAGATATCAAGTCAATAGAAGATGTATATGTCAACAACTTCTGATTTACTATGATTGTAATGCCCAACTTTCAATCAATGAAAAAGAGATGAATTTCCAAGATCTTGAAGGTTTTGATTCCACCTTTCTCGCACACGCTTACATTCTACCTAAAGTGATGAGTCTCAACAAAATGGATGAAAAAGGAGACAAAATGAAGAAAAGGAATTTCATCAAGAAACCGGAAGAAGGGCTAGTTTTAAAGGAGCTGCTGTCATTTGTAAAGTATGCTTACCGAGCTACCAAAGAGTAAACCAAGAATAATTTCGCTAGACTCGATGCCGAGGAACGTAGGTTGCTGAAATTTTAAGGAATCATAAGGAGTCTATAGCTTGGTCTAGAAGAGTTAAAAGGTATCGGGCTCCATCAATATGCATTTGACAAATACCATTGAAGAAAATGCAAAGCCAACCGTTGAACATCAAAGGAGACCGAATCCAAGAATGGTTAAGTAGTCGTGAAGGAGGAGCTCAAACGGTTAAATGCCGGGTTTTATCTATGCAATTTCGCATACCGGTTAGCCCAACCATGTGGTTCCAAAGAGTGGTGGATTTGATCAGGATCCGCAATGAAAGAAATGAATTAATTCCAACAAGAACAAGGACAGATGGAGAGTATGCATTGATTACAGAAGTTAAACACAAGAACCGTGAAAGATCTTCCCTTTTGCCCTTCATTGATCGATGGTGATTTATTGTAAGGACACCCTCATTTTTGTTTCGACTGCATTCGTGCTACAACCAGATGGTAATTGCACCTGAGACCAAGAAAAGACCATATCTACATGCCCTCCATGGTACCTTGCCTCGATGATGCCATTTGGGCCGTAAGTAATGCCCTCGCTACTTTCCAGCGATGTATGATGTCAATGTTCCCTGATTATTTGGCGGTTACGGAAATTTTTATGGATGACTTCACACAAAGGTAAGGGTCCAGCTTTTGAACAATGTCCGAACAACCCGGAAACAGATTTCAAAGATGCAAGGACGCTAGCACTAAATTGGGAAAATGCCATTTCATGGTAACAAGGTATTGTTCTTTGGTCATAAAATCTCTTCTGTGGCTGTAGTTGAATCATCCAAGATTTCCATTATCAAAACCCTTGCACCCTCCCACAACAAGAGTGGATAAGGAGTTTTCGGGCATGCCGATTTTATGAGATTCATCAAAGACTTCTCAAAATAACCAAACCATTATGTGACATCGAGAAGGACACAGTTTAATTTAATGATTCCCTCGTATATCGCTTTTAAGAATCAAGATCGATATCCAAGCACTCATCATGGTCAGCACTGCAGGGGATCAGGGATTCGGAATAATGTGCGATGCCGTGACTTCTCAAGAATGGGGATGTATTTGGGGCAAAGAAAAGAGAAAATATCTCGAGCCATATACTATGCTAGCGTAATCCTTAAACAAGCACAAGAAAACTATTCCATAACCGGGTAAAAGAGATGCTAGCCATAGTGTTTGCTTGCGGAGAAATTCAGGCCATATTCGGGGATCCCATGTTATAGTTCACACAGCAGCACCATGTAGCCACCAACATTCGATGTCAAAAAATTTAAGCTGCCAAGAATGATAAGGTGGTGCCACATCGCAAGAGTTTGATCCGAAATTAAAGATAAAGTGGGTGTGACAATGTGATAGTTGATCACGGTCCGCAGTAGAAAGGAATGAAACAAGTTAGTAGGGCGTAATTAATGCAGAAATTCCCAGACAGAAGGGGTTGCTTAAGGTGTCATTCCAACTCTATGGTATGTTGATATTAGAATTACCTAGCTTCAGAGTAGTTCTCAGAATTGGCCACAACGTAAAAGAAAGCTCAGACTGACAAAGAGTACTACATTCGACGCACCCACTCATATTTAAAAGAGTGTGGCCGGCATGATTATCAAAAGATGTGTGCCGAGTGAACAATGTATAATCTGCAATGAATGCCATGCATCACTATATAGGGCATTTTTCTCGAGAAAGAACACCACAAGATACTCCAACTGATTTTATCGCCCACTATCTTCGTGAGATCAGGTTTAATGTGGTCAATTGTGCGATATAGATGCCAAAAGATTGGAAATATCAGCAGCAGAAATGAAATGCCCCTAAAAGGCATAATGGTGGTACCGATATAGTGGAATAGATTTTATTGTGACCATTCCCACCCATCAATTGGGAAACTCGTATATACCGGTCAAGTAAAGGATTATGTTTCAAATGGGTGGAAGCAGTGGTTGGTCTAAGGAATGATGCTAATACGCTTAGGAGTTTCTACAAAAGAATATTTTCGAGCAGATTTTGGAACACCTGTAACTATCATTAGCTGGGATGGGAAGCCATTTTGCAAACAAAATATTTGCAAACTCATGAGTGTGTATTGATCAAGCATATAAGGAGTCTAAATTTTATCATCCCCAGACCACCGGACAGCAGAGATTTCAACAGGAGATTAAAAGAATCTCGAAAGATCAGAAGTTCAAGCAGAAGGATTGGTCTTCCAAACTTGATGATGCACCTCGCTTGCTGTGGATCGCATTCAAACTCCTATCGAATGTCCCATACGTATCAGTTTTTGCAAACCATGTCATTCACCAACTGAATACAAAGCTATGTGGGCCATCAAGAAGCTAAACTTTGGATTTTAAAACCGCAAAGGAAGAGAGATCGCTTCCAACTAAATGAACTGAAGAATCGAGAAATGAAGCCTACGACAATGCTAGAATATACAAGGACAAAAAACAAATAAATGGTATGATTGGGAGATTCTCGAGAAAATAGTTCGAGTGAGAACGTTCTTCTTTTGACCCGCATTGAAGTTATTTCCAGGAAGCTAAAACTAAATGGAGCTGACTATACACGTGAGTGTCAAGCACTACATTTGAGCAAGAATATTAAAGACTGACTGGGAAGAATTTAAAGTCAATGGACAAAGACATGACACAAAGGTGGTGGAGTTAAAAGGAAGAGCCCACTGGTCTAATGAGAGAGAGAAAGAATCAAACAGCAAGTCCAATAAGGACTCAAAACCGAGCAATTGATGGGAGGCAAACTCCATGTGAGATTTTAGTTTCGATTTAGACTTTGATTTTTTTATAATTCACCTCGATTTGTTTTCAGTTCTTATAATGATTAGTTAGTACTGAAGTTAATTTTGTTTAATTGAATCCTTGGAAATGTTAGACAGAGCGCTATGCATAAATGCAAGGGAAGGAGAGAAAGGACAACCTGTGACATTCCATAACTTAAGAACTATTGTGAAAGGGGAGTACTTTTCTCCCTAAACAAATTCAGAAGGATGAATGAAAAGCTTTATTGAATTGCTTGAAATGCTCAATGAATGGAAAAGGTTGCAAATGAATAAAGAAGGAAACTTTTCCTCAACACAAATTATATAATGTGTCGCGACCAAGAGGGTTATGTCACTAATGTGTCTGATAAACATTGAGGTCAATGATAGATATATACTTCAAAATCAAATATCAGTCGCGAAACCCCTCCTGATCCATAAAATCAAGCTATATTTAAAAAGGGGTAGAAATTTTAAATGTCGCGATTTGACAAGGTTTTCAGCCTTTTATGCTCACGATTAAACTTTGTTATACGCGATTTAAAAGAAAATGTAGCAAAGAACTCACCTTAATACCTCAATGTAATGACAAGAAATAAAGGGCGAAATTTAATTCGCGACATGAAATAAATGAAATAATAAACAACCCACAATCATCATTGAATTGCAATTGTTGGGAAAATCCTTCCACTCCCATTCCATTCTCTAAAGCAACTACAACTCTTCATCTCCATTCTCCTCCTGCCTTTCTGAAGCTTGAAAACCCCAGTACCAAAATCCCTTCCTAAAACCCCTTCCTAACTAGCAAATGGTCGACCTTCTACTCGTCCCAAACCCGAACGAAATCATGAAGAGTATATATGCAAACCGCAGAGGAAGTTCAAGGTGAACCCAACATGGAGAACATACCATTGGAAACACCTACATCACCGCTCTGCAATCAAGCATACAAGGGGAAAACAATGTGGGGTAGAAGAAAGAAGATGTGTTTCAGATCGTGAGGAGGCTTGTTCCAACATGCGTAAGTATTATGTCGATAAGGGGGTTTTGCTGAGAAAGAGGATTCAAGAACCCTATTTCCTTTCATGAAATGATAGAACAAAGAGGGGCGGAAATTTCTCAGAAGCACCAAAAGCCCGGATATGCGCTAGCTGGTCCGAGAATCTCTACTCCAACTCGTAGAAGAAAGACACCAGACATGTCGAGGAGCCTGGGGTGCCATATGGAGCAAATGCCATTAACGAGGTGTGCCTAATGGCGTAAGGTATGATGGCCTGCAATTAAGAAGCTGCTAGCAAAACCGAACTGCGGAGAAGATCGTCAGAAATTGACAGATCTGGGTAAAGTGCAATGATCAGGCGGAAAGGAGCACCAAAGACAATCAACAGGGGAGACCTTATAGAGGAGGCTAAGGTATGGTTTTATTTCCTGGCCTCTGTTATGGTCCCAACCAAGCATGTATGCACAGTAAGGGAACAGGAAGCCATCATCCTTTATGCCATACTGAAAGGGTACAAGCTCAACGCAGAGCAAAGGATTGAAAAACGCCAATAATGAGATACCATGAGGGAAACAAAGAGGCTCGATCCTCACCCAACCATCACTAGATCCCTTTGCTTTGAAGGTCAAAGCGGTTGTTACGGAAGTGTATTTAAAGAAGTCCTATAGATTTCACCACCCCACTGGCCAGCTCTCCAGCCAACAGAAATTGTGGATTTCGAGAACTGTGACAAAGCTTCTAGAGGAGCTCAGGAAAATAATCAAATAATGGAAATGCTCATTTCTATGCAGAAAAGTTTGGAAGAAAGAGAAGAGAAATTGAGCACTCAATAGAAATTCAGAGAAGATGTGTATGAAGCTGAATTGAAAAGAAGAGATCAACAGTGGGAAGAGGAACTGAACTGAAAGGAGGAAATGTATGAAGAAGAGTTGAAGAGAAAAGAGCAAAAATGGGAAGAGGAGTTGAGCAGAAAAGGAGTATAATATAAAAGATCTAGAGCACCAAGAAGAAAAGTCTAAAAAGGAAATAGATGAAAGAGATCGAGATCTACTAAAAAAATCAGAGCTTAGCCATGAATCATTCCACAATAATCAGCATGATCGAGACTCAACTTCTAAAACCTATAAAGAAAGTGATTCAGAGCAAGAGGCCAAGACAGTTACAGATCAAGGGCTAAATCTTCTGAGGCTATTATTACGACTTCGAAGAAGACGGCGACGATAAAGTGCTTGATGGCAATGATGCTTATGGGGGAAGAAGTGGTCTGGCCGAAAATTTGGATTTGATTAACAACAATCTATCCAAATTTTTGGGGAGGTCAGACAGAAATGGTTTACAATGAACACATTGTCAAAGCGAGACAGATCCGAATAAGAAAGTCGATCTTCACCAATGAACCGCTTATCAGCATAACTAGAAAGGAAAATGTCAAGAAGAAGAAGAGGACATAAACAGTTCCCCAAGTTCAACCCCAACCCAAGCACCCTTGATCTCGGGATCCCCTAAACATCTTTTGTTCCTCCTCGTAAAAGAAAAAATGTGACCTTCTCATTGATTTGTCAATCTCTCCTCATTCCTATCCCGTTGTTCTCAACATTTCGGACATTCTCATGAATAAAATCAGAATTTTGTTTGATGTGTTTGAAGTCAAATTGTGTATGATTTTTGCTTTAATTGCTAGAGAATAATGCGAGAATTTATTCTCGTGAATGAAAATGCCGACATATCATAATATGAGCTAGTCGAGTAATCAGATTAGATGATAGGATGAAACACAAATAATTGCGTAATAAGCTTGAATGGGCACATAATTGAATTGAAACACAAATTGCATAATTGACTTGAATTTAGCCGATAAGTCCAAAGTTAAAGGAAAGTTATACAACTGAAGGAGCAAAACATATTGGGTTTGGAAGTATAAATAGTAAGCCAAAGAACTCGTGAACCTAGATAATGTAACTCCTCAACAACCGAAGCGAAACAAGGACATCCTTGGGGTGGTTATTCACGCTAACCAAAAGAATTCTAGAACTTGTTTGATTATTGATCAAGGCGAAATCCTAGGTAATACAATTAGAAGAGATGATGCAAACATCCTCGCGCTGAGCCATTCTAGGCCACCATTATGTATATAAGCTCGTGATACACCTTCGTTCGACTTGAGCCAAAACATCTTCCTATCTTTCAAACAAGCAATTTGAAAATCCCAAGCCATCTCTTATAACTAATTCTCCAAGAAAGAACCTCTCGATACCCAAGAACCTTACAGTTATGAGGAAGAGATAAAGCCAGAGTATATTTTGAGAACTAAAAGAGAAATACGTAAAGCAAGAAGAAAGAAAAAATCTAAAGCGTATGGATATAATGTAGAAAGAAAGCTTAAAGGAAGAAGTTTTGTCTTGTAGGCCTAATTCCTTTCAACAATTAAGTTCTGTGGGTGTTTCAACACCTAGTACCCTAATGCCAACTGGTAGCTGGGAGCTACTAACCCAAAGTTCGCTAAGAGTGTTAGAAAGCCTAAAAAGACAGAACATTGCACTATTCCTGAATGGTTGCAGAGAAAAAGTTCCAACAATGAGAAGTACAAATGAAATGAACAAACAATTTTAAACAGAAGAAATCAAGAAGACTTCTAAGATGAAGTTCGGGGAATCAAATAAAGAAGGTATGAAAAGGAAGGCACGCTATAAGAAAGAAGAAAGAGTTTGGGTATCTTAATCTAAAAGTTCCATCCATCCTACTCATGACCTGCTTCAACATTATAAGCTCAAAGACTCACATCTTACAAATGATTTACCTACATTAGTGGAGATCAATATGAACAACAAAGCATAAGTGGAATTTTGAAATCTTGAAAGGATTAAACTGTGAAGGACTCGTGAGGGTTAATCGACCTAATTAAGAAAAGAGGAAGAAGACCAACCCATCTTTCAGGATCACTGATCAGATTATTTATAAAACAAACTCAATAAATTAGTTTGGTACACCCGATTGAGTAGAAACTAACCTTCAACCGACTTGAAGCTAGACATACAAGAAAAGAATGCAATTATAGTCTTTTCACTAAATTGGTTATAACTGCAAACAGTAACGTAAAATGTCCTTTGTTTGGAGGACAACCATCTTTTCTTTTCTTTGCTTGGGGACAAGCAAATTTGGTTTCTTGGGGAGTTTGATGAGTTTAAAAGTCATCCATTTTCAGTCCATTTTCTGATTGATTTTTATATAAAAGATGACTGATTTATGCTTAGAAATACGGAATGGTCAATCAACCGTTATGCAGCAGAAGCCAGAGAAAGAGAATTTTTGCAAGAAAGGACATAATATGGATGAGTATTAATGATATATCCGGCCGTATGGAGTTTGCAAGCAGAGCGCTTAATAAGATCAAAGAACTGATGTCAGGAAGCCTTGATAGCAATGAAAATTCATATCAAGGTCGACCACAAAACCCCGCCGCAACGTAAGAGTAATGGAAGGCGAAAGAGCTGGGGCTGACAGATACTCAGTCATGCAACAATGAATCGATGAAGAAGAAGACTGCACTTAAGATCCTCAGGTCGCTGACGTAATTAAAACCTAAACATTGGACAAAGGAGGTCGACATCATCAAGTCGCGACATAAGATAAACAATTGATCAACATTTGTCGCGACATCTCGGAAAGAGGCTCATTATCAACATGAATTAGAAGCGCCGCGATATCGCTTGCAAAGAAAGCATAGTCGCGAAGATCGTTCAATGGTCGCGACGCCGCAGACCAAAATAAGGTCAGCGATAACACCTAGCTTCGCCAGCTAATATCAATTGAGAGACTCGAGGTCACGACATCATTAAACAGTCGCACAAATAAGTTAGCGGAACAGGTCGCGCACAACATTCAAAGGTCGCGACATCCGCGCACGAAGCCGTATACGCGACATCATACGCTGGTCGCATATCAATTGTGAATAACTAAGGTCGCGACGCCATCTCAGTCAAGACATCAAACACAAGTAACTAAGGTTGCACATCATTTAGTTGCCGCGACAAATGTGCCCAAGAGATAATGACGACAAGCTTCGCCGACCAAATGAAAAGCTCCGCATGATAATCGAAGACATTCAAGGTCGCGACAAAGAATCGATGTCGCGACATCAACAACCCACTGCAAGCCGCTATCCAAGTCCAAAGAGGTGCATCGAATTAGGGCCCAACTGTAACCCTAAATACGCAGCTTACCATCAAGAAACTACTTTTCGCGACTGAAAGAGATGATCCGCGCCGGCTACCCCGTATTTTAATTTTCTTTGCTTTTTGTTTTATTTAGATTAGCTTGTTCTTATTTCAAATTGATCCGAACTTTAGTCGTTAAAAATGCAACTAATGCGCACTTTATTCTTCCTTCAAATTACCGCTTGGTTGTTTAATGTATACTTGGAATTTAACTACCAAGGTTCATTTATAGTTGCTTTGATCAAGAAGCTATCAGATGGTGATCCAAAGGATTTGTGAAACCCACCCATTGAATTTGACGCTATCGTCGAAATTATCTTTCCCGCATAATTTTGTTCACAATGCTGAACTTCGCTCAGTAAATCTACTGGCCGGGTCTTGTGTATTTTCTGTTATCATCCCAATATCGTCTCATACCCATTAACTGATCTGTTTCCAGCCTCCGATTTCCAGGAGGCCCTGAAAGGATGGCTGTAAAGAAGGCATTCCCGAGAGTGATGAACAATTTCGAAGGTATGTTAACCCGATATTGTTGATTCAGTGTGCCTGTGAAATTAAACCGATAAACTTCTTCCGAGACGAGAAACGGTCAGCTTTATCAATTTAAGCTTGCAGAGAGTTCGATTCGACAAGGAGTTCAACTCGTGATAGCAAAGATCTAATCAAGAAAGAATGGTTATTCTAATTTTGATAAGAGAAACCAAAAGATAGTATAAACTCCATGCAATGACTTAATCTTTGTGAGCTAAGGTTTGCACCATGTCAGGCATGGCACGAGAAAGAAAAATACCCAGAATTAAGGCAACCCAGAGCTTAAAAGGGTTATTTAACACTGGTTTTCGAGAGAAACAATGAAGATTAGATAATGAACTATGGGGTTTGGAGATCCACCACCATCATATTCATTGACTAGCTTTAAATTGTGTTCATTAAGCAACGTACAAAGGCAATCTCGCAGAATTGATTTTTCACAATAGCCGTATTTTCAATGCTCCCTTTAAAGATAACTGCTCACTAAATTAGAGCCTTATTATTTTATTCAATCTCATTTGTTATTAATTCAATTTTAGTTTTCATTATTTTAAGGTTTTCAAATCGATTCCACTGTTCATCACAAGTCCAAATAGTATGACGGGAGTAGTCGTATAGCTTGGTTCGGAATTCCTCGGTGATCTCTCGGTGGGATCGATATCCGACTTAAATCCAATTTACTACTTGTTCGACTGCAAGTAGTTTGCAAAGATAATGGATCAAACCACTAAAAAAAAATGATTTACTTAATGAAAATGTTTTACGAATACAATAGCTATGAACACAATGTACAAGTTGTTTGCAAAATTGCTGGGATTAGATAATAATCCTTGGTGATAACGCTATAAATTTTGCGTATGTTTGATCCATGTCACCAAGAAAGGGGCGCTTTTGAGGCCGTGTCGGAGATTAGACAATAGTCCTTTGGTAATAGTGTCATAAATTGGGCAGCGCCTTGGTCACCAAATAGTCTCTAATTTTCTTTTAAGCAGATTGGTCTTTTTAATTTTTTATATAGTTATTTTATTGTTTAATTAATTGTCATATATATATATATATATATATATTTAATTTATTATTTTATTTACTAGTCATTTAATTTATAGTCTTATTATTTTTTATTTCTTCTGTAAGTATATTGTTGTTTTTGTTTGTTTAATTAAATTGGTTATTGATGTTTGTTTTTTAGTAATTCAATTTATTTTCCTAACACATGAACAATCACCCACCCTTAATTTATTAAAACTACAAATTTAAAAAATTAAAGTTCTAAATTTTTATCTCTCAAATTTTAAAATTCAAATGTCTAAATTTCAAAATTCAAATTCCCAAGTTCTCATTTTCTAAAATTAAAATTTTCAATTTTAAAATTCATGTCCTCCAAATCTCAAATTTCAAAATTTCAAGTTTTCAATTTCAAGATTGAAAATTCATAATTTCAAAATTCAAGTGTCGTAATTTCAAAATTTAAGCCCCTCAATTTATAATTTCAATTTTTCAAGTTTACAATTTCAAAAATCAAGTGCCATAATTTCAAAATTCAAATCCCTCAATTTCTAATTTCTATTTTTCAAGTTTCCAATTCCCAAATTATTTCCCAATTTCAAAATTCAAGTGCCCTAATTTTAAAATTCAATTTCCAAGTTTCTAATTTAAAATTCAAGTCCCCCAATTTCCAATTTAAATTTCCCAAGTCTCAATTTTCAAAATTAAAAAATCTCAATTTCAAATTAAGTGTTCCCACTCAAAATTTGCTCTTCAATTCCTAATTTCACTTACAAATCCAAATTTCAAAATTAAAGTGCCCTAATTTCAAAATTCAAGTCCCTCAATTCATAATTTCAAAATTTCAATTTTCCAATTTTAAAAATTACAAAATTCATAATTTCAAAATCTCAGTCCCCCAATTTCCAATTTCACCAGTCAAGCTTCCACCAAAATTACTGATGCCCCATTTTCTCCCGGGGTCTCGTTGACTGATCGTCAACCCGCTGAAACCTCGCGTGTCTCTATATCAAGGAGACCCATATATGAGTAAAAATGGCCACATCGGGCCCATACATCCATACTCATCAAAATATAACCAACTATATTACAATAGTTTCAAGAGTTAATTACACTCTTATACAAACATGCATCGATCATAATGTTTCATACATGTTTTATAAACAAAGCCACATGTCGGCTTTCTTCTCAAAAGCGGCCTCTAGTGAGCGTCGTCTTCCTGAATACTCCCTGTACCTAAAAGGGGGATTCCACGACGAGGTGAGCAATGCCCAGTAGTGATAATATCCTACGAGGGCTACTCTCCACCTAAATGCACATGCAATGACACTTCACAACATCCACATTCCATACAATTCACAATGCATACCTGGAATGATTTATACCATGCATGAAATGTTTCCATGCCCATACCCCGAATCACCCACCGATTCCCACACACATGCATATGTCAAGTGTGGCAGTCGTCACTGGTAATGCCAATGACACCCATATACCGAGCATTTGTTAGCTCACCAACACCCAATGCAATTTGCCAATGGGTAACCAATCCCGAGCCAATCCCGACTCCTACCCCTCAACTCTAGGTCTAAGTGATAAACATGACCGTGTGTTTTTCTTTTTGGGCAACATAACTTTTCGGCTTACACAGCGGGTCTCTTACACCCACACAAAACTTCTCAGATAGCATCGCGGGTCTCTCACACTCATACAAAACCTTTCGAATATTTCCACGGGTCTCCTACACCTGGGGCCTGTGTTTCACCCGAGGGGATTAATCCACTCTTCTGTTTCTTTTTCTTTGCCCCACACACCTTAATTCTATCTCCTTTTATGATTTAAACCATGAGTCTTTATTGGACGTAGTCCCAAAGACAACGCAACCCACATTCACTAAGAGCGGTGAACAACCATATCGTGCACCCACACCCGACTCTATGCGATGTCACCGTGCACATGAATGCAATGATGCCAATTCATATATCCAATTCCAATCGCTCATTCACAATTATATTTCATACAATTCCAATATCATGTTAACACACCAATTTAGCATGCAATAACATATCATTCATGCCACATATCAATTCAAGCATACATGGACATCACAAGTCACTACCATTCGTAATGATAATACATAAATCCTCAGCTCAGGATAACACAATTTGCCACTAATTAGCCTCCAACGAGCCATGTAATGCCTCAATCATGCACAACTATGTGTCATTCATTTTCCAAGCAATGACACACAAACAACTCAATCATATGATTCAACTACCAAGCAAAAACATGCAAACAATTTCTCATGGACAACCTTGGTCCCACAAGCAATCCGGACTATTTTTAACAATCCCAAACTAGTCCGTGGGCTGTCCATGGGCAACCCCCTCATCAAGCATCGATTCCACTTCGTGGAACCGAAATCCATGGTCATTTCCGGCCTCATTACACCCTAAACCATGTTCATGCCTTTTTAGACAAGAAATTACCAAGTAGGAGAAGACCCCTATCTCCCGGAGTTTATCGAAACTCTACAATACCGCACCACGCCGTAGCCTCAGAATGATCAATCCGCTGCCTCTCGCCGGATTCGACGGACCGATCGTCGAAAATTCTAGAGAGAAGTGAGAACTTCTCACTCTAAAATCCCTCCTTCCTTCTTCTCTTTCTCTTCCTCTCTTTTCCCTCCCAAACTAAGCCAGGTCAAGATGGTTCATGGAGTGACAGCCATCTCACTCGCCACGTCCAATTCTCATCAGTAACATGCATTACACCTTTATCCTCTTATTCTTCCACCTGTATTTCCTCCAATGGCATGATGTCATTTGTCTCTCATGGGTCCCATTGAGCTCATGTTTGACTCATTCTGCACACGCACACGTGTTCCTTGTCACTCACGTGTCATGTCCCAGCACCAATTTCTGCGCTCGGTAACGTGAAATTCGAATCGTGCCTACCTAGGCCAAAATTCGACGTAGAAGCATAGATTTCACGAGACGATTCTAACCAGAAAAGCCTGCTTCATCATCAAGATTTATAAAATTTATGGATTTTGACCGAATTATTATTTACCATTTTTTAGGAAAATTGTAATTTTCTTAGTCTACAATTACAAAATCTCTGTTTCAAAATTCAAGTGCCCTTAATAAAATTCAAGTTCTCTAATTTCCAATTTCAAATTGTAAAAGTTTAATATCAAAATTTACAATTCCTAATTTCAAAATCCAAGTGTCACACTCTCAAAATCCAAATCACTTTCTAATTAAATTATAAATTTTCTGGTGTCTAAACTGAAATTAAAGTTCTTAATTTCAAATCCAATTTCTAAAAACCCCAATCCAAAATTCTCAAACTCACTTAATCCAAAATAAATTCTCAATTTTAAACTTCACTTCAAACTTCAATTTTCAATTTTTTAAATTTTAAATGAGTGTTAAAAAATTTCAAACACATGATTAATTATACAAGCCTATAAAATGGAATCGTAGTTATTTTCAGGTAAAAGATAAATTAGGCTTGGGCGGTGCTCGATATCCCATGTATATGTTTTATGAATAATTAATATCTAATTCTGCAGGCCCAAGCTTTAATCGAATGTGACTACTTTGTATTTTGTTATTGCACTAACATTGTTTCTTAATTAATAGCACTTTTGACATGCTGTCCAGTTTCTAAAAATTAATTTGCTCAAAATTTAGATAAAATTTTATTTTTATATTAAAAACAAAATAAAGCAGTACTTAAGAAATAAAATAAACTTTAATATTGCAAGAGAAACAAACATGAAATTTCCACAAAATTTTCTTGAAATTTCCTTTAAGTGGCAGAAAACATGATGTTTTCTATAAAACTTTTATGAAATTCATTCAAGAAATGACAGTCAATGCTTAAGACTCATTACAATTTGAAGAAGTACTTCGTAAAGCACAATTGTCATAACTCCTAATTAGATGTATAACTTAATAATACATTTAATGGCGCTGAGTTGGAAGGCCAAACACTCCCCAAGGAATTATTGCCGAAAGAATATTAGAAGTGCTTCTTCTAGGTCTAGTCTTGTTCTTCAAACGTTGTCATAATCCCCATTCCAAGAAACATCTTGTCCGTCACCCATAAGGATATCCTTCAAGGTTCAAGGTAAATCGTATTACAAAATTGTCTAGATGTTTTTTTCGTTAATTCTAATTAATAAATATTTTAACCTTTAGTAAAAAAAAAAAACCAGAGTAAGCATACCTTTAAAAGTTTATTTTAACATGATAATATGATAAAAGTACAACCTATCCTCTTAACAAGATTATTAATAAGAATGTAAAATATTAAAATAAAATTCATTTTTATCAAACAAAAAATTAAATAAAATATGATTTAAATCATCATGCAGCAGTCATTTATAAATTATTAACTTAGTTAAAATTTAAACATCTAAACATTGGATCGAAAGCTGTAGGTTCTACAACTGATATACCATGATAATCCAAATATCAGTTTAGATTGATCCCCATGTGATGTGCTCAATTCATAAATGCAACGAGGATAGGTTGTCTTGAATTTATCATCATCATCATCATCATTATTATCATCATCACCATCAAGTGGAAGAAGACGGGAGAATAAAGAAAATCCCAATAAATTGTCATCGTCATACCACTTCTCTGAGAGCTCTATACTTACTTCACATCCCATACTCTTATGAGTTACTCTGGTATCCACTGCTTCCTGGAATAATAATGTGAACATTGTTGGAACTAGAGCATAACTGTAAAACTAAAATATCTTCACTAAAATCTCTAAAAAAAATCAACAATGTCAAAACTGTATAACTTTTTGAGTTAAGTGAAACAAAATTCAAATGATCACCCACTTTAACACCTCCGTACTAGAATTAAGGGCCATATATATGTAGAATTCATACCTCAATTTCTAATTTGAAGTTGTTGAGGAGAGAATACCATAGTAGATGTGTTGGATCACTCGATAACATTCCGAGGCATGGACAGCCATGTGCTTGTATGGTTCTTAATCCTGATGGTTGTTCTGGAATTTCTTCAAGCATCAAGCAATGATTCACTAGAAGGTCCTCCAGCATCGAAAGCTGAATGATGCCAACAGGTACGCGACAAATGTTGTTTTCACTTAAATTTAAAGATTACAGTGACAATAAGCACCACAAATTACTAGGGATTGCTCCTTCCACGACAGTAAACCAACTAGATCTAGTTTCGCTAAACACGCAAAGCCGGATCATGTCAGTAATTTGCGGCTTTGAAACAAAGATAAACACAGAGATGGCTAAGACGCGTGAAATCACCAACGCTGTCTGAAAGGTCGAAAGGTTTTCATAGTTGATCAATTCCATGTTTACAAGGTTTTTTAGACATCCGATTGATGATGGCAACTCTGTTATAGCCATTCCACTTGTATAAAGGTGATATAACCTTCCATATCAACTATGACATCTCGAAATGCGACGCCTATCTCCGGTCCCAGTCGACCACCATCAACCTCATGGAACCCTGTATCTCATATCATGAGATCCATGAGTAAAAATGGCCACGTCTACCATACACCCATACTCACCTAAATGTATATTTTATACAAAAATAAGTTAATTTATTACCTGTTTGACAATTATCCAAAACTGGGTCTTTTACCCAGATTTTTACAAAAATACTTAACAAGGCCACATATGGCAATTTCTTCGTCTCTAAGCCCTCGAATGCGTCCTATCCCCTGGGCGAACCTTCAAGACTAAATAATTTTTTTTTTCCTCGATTAAGATATAATGCCTGTGAGAGTGGAATTGTCCACAAAGATGTGTTACTCCCACCTAAGTGTTCAATGGCAAACCAAAAATTCAAGCAAAACATGTATGTCTTACCAAATGTCTACATGAAATGGATGAGAATGTGACTCACCCTTCCCACTTCTCGATTCTCACTCGACTCTCTCACGCGCATGCCTGCTGAGTGTGGAAAACACTGCTTTCAAACAAAGGTTTTGCCTCAAAACATAATACCGAAGCTCGTAAAATCTATCGACAACTTCTCCGAGGTGAATTGTCGATAACTTTCCCGAACAATCATGGGTCCTCCTCCGAGATGAACTGCTGACAACTCTCCAAGGCAAATTCTTCCGAATCCTCCTTTGAAATCCATTTAGCAACCCACGTTTATGTCAAAAGTGCAATTTCCACGCATTCTAGTTATCCTAGTATATGAAATGCACATGTCATCAGACAAATAATTCATAAGTATTAGGTTAGCATGCATATACTAAATGTAATTTCTATACACAATCATCTTGTTATCTATCCACACATGCTGAACATAAAATAACCACATACTAATATAAACCAATTCATTCGACTGCCCATAGCATCCCACACAACACAACATGTTATTCAATCGGGCAATAACATATCCACAATAAAGCCAATAATAATAGTCTCACTTTCATCGGGCTTCTCGTGGACTCGTGGAGAAACCACTCTAGGATTTCTTTTCACTCACCAACCTTTAACTAAAACACCACCATCCAAGCCTCAAGATAACCTTATCCATTAAAATGGTTTCCAAATTAAAGAATAAAAACAAGCAGAGTAAAACCCCTACCTCTGAGCTTGTCGAACCTCCACAAAACTGATACCACGCGATGCTTCAGAAGGATCAACTCGTTTTGTCTCACGGAAACCGCCGGTCCGAACATAAACAGAAGGTGATTCTCTCTCTACAAAAACTCTCCTTCTTTTTCTCTCTTTTCCTTCTCCAAACCGGGCTGGGTCAATTTGCCAAGAGAATTGTCTTCACTCCTGCCAGCCAACCTCTAGCTACCTTTGGATTACACCTATCCCTTATCCATCTACCATGGATTTCCTTCCTGACTGACATGCCATGTGTCTCTATGGCCCCACACTTGAGCTCATCTGACTAGTTCTTCTCACTTGATACATAGGCACCTCTGGCCATTCACAATGTGCCATGTCCAACACCATTCCCTGCCTCTCGAAAACACGAAATTCGGTCGTCTCTGACTTGACGAATTCATGTGGAAGTTAGATTCGTGAGACGATCTCAAAGTAAAGTCCGCTTGCCATCCGAGATCTAAAATCTGATTTTCAAATTTAAACATTTTACCATTTTTCGAAAAATTCGAATTTTTCTAAGCCACAGAAAAGCCCACATTCAACAATCATTAGTAGAGAGCTCACTCGAGGTTTTCAAACACATAAATGTCGCCACACCACCTGCTGCAAGCCTAAAATTTAAGCAATACAAGTCCTTGAGATATCTATCGAGTCTGCACTTTCATTAGCATCTCCATCTAGAGAAAGCTCTCTAGGCACTCCATAGTCCTCCTCGAATCTCAAGGAACTTCAAGATTAGAACTAAGAGATAAAGGCCCAAAAGAGCTCCAAACAACTATAATGCTACTTAGAGCTCGACAGCAAAGTGGCTATCTAAATAAAGAATCTCTTAAGTACTTATATATTCCTCGATCTTTGGGAATCATCTGATAATAGAAGCACACTTAAATATAAGATAGAGGAACTCCAATTAGAACCCTTCTAGATCAAGCAATCAAAGTAGAATATTCTTTTAGATTTGTAAACACATAATCCCATTATAGTTTTAAGAATTCATAAACCTGTCAAATGTTTACTTATTAAAGACATGCTTTTGTTATATATGGATGAAGTAATGTCTTTGAAGAAAGTGGTAACACAGACAAAAACAGCTTGAGCTAGCTTTCAAGTTATTGATAAGTTATAACAGAGCATCTATTTTAAACTAATTATTTGGTGCAATAATCTTGGATTAATTTATATAATATGAACGCAAGGTGTTTTAGTATAACATGTAAAAGTTACTACGTAATAGCTTCTGCCCGCAACAGACTGATTTATTTCAACTGTTCCACTGGAAGGAATATGCCATAGAACGAAACCTGCCTCAACATCATTGAGAAAAAAAAAATCCTCTTTACACAAAGGATAACCAAATGGGCTCTCAATTGAATACAAAATTCTAAAAAGCTTAGTCTAGGAGATGACTTAAGAAGGGAATTAAGATATGTTTTACCTTTATGCCAACAATCCATTTAGCCATGCTCAAAAGTTAAAACACTGCCTTCTTGCCAACTGCATGGAATATTTTTGCAAAATTATTGACCTGCCTAATGATAAGTTACTTGTAGTATTTTTCAAGAATTTCATCAGGGTGGATCTCTATAGAGACTGGTGCTTTCTAGACTGGATTTTCAGGTGATTTTGCCAAATTTCATGGGGTAACTTTGAGATGCTGTCCTGGATACAGATTGTTGATTGAAATTTCACTTTGTAGCCGCTAAAATTCCAAAGAAACTGTAAACCAAGCCAGACATGAGTCCGTGAAAAAAATTAATGTGATTCACCTCGTAAAATTAGTAGTTGAGAGGAAGGAACCAAGAAATTGCAGGAAGGAATAATGTGGGCACTCTAATCTATTAATAGAGAAGAGTCTCATCTCAATCATTAACCCCATTTTGAAACTTCCATTTCGCTGATTTGACTTTATTTTTCACTTTTCAGTTTTTACGATTTTAGGTTTATCTTATACCTTTTTTTATTTCTCTGCCTTAACTTATCGTTTTCTTTCACTTTTTTTTTGGCCTTTACCATTTTGATCATGAGGAATATTACAATATAAAATAAAAAGTTAATCATTTGACATATAGTACTTCTAAAAATTTTATTGAATGTAAAAAAACTACAACCTTCTTCTTTCTCTTCTAATTATTCATCTTTCTTAAACAAGAAAGGGTAATTATTTATCATTTTTGGTCTGAAATCACTTATCTACACATCTTTATATCAATTTATTTCTTAAAAAAATAGTTATTTCACATAGATTTTGGTTTATTTTGTTTTCATGATTTCATGGTTTTATTGTGGCGTTTGATTTTTTGTCGTCTTGATATTTTGTTTGTGTCATCTTATTGCCACGTTTTATTTGTATGTGAGCTTGGTCTTGGGCCAAGAAACATATTCCATCAAAATTAGATAATAATGGTTATAGATTTAATATCGTAATATTATCAAATTTAGAGACTAAACCTATTTATTATGCTTATTAACATCGGGTGTGTTATTTCATCATATATGGTTTTTGTTAATTCTTATACATGTTTCTATCTATATATTTTAACTGATAATTATTTTCCATAAAATAATGAAAGAGCATATAATTATTATTATGAAAACACTGCAATGCAAGGGCATTGGAAAAAATGTGAAAGAAAACAGGTTATAAACATGGCTAAATTTTTTTATTGCATTTATAATTTTGCTTATGACCAAAACTAACGTTAAAATCTATCTTATTCATCAACCTGGTGTTAACGCTCACTGGCTCAATCCACACCTGGTGGTTTAAAAGCAATAACTTCAAGCACACATAAATATGAATTTAAATTTTAAAATAATTTTTAAAATAATTATATAATTAAAAATAATATTTTATAAATTATAATGTTTTAATTTATTCAATAAAAAAGATATATGGTATGTTAATTATATCAAAATATATTGAAATTAAAGCATTATATGATGTGTAATTTATTTAAGTAGTATATCTTAATTAAATATTGTTGTTATTTATTATTTTATTATTTTTGATGATGAAAGATCTGTTATTTCAATTTATTGAAGCAACTACTTATAATAATAATAATAATATAAAATACACTTTAAACAAAAATCAAAAGGTAGTTGTTATCTATTTAACAAATTTATTAGTATTTCATCTTTAATAAAGACATTTAAGATCAAATGACAAAGTTTCATTGAATAAATTTTTAGATAAATTTTTATTTTTATTTCACTTTTTGATAAACCAGAAACATTTAGAAAGTAATCATTGGGATGCCAGCAAACAATTTTCGTGAGGCATATTAAAACTGGAAATATACTTTTTTTAATCAATCAAAGATAGCTTCTTTTTTTTTTTTTTTTTAAATACAAAATTTTAAAATAATATCATATACTAAATCCTTTAACTATCACCGAGCATGGGCCCCCATCATCAGCCGCTGAACCGCACGGTTCAAGCCCATTTGTGGATTTCTCTTATAAAAGTACAAAGGGCCAAATATCCCAAGGCCCACTCGGCTAATTAGAATAATATCAACCTTAACTCTCCATGGCCCCCACGGATAGTTATTACTGGATGAAGATTTAGTGCTGTTTTTTTAAAATATTGTCATAGTATAGCAACACATTAACAACATTCAACGCACCTATTACGCACATTCGTGAATCCTTACATTCTACATTTAACGCCCATCTCCCTATTCAACGTGATATATTCAATACACTGACATTAATGTACATGCGTGATCCTCGCTCTTATAAATGTGGTTTCAGCTTTAATAATAGAAAAGAAGAAAATATAAATAAAGTGAGAAGAGAATGAAAGAGGAAAATATACAAACAAAATTAAAATTTCTCCTCTCGAATTTTCTACCATCTCTGGTGCTTATCTACTTCTCTTCTTAATCTCTCTCATTCTTCATTATATTCCTTGCAACGTTAACATCTTACAACACGTTATCACAAGATCTACCAATTGAGTAAATATTTTTGCAGAGTAGATATATATATATATATATATATATATAGATATATATATATATATATATATAAAGAGTATATATATATATACATATATATATTTATTAATCGCTTTATACTTCATCTTCTTCTATCAATTCTTCTTTTTTTTTTTTTCTTTTTCTGTTCAAGCCAAATTCTCCAACCTAAAAGTATCCTTTCCGTTTCCTATGGTAAGATATTTGAAAATCCTTCTAATTCTAATGATGATTCATTTGTTTTGCAAGAATTATAGCAAATATTGAAAGCCCAAATCACATCCTGGCCGAAAGGAATAATTACCTATCCCTGCTCTGACATGAAACACCTCCAAGGGCAGATCTGTAAACAATTACGTAAGACGGAATCCCTCAAATGTAAAAGTGATAAAGCAAATGCACTGATATTTTGGTCTGCTGCTACGAAGAGCCTACATCAATATTTATCTATTCAATAATCTCAAACCCGCAGGGAAGAGGCCTGGCTGATTGTGCATGATCATAATAAGATCTATATCTCCTCGCTAATAATATGATCGGCAAAATCTCGTACTACAAGATTTTAAATCACATCCACTATAACTCCCGCTTTATTGAGATATTGTTTCTGCCAGTTATGCATCAAGCTCACCGATGCTAATCCAGAGAAACTTTCTCCTCCACCTCCATGCTTCAGAATATTTATTTCAATCAATACTCAGAACTCAATCTGCCAGATACTCTACTTCCATCAGATAGTTCCATCATTAGCAAATATGAACGCTTCGTCAAAATCAGATCTGTAATCGCTTGTCAAAAAACATTTCAAGAATGCAAACTTCAAGAAAATTACTGGCCATTTTTAAAGGCTACAAGCGCGTTAGCAAGAATATAATCCCCATGGTGGCAAATTTTCAACGCCTTAGGAAACAATCTCGGTCCAATCATGATACAGCAAAGTAGGGGCCAAAGAAGGTGACTAATGAAAGTATTTTCATCGTTGCGGGCATATTTAGGTACTGTCACGTACTTGTCAAATGCCAGCACTTTGTTGGATCTACAATCGCATCTGTAATATGCAACGCGGATGAATCTTACCACGATTAATTAACCCACAATATGTAATCCACTATCATGGCAAACAATATCTCCGCCGGTGGACCTCTGTCTTTTAAAGTGAAAATGCATCCCTGGATGTCTCCATTTTTATAACTTTATCACTGACATGATCCCACTGGTGGTAGGAGGTGGGACGACATCCTAGATTAATTTATGATTCTAATAATTTATTTCTAGTTGTTTTAAATGTATTATCTTTTATTGTTCTTTTTAATATGGTTACGCAATGAAATGCTTATGAACTCATATATAATATTTATTATTTTGAAATTTTATTTGACCCTATAACTAATATGAAATTTTATGATACTTGACACCCTCAAGTTGTCAACATAAAATGCAAAATGGAAACACTGTTAGATGTTTGCTTGCTCGATAAAGGCATCAACGCATACCATATTTCATAAGAATTTTTCGAGTATGACACATGTGAAGACACATCCATACAATATCCTGTCCTGATTCTAATATTGATGGTTTTGAATGCCACAATTGTTTTGTCAGCAGTACCATCCCGTATATTGAGAATGCATTTCTTAAGCAAAGAGATAAAAGTAGCTCCATTTAGCTTCAGCAAGATGTACGCCAGAATGGGTACCATGTTTAGACTCTTACGAAAGCAAAAATAAAACATATCGGCACACTATAAGAGGCCTGGCATCGAATCCATGAGAAGCTAGAAGCTTCTTCTTATGGGTTTGCATTGTGTCAGCGATTAAGGTCGCTGAAACCTACTCCACCATATTTTAGATTGCAACTCGACGCTTGATTGCGGCATGATCGCTGGTCACCCCGTGCTTCAATGATGCGCGTAATAATCCGTAATACAAAAGGGCACCTTCTTTAAAGGATACAAAGGTATTGTTGTCCAAAGATTATAATTGTGAAGCTTGCTCACAAGGAAACTCATTATCAAACTCTATAACAAAGGTTGATCTCTGAACCCTTTTATTCCTCAGAAGAATTCAGAGGATATTTCAGGTACCAATACAACCAAATTAAGGACCATTTCGATATTTTGATGGTACTAGTGGACGATCCCGTGCATGGTCCCATGTTTGTTCATTATTTACGTGCACAGTCACCTTTGCACGTTTACTTGCAGATTATAAAGCTTCGAGCACAATTCCCTGATTATCCAATTAAAGGTATAAGGATGGATAATACTGGTGAATTTACATCAAAGAGTTTTGATACATATTGTGCTTCACTCGACCGAGGTCGAGCACTCCTACGCATATGTTTATACTCAAATGGATTGGCCGAATACTTGATTAAAACATATACAAATCATTGCCCGTGACTTTATTATTGAGAACGACCTCAACGATACAAAGATGGGGTCATGCTGCTTATGCTGGGGCCGCTCTAATAAGATCGCAGACCCCACCGCTAGTCTCTTGCTAATCTCCCCTTCAAATGGTTCTTGGTTATGAACTGATGGTTTGCATTTACGCACCTTGGTCAGGCAAGATGTGCTCTATTGCACCTCACCAAAAGAACGAAAATGGGTCCCCAACCGTCAGGGCATTTATGTTGGGTTTGACTCAATCATTCATCATTAGGTTCTTGGAACCATCATCGGTGATCTTTTTAACGCCGATTAGCGCATTGTCATTTCAATGAGACTATGTTTCACCGATTGGGACACCTAAAATTGAAATGGTCACTGGCAAAAACTGGGCTTGAGGTTTTCTCCGAATGAGAAAATTTTATCTCAATTCGACCCAAGAACTCCGAGTGCGAAAAATGAGGCACAAGATAATCCATTTAATGTGCTATGAGCCAATGTACTTCCCGATGCATTTAATGATGCTACTAAGGTAATGTGAAATTCATATTCCAGCCGTAAATGCTCCAAATTAGATAGTTGTTCCCTTGGCGATAAGCTAAAATGGATCAAAATCCCCCACAGTTGAAGTGTGGTAGACCAATAGGATCAAAAGACACTATTCCTTGAAAACGAAGGGGAAATAATCAAGAATCCACTCCAGAAGAGCCTGATGTTGTGCATACTTCTAAAGAACTTAATGCCCTTGAAGAGGCATAAACCCATGAAAAGATCACCAACCCTAGGAATACTGAGAATTCCATTACATATTGTAATGAGATTTGGGATCGAAATAAAATCATCATTGATGATATTTTTGCATTCTCAGTTGCTCATAAAATTATGGATGATATCAGAGCCGCACTATTATTGAATGCCACAAAGGCAAGATTGTCTGGCGGAGGAAGCAATTAAGGCTGAATTAGCTTCCCTAGCTAAACGAGGAGGTTTTGCACCCATAACTCGCATCCCAATGTAAAGCCCAAGTGGATATAAAATGGGTATTTGTCCGAAACCAAATGAGAGAAAAACAACGAGGCTGTCGTGCATAAAGCTCGACTCAAGGTTCAAGGATTCTCCCATAGACCCGATTGATTATGATGAGACATATCTACCTGTGATGGATATGATTACATTTCGCTTTCATTTGTCCGGGTACTCTTGAAAATTGGAAATGCGTCTTATGGACATTGTGACGACATATCTATATGGCTCATTAGACTCAGATATTTATATGAAAATTCCCGAGGGATTCAAAATGCCTGATGCATGCACTCCCCGCAACTTATTCTCAATAAAATTGCAAAGATCTTTGTACGGGTTAAAGCAATCCTCGCATGTGGTATCAACGCTTCATGAGTACCCCAAGGAAAGGTACAAGAATGATCCTATTTGCCCATGCGTGTTTATTAAGAAATCAAACCTGATTTGCTATCAGAAAGGGGGCCATGTCGGCCAGATATAATTAACAAGAACTCAAGAGTTAGCTAAACTCGCGAGTATTTGAAAGGAATTTGAAGTTAAAGATTTGGGGTAAAACCAACCCCATCTTGATCTACTTGAGCATAAGCAAATGGAATAATCGGGCTCATCAATCATCATACATCAAAGATTACTTAAACGCTTCAACATGGACAAGGCTCACCCATTGAGCACCCCTATGGTTGTAACAAGGTCTCTAAAGATCCCAAAGGATCCGGTTAGATCTGAGAATCGATGAGATACTTGGTCCTGAGAAGTGCCATATCTCGTCTGGTGGGGCTTTTGATGTACTTGGCACAATGTACGGAGACCAGGACATCGCTTTTTGCAGTAAATTTATTGCACGTTTACAGATTACGAGCCAACTAGGAACTCTTTGGAATGGAATTAAACATATTTTAGATTATCTCAGGAACCATAGTTGGGATTATATTATTCCAAGGAATCTACTACCTACAGTTTAGTTGGATACGATCTTTGAGGATATAGGTCGGTCTACATAAAGCTTCGCTCTCAAGCCCAGTTGTTATTTTGTTATAATGCTTTGCCATTTCTTGGCGTTCTATGGAAGCAATCGCTAGTAGCTACGTCTTCAACACTCACGAGATCATTGCTTTATGAAGGCTGGAAGATGAGTGTGTTTGGTTAAGATCCATTATAACACATATTCACAATTCTTGTTGCTTCCTTTTTGAGTTACAAATTCTCCCACTATAATTTATGAGAAGATAATGCTTCTTGTGTTGCACAAGTTAGGAGGATATGTCGAAAGGTGATAGGACAACATATTTGGCTTAAAATTTTCTATACTCGCGAACTCGAAAGTCGACAAATTGATGTTAAGCGATTCAATCCATAAATAATCCTTGAGATCTTTTTGCAAATCATTGCCAACGTCAACTTTTGAGAAATTAGTATATGGCATTGGTATGTGGCGGGTTCTTGCAGATCTAAGACTACTTCGCCCGCGGTAACGCCTTCAAAAATGGGAACGCGCGGGCTGGCGCGCGCGCGTGGTGTGAGCGCATGATGTGATCCGTAGGGCAGAACATGTGGGTGGTGTGGGATGCCGATAGTGTGATGCGTTGAATATTCATTCTGTTCTATTATATTCGTATTCTCATTCGTTATGAATCTCCTTATATTAATGTATATATTAATACATCAGCTTGTAGTAATAATATCTTGGCGTTTCTATAATAGGTATTTCAGTTTTTGGTCTATAGTAAGAACCTGCAGAGAATAGATTAGGAATATAGTTTAAAATAAAATTTCTCCTGACCACATCTTGGTGCTTATCCTTTCTCTTCTGAGTCTCTCTCTATTCTCACTCTGTACTGTATTCCTGTGCCAATATTTTACAATAGCTCCCAATTTTACATTTTTAAGTACCTTTTTAATGATTCATTTAATTTTCAAAATTCTTACTTTACATCGTTATCAATATTATGTTTTGAGATTTATCTCTAATCTCCAAAACATAATAGTGATCACTGATCATGATAACAATTAAAATAATTTTTTGCATATTATTTCTATTATGTTTTTAATTTCCTTAAAACTTTTATTTTATATTATTTTTTTGGACAGATAAAACACTTTTTAGTTACATTGAAGTAAATTGTCTCCATTGGTCTCAAACCCAGAACCCCTCCTCGTCCCATAGCTTGACCTATTTAAATGTTGAACGCTCTACCACTTGAATCATGCATGATGAACTATTATTTTGTGAAAAATATAGTAGTAAATAAAATAATTAAACTCCTCTTAATCATATAACTTATAAAATCAAGTGGTAATTGGAGTTTAATCAAAATTACTAAAATTTCAAAGTATTATTGATTATTCATAGAAACACCCTAATCTATAATCATCGGTTCATAGAAAATTAAGAGTAAGGCAGATAAGACTTTACTACTAATATTATACAATCGTTACTCTTTTAGAAACATGGAAAGAATATTAGAAAAATCACACGACATAAAGAAAAATAACATTTTAATCTTAAAGGGTGGGAAGGAAGCATATGATTCATGTTTTTTAAAATTGTTTCTTGTTCTAAAAAATAAAAAGAACAAGAAAAACAACGAAGGCTGGGCCATTCATACAAGTGGTGGTCTTCGATATAGGGGTAGGATTGTGGTTCCCTAGTTGGTGGATTTGAGAGAGGAGATCCTCAGGGAGTTCCATTGCTCATTTTGATGTACATCTAAGTGGCATGAAGATGTACCATGATCTTTAATAGCCATCATTCTTTGGAATGGAATGAATCAGCAAGTTGGGGATTTTGTTCAACGGTGTCTCACGTGCCAGTAGGTAAAAGATGAACACTAGAGGCCGACGGGGTTACTCTAACCATTGGAGGTAGCGGAGTGGAAGTGGGAACAAGTCATGATGGATTTTGTGACTCACTTGCCACGGACATCGCGAGGGCGTGACACGGTGGGGGTGATTGTGGACTGGCTTGTGCGGATGACCTTCACTCTGAAGGAATTCTACAGGTTATACATACGAGAGATTGTCCGATTACATGAAGTGCCAGTCTCTGTAGTATCGGACCAGGATCCCAGGTTTACAACTTGTTTTTGGAAGAGTTTCCAGAGAGCCATGGGGACACAATTGATGATGACCACTTCTTTTCATCCCCAGACCAACGGTCAGTCAGAGAGGACCATCCAGATTTTAAAGGACATGCTTCAAGCATGCGTCTTGGATCTTAAGGGTAGCTGGGAGGAGCCTTTACCCTTGGTGGAATTCGCCTATAACAACAATTACCAGGCGAGTGTACAGATGGCACCCTATGAGGTACTTTATGGGAGGCCATGTTGATCTCCGATCTTGTCACGCCCCTACCCCCGCCTGGGCGAAGATAAGGGGCGCGACATGGGACTTGGACTCTTTAACCTTCTTTTCGACTTTAGTGGGCCCATTTCTTATATAAATCCATAAGGAAATAAAAATTCTAATACCACCACCGTGGTGGTGTTTAACCGACTTATACATATTCTTGAGTCCTATTTACTTGTACATAAACAAATCCACTATTACAAAAACTTTTACATATACATTACAAAAAAGCGAGAAACAAAAGCACATCGAGGTGGACTTCTCTTCTTGTGTTGGCCACAGGCGTCACGGAGCATACAGATGTCCTCTTCGGTACCTACACGGATGAAACACCCGTGCTAAGTTTATAGCTTAGTGGGAAACAGATATGACCACTTGAAGTGGTCCACATTTACAGAATACATATAGCATAGAACATATGTCAGAGTTTACATATGCATAATTTTATAACAGAGTTTTCATGTACATAATTCTTGTAACGGAACTTTCATATCTACCGTAGGAGTTCAGAACATATATCATATACATGGGTACCCGGAGAGTTCTGTCTGAGCGAAACGGGCCAGTTTCTTATGCTTACTTCTTATTCGTCATTCATATTCTTATCCTTTAATTTCATGTATCTTATTATTCGAAATTATCTGACATATATAAGTATTTACTGCATAGGCCTCTAATGCGAATGAAGGGACCACGAGTACAATAAGTACCAAAGGTGCGGTCACGATCTTGAATAGAGCGTGCACCGCCCACGTACTTGGAGATGCTAGCGGGAGTCTTAGAAGCGATTAGAGATGTCTATTCATTCACTATTCGGTCTTAAGCAGGCATACAACTATATGTATTTCAGAACTCGTTTTATCATTCTTAATCCCATTAGGAAAAGAGGGCAAGACATAATGTTTGCCCAACGATCGGTTCGCTTCGTCGAGGGGGCGAGGTACAGAATATTTTTCCATATAACTTTTATACTTGTACGAATCCTTTCATTCACTTATTAGGGTCCTCTTTAATCGATGGATAGTATCAAGTGATGCGGAAGAAAGGAACCCAAGCGGAACTCTGATGCAGCTTAGGCGAAGCAATGCTGCGCTGGCGAGAAGCCACCTGGCGAGCATGCTGCGCCCTGGGCGTGCGAAAATCTGAGAAGCCTAGGATCGGGTCCGCCTGGCGGGCTCCGCCCTGGGCGTGGACTCCTACGCCTAGGCGTAGGGGTGTCTAACATAATAGAAATGGCCCGTTTTGGCCATTTTCATCGGAATTCTTTTACCAAAATCAAACCATTTCAAAACAAAACTACAAAACTAACTTAGACCAACTCAGAATACACATGTATTGAAGAGTTGGGGTTTTCCTAACCCAACTTAAACAAGTATTTTCCAACAAAATCTCCAAGCAAGCATCCTTACCAAAGTTTCTATACCAAGCAATATCAATTTCCATACAAAGTTTCATACCTTGGCTTTCCGTCTCTTCTTCTTCTTCCTTCTTCCTTCTTTCTCCTTCTCAAACAATTTGCCCTAACCTTCACAAAGCTAAAAATGAGATTTTTGGTCTTATCCCCCTTTTAATGTTAAGGCCATGTTTGGCTAATCCCCATCTTTTGGTCAATTTCCTCTTTTTGAATTTATGCCCTTTTATTATCTTCTATTTGCAAATGTTAACTTATATTATTTCCAATTTAACATATTCTCTTCATGTTTTATGACCCTTGGATCCTCAATTAGCAAATTACCAATTTACCCTTTTAACTTTTGAATAAATTTCGAGTTTTTCTTATTTTATTTTTAACATTATTTTATTCCAGAAAATATACATTTACTTTTTATTATACCCAAAACATGTTATAAAATGACAAGGGTATAATTTGGGGTGTTACAGATCTATTGGACGGAGGTGGGAGAGAAACTCACTACAGGTCCGAATTTGGTAAGAGACACTTGTGAGAAGGTGGACTTGATACGAAAGCGTCTTCTCACGGCTTAGAGTCGACATAAGAGCTACACCGACAGACGGCGACGACTAGTACGTATCATGGATAGCCGGGATCAGGTTTTTCGATGCAAGACCGTGAGGCTAGTGAAGGTGTTGTGGCAGCACCGAGGAGTGGAGGAGGCAACATGGGAACTCGAGGAAACGATCCGTGGCACTTATCATTTCTTATTTGAGGATGGAGGCACATTGTTTAGTCATTTAATAATAAAATGACTATTGCATATGCTTACGATAGTGTGTATATGTGTGGGTGAATTTTGGGACGAAATTCTTTTAAGGGGGAAAGATTGTAAATCCTGGGAAAAATTGATTTATGAATATTCAGAATATTCATATTTATTTACTATATTTGATTTATGAAAGATATTTTAAAAAGTTAAAAAAATATTTTTCTAATATTTTTTTCACAAAGAAAAAAATAAAAGAAAATAAAATTTTATTCAACCGTTTATATGATTTTAAATTATTTAATACTTATAAAAATAAATAAATAAATAAAATGACTCAAAAGAAGTGTGTAGAAATAAAATATTTAACTTAAATATGTTTAAATTTATTTTTTTTTTCTTGCTAAACACCAATTTCAACCAACAATTCAACTTTTTTTATTTATTTTTTATTTTATTTTATCATTTTTATGTGTTTTCATATCTTTCTTAAACCACTTTGTGTAGTTCCAAAAAGAATCCTTAGAAAAAAAAATCATGTTTTTCTTTACAATAAAAAATAAAATTTATAAAACTGTATACACTCTCACAAAATCAATTATTTTATATGATAAATAAATAAATAAATAAATAAATAAATATATATATATATATATATATATATATATATATATATATATATATATATATATATATATATATATATATATATATATATATATATATATATATATATATATATAGTGGAGTTCAATTATGAACAAAACGTTAAAAAATAAAAATTATTTGATTTTTTTACTATTGTCCCTCTGAATAAAATATTTTAGTTTGAGATAAACTAATATTCTAGAATATATATATTTTTAATTATTTTAAATTTCACTGTCCTTTTATTTTATATTATTATTTTAAATTTCTCAAGCATCCTTACTAGAAACCTCTTGATAATAATTTGAGCATCCTTACAAGGAACCTCTTGAGAAGAAATTGAGCATCCTTCTCAGGAACCTCTCATTCATGTTCATTCCAACAAAACCTATAATTACATATCCTGTCCAATATTATCACCCCAAATTCATGATTTCATAAATCTCCAAATTTACAGACAATTCTTCCCCAAAATCAACAATTCCATTTTGAAGCAATTTTAATAACTAATTTGGAAAATAACAAGAGATCATAACCACTTTATTTTTACTACTCAACACAAATAACTATGATTTAGAAATCAATCCCAAAAAAAAACCCATTCAAGAAGAAAATCCATCATTCGCAACTACTAGGATTTTAAGCCTATAAAAGAAATTTCTGAATTCAACCCCAACTTTGTTTAAACATGTACTATTTGCAAAAAGACTAAGGGAGAATGATTTCATGTCATAAGTACATAGCATTTATAACCTAAACGTACATATATAATATGAGAAAGTAGCATACTTTAGCAATAACCTCCACCTCCTCAAAGTTCTCTTTGTTTCTCAAGCATCCTCACTCGGAACCTACCATCTCCTTTTTATTTCCAATCACCATACTAGACATTTATCCTACCAACAATCAACCCCCATACAAGAAATTTATCCTACCAACAATCAATCCCATAACCAATCACCATACCAGAAATTCTACCAACAATAAATCCCATAACCAATCACCATACCAGAAATTTATTCTGACAATCGATCCATAACTTGATCACCCATACGAAATTTATTCTACCAACAATCAATCCCATAACCAATCACCATACCAGAAATTTATCCTACCAACAATCAATCCCATAACCAATCACCATACCAGAAATTTATTCTACCAACAATCAATCCCATAACCAATCACCATACCAGAAATTTATCCTACCAATAATCAATCCCATAACCAATAATTCCATACATCTCCAATTTACCGGAAAAACTTCTAAGAATCCACAAACAGTCATAAAACAATTCAAGAAAGCAGGTTAGAAATACAAAGAAGATCAGCACCCATGTTATTTCACCACTCACACAAAACTCTAGCATTTAGAAATCAATTCTCAATTAACTCGTTTAAGAATAAAACTCCTCATTCTCACGTACAGGGAGAATAGTTTCAAAACACCCATAAATATAGCATTTATAACCCCAAAACGTACATGTATAATAACCTAGCCTCAATGTAAGTGAATGGGAGAAAACCCATACTTTAATCTTTGGTTGATATGGAGGTCTAGAGCTTTTATCTCACATTTGCCCTTAAATCTCCTAGCTCGGCCTTCCTTCCTTCTTCTCCAACGATCCCTAGGGCTTCAAGAGGTGTGGGGTGAGAGTGGGGTGGAGAAAATTTGAGAAAGAAGAAGAAAATTTTGGGTTTTAATCCAGCTGTCCCGAAAATCACTGTTCATGGGACATTTTTGGTTTTTCTTCAAAATTATAGTTTTGCCACTACACTCTCAAATTCAGTCTATAGGACTACTCTAAGGTTTTTCGACGTTCCGAATTCATTTTTAATGTTATTTTAACCTAAAAACATTTATTTCTATGATTTATGTAACCATTTTTATATTTATCATTCTTATAGTTTGATTTAGGGTAAAAAAGGAGCGTTAATTTACAACCATTAGTGGACAATTATTGATATTTAGACATGTGGGGGTTAACAATCCGCCCAGCAAAGAAAGTTTAGATCCTCGAAACTTACCTCACAATGTGACTAAATGCGGGTACTTCCTCTTGTATTCCTAGCTCGGTTCCCATGTAGCTTCTTCCACTCCATGGTGTTGCCACAAAACTTTCACTGGTTGGATGAAGAATCCTCACCGGTTGTTCCTCATATGTTACCCCATCTTGGACTTCTATATCTTCCAAGTTTACGACCGGTGTTGCATCCGATAGACACTTCCTCAACATTGATACGTGGGGCCATCATGCACCTTAGATAAGCCCGGCGGGTAGCAACTCGCTGCCTACCGCTTTGATCACTTCGATGGCCCGGTATCTCGGGCTAACTTTCCTTTCTTGCCAAATCTAAACACTCCCTTTTTGGGGGACACCTTGAGGAATACATAATCCCCTCTTGAAATTCCAAGGGTCTTCGTAGGTGATCCATAACTTTTACTGTCTACTTTGGTAGGTGCGTAGCCTCTCCGGATGAGTTGAATCTTCTGTAGTTTCCCGAACAATCCTATGGCCCAAAACGGGCCACTCTCGTAGCTTCGAACCAACGCCGGTGATCTACATAGCGCTTCCATACAATGCCTCATAAGGTGCCATCCCGATAACACTGTCGCATTGTGCAGCAAGGTGTACCACTTGAAAAATCGTTTACTCCGGTTTCCTTGAGTCTAACACGCAAACGCTTAACATGTCTTCTACAACCTGTATCACCCTTTCGGATTGGCCATCCATTTGAGGATGAAAATCTGTGCTGAAATGTAACTCTGTCCCCATCGCTTGTTGTAGACTTTGCCAGAACCGTGCCACAAATCGGGAATCACGATCCGACATGATAGAGATTGGAACTCCATGCAATCTAACAATCTCATGGATATAGAGCTGGCTCAGAGTCTCGGTTGTGTCCGTGGTCTTCATAGCTAGGAAATGAGCGGACTTGTTAGTCTATCAACAATAACCCATACTGCATTATGTCCTCGTGCATTTCGTGGAAAACCAGATACAAAGTCCATGGTGATGTGATCCCACTTCCACTCTGGGATAGGCAAGGACTGTAGTAATCCTCTGGGCCTTTGGTACTCAATCTTTAGTTGTTGACACACCGCACATTTTGAAATGTATCTAGCCACATCCCTTTTCATTTCCCTTCCACGTCTGCTTAGCTTCATGTCCACATACATTTTGTTACTCCGGGATGGATGGAGAACTTGGAACGATGGCATTCGCAATACTTCTTCACTGATCCGATCATGGTCGGGTACACATAACCTTCCCCCGAAGCGAAGTAAATCATCGTAGTATTGCTCAATTCTCAGCCATCTCACTTGTCTCGACCTGCCCGCATTATAGCTCAACTCATTTGTCTCTTCGCTGCGTCACGATCCTTTGTCTAAGCAATGGTTGGTACACAGATTGAATATGGGTGGGGGTCACCTTCTCAGATCCATAAATCCGTCTACGAGGGCATCCTTCAACTTCCATTCACTTATGGAAGCATTGAGTTTACCCCGAGACTTTCTGTTAAGTGCATCTACCACTACATTTGCCTTTCCCGGATGGTAGTTGAGTGTGAAATCATAGTCTTCCAGTGCTCGACCCCCTAAGCTACTTGGGAGATTCAAGTCTTTTTTGTGTGAAAGATACTTGAGGCTCTATGATCAAAAATACACTTGGAATTTCTCCCCATCTCTTACCTCCACAACTTAAAAACGACCTAGTTCCAAGTCATGAGTGAGGTAGTTCTGCTCATGAGTCTTGAGTTGCCTCGAGCCATAAGCAACTACCTTCCCCCCTTGCATTAAGACACATCCCAAGCCTCGTAGAGAAGCATCAGTCCCCACTGTTCGGAATAATAAGGATAGGGGCCATTGTCAATTTCTCCTTCAAAGTGTGAAAAACAAGTTCACACTCTGAAGTCCATAAGAATTTCTCTCCCTTCTTGGTCAGGCGAGTCATTGGCATTGCGAGGCCCCGGAGAATCCCTCCGCAGACCTCAGATGGTAGCCTCACGAAGCTTGGCTACGTACCTCCATCACACATTCTTCGGTGGTTCCACTTCATCGTGCCTCAATCTTTTCGGGTCAACGGCTACACCTGTCGGACACCACATGGCCAAGTAATTTCACCTCCTTCATCCAAAACTCGCATTTGCTCATCTTAGCATATAACTTATGCTCCCTCAAAGTCTGGAGCACAATTGTGAGATGGCGTTCATGCTCCTCGGGGGTCCGTGAATTGATTAGTATGTCATCAATGAACACAATGAAAAATTGATCCAGATACGGTCGAAATACCCTATGCATCAAATCCATGAAAATTTGCGAGGGCATTAGTCGGTCGAAACAAACATTCACAGGTATTTTTCGAAATGACCATACCGGGTACGGAAAGCAGTCTTAGGAATGTCCTCCTCCACGGTCGCAATTGATGGTACCACATGCATTAGATCCAATCTTGGTGTAACAATTAGAACTCCTCAGTTGATTAAATAGGTCATCCCATCAGGAATTAAAGGGTATTTATTTTCACGTCACCCGATTCGACATTTGTAGTCATGCATAACCGAAGGGTTTCATCATGCTTCTTCTGAAGAGAATTTGGTTCCCAAGGTAGGTATAGGATAAACCCAATATTGGGTCTAGTGCTTCCCTTAGCTCCTTTGGCTCCAAGGTGCCACATACGGTAGAAAGCTGATGGATATGGGTTCCGGTTCTCGAATGAGATCAATCTTGAATTCATCCTCTCACCTTGAGGTATACTTCAGTAGATTCATAAGGCATCCGGGAAATCGATACTACCAACACTGCCCTCTTAGGGTATTTGTCCTTCTCCTCTCCTATCAAGCTAGCTAAGAAACTCAAATAGCTCACTGCCTTAGCTTTTAAGAATTTACTGCTCATGGTAGGAAATGGATGGAAAGAACTTCGGTCATTAATGAAACTGAAAACTACCCCTCCTAGTAACTGGAGTGTAATTCGCTTACAAAAACAATCCATCACTGCCCGGAAAGTGGACAACAAGTCCATCCCGAATATAACGTCATACCCCTTCAAATCTAGAGCAATCAAGTCCACAATTAATTCGTACTCCTGTCTGAAGCCACGCAGCCCTTTAAACTGGCGGTACCCAATTGTTCTCCCGTGGGCAAGTCAACATTTAATGCCTGCTCTAGCTTTTCAAAGTTCAATCCCAAATCAATAGCATATGTGGTGCTTATAATGAGTCGCACCAAGATCAAATAGAATTCGGGCCCATGAATTATAAAAAAGAATGATACCTTCCACAGCGCATTGAGTGTATCTTTCTCAGGTGAGTCAAAGCAAACACTCTCCCTTGGATAGCATCACCTGGGGCTCGGGCCCCTAATGTCCTTTGTTGTGGTAGTGGCCTAGGTGGGGGTGGCCTAATTGCCTGTACCGATCCTGCTGTCTAAGTATTCCTCTGGGTTAGATAAATTGGACAATGCATTCTAATATGACCTGCACCTCCACATGCAAAGCAGGATCGTGAATGGGTTCTGCTCCAGCCAGTGCTGACTCAGGCCCCTCACGGCTAGCTGGGGTCCTAGGTCCCACTTGTCTGAAAGTGCAGGTAATAGGTCTTTGTCCTCACGAACTCCCTCTTGCACTTTTGATCGGATTGGACCTCCCCTCGTCCAGCTCTATCGTCGTTGGCTATCCTCTATATCCCTCTCCACCTGTGCAGCTCGATCCACAATATCCCCATAGTCCCATATCTTGAGAGCTACTAACTTCTCTCGGATGGGAGCCTGGTACATTCCAAGCTCTTAGCCGGTTGGCCTCACGTGGGAGGATAAACTCCCGTGGCATAATGGATAGCTCGATGAGCCTCCTCTCATACTCAGCCACGGTTGTGCTGCAATCGCGCAAGCGAGAAAATCGGCCTTCATTCTATCTAGTGGTTAGGAAAATACTTGTCTTAGAAATTTGATCCAAACTCTCCCCCAAGTAAGTGCAGCGATGTCCCTCCTTCTCTCTTTACGATTCCCACCGGTGATCGGCCTCTCCATCAATCATCGTTGCATTGAGCTTTAAAGTCTTCGGATACTCCTAGGCCATCAAAGACTTTTGTCACCCGACGAATCCACCTATCTGCATCCAGGGGGTTTGAGATTCCTTGAAAAGTGGGTGGGATTTGCCTTAAAAATTCTCATAGAGCAGTGTTCTGGGTTCTCCTCTCTGTGCCCGATGCACTTGGGCTGGTAGGTGAGCCAACCGGTGTGGTTGTTGTTGTTGTTTCTATTCTGATGTTGTACTAGGGTAGTGAGTTCTCTCAAACATTGATAAATGCCATTCATAGCAAAGGGAGGTGGTGGCGGTGGTGGATTTGCTTGACTTCCACAACCACGCCCACGTCCACGTCCGTGTCCTCGTTCACCGTCCATTTTGCACATCAATTCACAATTTTAGTTCCTTGATGTACAAGACATCCTAATTAAAATCGATCATCTTACCCACCCTAATCTTTTCTCCATAGTGGTACCCCATAACCTACGGCTCCCATGTAAGACCTAAAGCCTAAGCTCTGATACCAACTTTGTAACGCCCCAAATACCCCCTGGGATGGCATTACATAATAACAACCATTTACACCATGAGAGCACTAATAAAATCCATAAATAAATAAAATCCATAAATAACCGGGGGTCCTTAATTTAACAAAATTCGGGTAGAGTCTCCTTTGTTCGGGGAGCTCTACCCAAAAAAAAACCTATGCGATTATAATACATCACCCACATTGGGCCCATTTATCTATAAAATATTTACAACATTGCTTTCATCAAAGATTTTAATTCCGTATGCAATACCCGTAATAACCTTCGAAAGAATAAGTGATGGGTCGAAAACACATGAGATTTTTTAATACATTTTTACGAGTTTATAGTAGAATAATGATGAATTGTTTGCGGCTTGATAATTGAATCAAGTTCCATTGCGGGGAAAATCACGGTAAAATCAAATTGCAGCAAATCATAAAAATCGACTGCGTGATTCAGGTGCGGAACTTAAGTCGCGATCGGAAGTGGGTTCATGTTCCAGTCTGACCTCAACAAATTTGAAGCTGAAGAAGAAACTGAAGAGTGAATAAATTGAAGTCGTGACTGAAGAAGGAAGTTGAGACAAAAATATGACAGTCGAGAATAAAGAAGCAGTCAAATGAAGAAGTTCATGTCGCGACATCATTGCAACGTCGCGACACCAAGCGAATAAATGAAGTCGTGATACCGCACTATGGGGTCGCGACAAGGGTGACTACAAAGCCGAGCGACTTCTCAAGTGAAGGAGTCGCAACTAATTTGAAGAAGAACTGATGTAATGACCTTGGCAGTATGAAGAGAATAACATGAATTATGGCATTTCAGTCAGCGACCGAATTCGTGAGGCGGACATGATGTGCGACACCCGCCAGTCATGGCGAAGTGAAAGCTTAGCATTAGACATGGAGGTGGTGACCTTTGAATGAAGTGCGACAAAGATTTCGAAGGCTGAACATAGAAGTCGCCCACGGTTAAAACGGATAGAGATATCAAACAACGACTCGAAGATGCCGACTATCGATTGATGTCGCGACATTATTTGCAAGTATCGCCGTTTGCGACATCGATTGATGAATCGACATCGCGCAAGGTGTCGAGTCGCGGCGTCGCCCGATGTGAACGCCGGTACAAAGTATCATGGACGACATCGCCGATGTCAGCGACATCGGTACGCAAAGAATGGAAGTCGCGACATCATTTGCGTTGTCGACATCATATCCGAGATCTGCGAAGACAAGTCCGACAATAAAGCTTCCGACCTCAAAGAGATCACCGTCTGAAGTGAAATCCAGCGACGCGAGCGACTCATAAATAGACGGTGAAGTTGCGGCGTGGAAGAGAATCGCGACATTAGAACCTTTCGTAAGCGAGCGGTGAAGTCTCGTGTGAAGAAGTCGCGACATCAGGCGGATCCTGTGTGCGGAAAGTGGAAGTCGCGACGTGAAAGAGAGTCGCGACATCGGGAGCTGACTCATAAGCGAGAATAGTGAAGTGCGGCGTAAAAGGGAATTCGCGACCTTGGTGGGTCAGTGATAAGCAGATGGAGTGAGCATGAACAAACAAATGGGCAGTTATTTGAAATCCACAAATAGGTGCACATCGAAGTTAGGGCCAACTTGGAAAAACCTATAAATACAAAAATTATCTTGAAAGAAACGACTCTTGGCGATGAAAGAAGTCTTAGGTGAAACACGTGGGTTTAATTTTCTTTCTTTTTCTTTGTTTTGTTGTTATTTTTAGATTAGATTAGAGTAGATTGCTATTTCATTTTGAATTTCTGGATCTGGATGTTAGTTGTTAAAGTTGGTGAATCTGCAGAATGTTATTTTCTTCAAATTACTTCCAGTTCGTTTGATCCCGAGCAAATTTTGGAGTCGAACTTCGGTTTAGTTCTGGTGGTTCTTTTGATCAGAGAGCTACCGTTAGTGTAATGAAGTAATTTAGAAACCTAGCTTCCGTTGAAATTACTCTATAGTTAGAATTTATCTTTTCTGCAAAAATTTATCAGAGTCTACTTAACTTGGTCTTGAATATTCGACTTCTTTGTGGTTTGTTTTGTTGTATCAGTCAATATTGAGTATCCTATACTTGTAATAGGATTGTTTCATGCTCCTACGGTTGAGGGGCCCCTCTAAGTGACCACGAAGGCATTCAGAAGTGTGAACAATATCTCGGTGTCTGGAGCCTGTATTGAGGATCTAAATCGACTTTGTGAATTATAATCGATAAATCTTCTTCTCACTTGAAAGCGAGAATGAGTTGGATGACTTATCAATTAAAATATGAGTAGAAGTTACTTCGATTCGAGACGATGGATTCAATCTAGTGTTGCGGTCTGTCGGAAAGAATGGCTTGTTCCAATTTTGGGGATGAGAAACCGGTGTAGTGTAAACCCATGCTTTGCCTATGTCTTAGGAGCTAAGGTTTCTGGAGTCCATGTATGAAGTATTGAAAAAGAATATCGAACAAGACCTTTCAAGTTAAAAGTAGTTATCTAATCCTGCATTCAGAAAGAAACGGGGAAGATTAGATGATGGGAAATGTAATCATTAAGGAAAGATCCACATGGCATTACATTCTTCCTTGGACGGTTCTGTCGAGGTTCATGAAGTAAAGCTACGAGTGAGTGCGAGTGATGTTTCTATGTATTTGTATTTTCAATGCTCTCTTTAAGCTAGCTGACCAGTGATTTCTTTATTTTTAATTTGATTGACATTATTTCATTTTGTTCTTAGTTTTAAATATCTTTATTTCTTATTATTTAAAGGTTGCTAGGGAAATATCAATTACAAATCATCGTCAAATAGTATAGTGCTTGAGTAGTCGGGGTAGTTGATTGAGAATTCTTGAGATACGTCGGATCAATATCTGGACTTAAATCCACTTTATTACTTGTTCGATCTGTATACTTGCGAATCATGGATCAAATGTAGCCTTCTTTCCCGGGGTCCGTTGACTACGGTCAGCCCGCAGATAAGTGGATGTCAGTTGTGCCGCCAGAGGGAGTGGGCGAGTCTCGCTACAATGCAGGGAGCTCTGCGATTACGAGCATGCATATCACGATCAAACGGTAATATATGCAATAATCGGTCCACGCTAATTATCTGGCCATGGGTATAAACCAACACTCCAATATAGATACCAGCATGAATCCAACTATATACCCAGTAGTTTTTAAGAGTTAATATGTTTTACTCTTATACAATACGCCATTAAACTTAAAAGTTCTAATACATGCTTATACATCAGCCATGCTTAGGCTTTCTTCTATATGACCTCAAGGACGAGCTAGTCTCGCACGCTCCCTGGCCTGTAAAAGGGGGTCCCGGCGAGGTGAGCTAAAGCAGTGGGAGGAATCGCCCTAAGTGGGCTGCTCACTAGTGCGGTCTGATGTTCAGAAATGAAAAGCACACATTCCAAGCGAATGCATGATCCTGTAAGATGTCTACACTGACCAACTCGGATCAGGCCCTCCTTATGACTCTGCACTTAAACTCAGCCTCGTATGAGAATTTATTTTTTTATTTGTTTGTGGACAACCCTCAGATGTGTAAATATATCAATTGGGAACATAGGCTGATTGATCTATTATTTGTTTTAATGGACTACCCTCAGATGAATATCAAGTTGGGGCACTCCGACGATTGATATTTTTGGTTTAATGGACTACCCTCCGATAATTAACATTTTTAGACTACCCTCACAGGCATCTTCTCTAGACTTATACCATGCACTAACTCCTATAGTCTAGTTCGGTGCATATCTCTACGATACATGTATGCAGTTCAATACGAGTCTAATCCATGATATATAAACATGAATATAATTTCACATAAATTTTATCACACAATGTGTTATGTAGTATACTTATCAAACATCAAAATTAGCTCATGGGCTAATGATCAAACACAGTAGTCGATTGAATTACTTAGCCAGTACATATTTTCATGAAATTACATTTTCGTGTCACTATTCCTAGGAATAGTAAAACCCTAGGGTTTACGGTTCCAATACTCAAATAAATCATTGGTCCGCCTTGTGAACCCGTATTTCTCGGCCATTCTCGGCCTCAACCGAACCAACACGTGATTTACACATGAATGCACACTCAAAACAACCCAAATAGTTATGGAGGCGGTCACGGCGCATCCATTTTCTTTCCAAAAAATTTGTTTTATCAATTCGGTCCCGAGTTTTGGGAGGACAAATCCCCTCACGGCCTCATTGCAGAAACATTAGTAAACATAAAGTAAGGTAAAAACTCAGTAGGAGAAATCTGCACTCTTTTTGAGTTGTCAAAAACTCTCAATCCGGGTCCACGCCTTCCTTTCTGCGTACAACGTTTTCCTTCCTTTGAGGAATGGCAGAAGGGTTTGGTTGTGTATTCTGAAAGTTCTCTCTCTCTCTCTAAAATCCTCTCAAAAATGGCTCTTTAAAATTCTGCATCTCCGTTTTTCTCTTGGCTTAATGAAGAGATTGCCTTGTTTGCTATTTGTCATCTTGTGACTTAAAATCAAATTCCAAAATGGCCCTTATGTCCCTCTTGCAGGTGATATTGGCACTATCTCGGCCGATCCATTTTCATCATTTCTCCTCATATACCACTTGGCACATGATGCATTATTATATGTGACTTTCGTCGCAACGAAAATCATTTTACGGCACCCGAACTGCGATGCCTCGAAAAACGTGCCGACTCAGAAACATCTCATTGACGAAATTTCGTGCTAGCCGTTTGTGAGACTATTCCAACGGTGAAATCACAGTCATCAGAGATCTAAAGAATTAATTACGGTTGCAATCGAAATAACAATTTTGTAATCTAAATTGATTTGCCCTTTTTCAGTGAATTTCTCGGGTCTTACATTCTCTCCCCTCCTTAAAAGGAATTTAGATCCGAAATTCAGGAGACCAAATCTATCACTCACATGCATATACAGCGTGCACTCTACCATGCATGTAACTAATATTAAATCTTAGCATTCAAACCACATTACCTTCATCCCTAAACAAGAGGGATAGGTGGCCGCACATCCTCGGCGCTCCCCACGTTGACTCCTCCACTCCCACGGTCTGCCCGTAGCACTCTTAGTAGCCTCACGGTCTTCTGTCATGAACTGATCACGGTATCCAAAGTAGCTGGTCTAGACTCCTCGAGGTCCCATCAATGTCTGACCTCGATGCATCCCAGATCCACCATGGGTGGATCCCGGAATTATTTTCTAGAGACATGGAGCGGTGAAATACCTCGTGGACACTGACGTCTTTGGTAGATAAAACCCAATGATTAAACACTTGCCTATTCTCTCGAGTATCTCGAAAGGTCCAATAAATCTCGTGATAGCTTCAGTACTTCTTAGGAACGACCTCCCTCTGATGCCTTGAGAAGATGTGATCCCCGACCCTCGAACTCTAAGGGTCGGCGTCGTGCATCCGCATGGCTCTTACAGGCTGCGGCGGGTGAGAGAGCGTTAATGCTATCGAGCTCACAGCGGGTGTCTCTAAGCCCAGTCGGGACCGGTCGATGGAGCTCTCCGCTTTCCCGGTCCAAACCTGCGGTGACTGTGTGGCCCCCCATACGATTACCTCATAGTGCCATTCATATACTACTTTGATAGCCCATTGTTGGCGAATTCAAGGGCAATTAATCCTCTACCCTTATGACCGGGCATATTCGTAGCATGTCCTCCCCAATACCTGTATATAATCCATACACACACAAACACTGACCATGCGTGTAAACTCGACCTTCCAAGGTCACAATCATGACAATCAATGGGCGTCAACCTAGTCCATGTAATGAATGACCGAGTATACCAAGCTCATTAAAACGACATGACCTTGATTTTCCAAAGGGTATCCAGGCCTACTCGAGTCACCCCAGGCTCACATCCTCCAACTCTCGGTTCTTAGCGTGATAACCATGTCAGATGTGTTTTCATCTTGAGTCCTCAGGCTCTATCACTCGACTCTAAAGTCCGCGTGATAACCCGACCGTGTTTTCATCTCGATTACATAACTCTTCTGGGCTTACACTTCAGCCTTCTTACATTTCCCCTCATTCAACTACGTAGTTTTCATCGACGTAGCTCTAAAGACAACCACTCCCACACTCACCAAGAGTGGTGAATGACCATACCGCACCCATTACCCGACTCGGGACAACATGTCACCGTGCACATGAACGCAATGATGCTATATTGTGACAACTAATCCTACTCCACCATGAGCAAAACTTATGATCTCTCACTCATAACTTCGACCTATCGTGTCAACTCTCACCCTACATCCGAGGGAAGAACATCTATACCGTTTCTCTCTAAAGGCCTTAACCTCAAGCCCAAATCCACGTCGTGGCTCCGTATGACAACCCGCCTAGGGTCCTTGCACCATCGATAACCCGATGGTCGCCAACCTATCCATGTCAACCTCGACATCAACAACCAATGTCTAATACCCAAATTCCACCCACGCTTCCATCCAACTCCGATCGCCTCCGACTGACCCACACTCCGTCCCTCGGGCCAATCTCGTGTTGTCGAGAGGCTCAGATACACCCCGAACCGAAACTAGTTCCTCCGACCAGATTAGGGGTGTGGAGGAATGAATCAGATACTCTCCTCGTCCTACGGCCAACTCGGATCGGTGATTGAACCGTCCCTGATCCCTGTTTCTGGGGAAATCCCGTCACTCATGCCCAATCCTGGCCCTAGTCCTGAAACTAGTGTGAAGTAGAAGTCTTCTGCCTCTTCCCCGAACTAGAAGAAAGATGATTCTCCCTCTTGCTACCAACACCCGTATCCCGAGTGTTCCAAGTATCCTCAATCTCTCACTCTATGTGGTCGGTCGCCCAACCACGGGAGTCCATGTCCCGTGAGGGCGCAATCCCATATCCCCGCCCGAATGGACAACTTAAGCCCATTCTCAAATCTCCTGCATTACCCAAATCTAATCCCAAGAAAACCACGTGATCTCAAAGATTGACACTTGCCTCTCCCAACTCATCACCGCTCAACCTCTAGGTCGACCGACACTTCCCATGTCGACACCACGCGGTCCCAAAATCTCAATTCCGCAAGTTAAACTCGCACTTATCGATCTTAGCGCATACCGATGGTCTCTTAACAATCAGAAACGATCCTCAAGTGATACTCATGCTCCCACTCTGACTGGGAGTAGATCAAATGTCATCCACGAAGACTACGACACTGATCTAGATAGAGTTGGAATATCCTATGCATGAGATCCACGAATGTCGCTGGCGCATTCGTCAATCTGAAGGGCATCACCGTAACCTTAAAGTGCCCATAACGCGTCCTAAACACTGTCTTAGGGATATCTCATCCCAATCCTCACCGATGGTAACCAAGGGCGTAAGGTCTATCTCGGAGTAGACCTGCAATTCTCCTCAACCGGGACAATTAAATCATCAACTTAATGGGTACCGATTCTTGATAGTAACCTTATTCAACTGCCTGTAGTCAATGCACAGTCGAAGGGTCTTATCCTTCTTTTTCATAACAGAACCAAAGCGCCCCATGGTGAAGGCGTTTCGCTCCACGAACCCCTATTCAAAGAGCTTGTAGGCCGACTCGAAGTTCTCGCGCACCCATCCTATGAGTCATGTGAGGCGGGTGAAACAGGTGTACCAATACCGGTCTACATCCCTATGTGGAGGTAAATTGCAACTTCTATCCGAAAAACATCCACATATTCGCAAACCACTGAGGTAGATCGGTTCGTTTCTTCGCCCCTCTGCGGTGCGCCTCGCTAGCCAACCCGCTTAACCGCCCGATACTTGACTCGTGATCGTTTCTGTGGCAAAACGCCATGCTTCGTCTCCCCGAAATACCATACGAGTACCGTCTCACGCATAAAGTGTGAACCTCCTACGCCACAATCGATAATCGATCCCCGTAGCTAACAGCCAGTCCATCCCTAGGATGACATCGAACTTTGACATGCCCATGATCCTCAGGTCCACTGTGAGTAGAGTCCCCGAGATCTCTAACTCGCAACCTCGACCTATCATTCTTATTCCCGCCCTATTCCCTAGGGAAGAACTCACGTACAACGGCTCCTCTAAGGTCTCTAGAGGTCCTTGCCTATTTCCACCATATTTGGGCCTCATTCTCTAGCTAGGCAATGCCAGCCTAGTCTAATCTTTGGTCGTCGAGGTAATCTCCATGGCCTCTAACACCTTCTAGATCTGCACGAACCAATGGTCTACTACCATCGATCTCCTCCCGTGAATGCTCTGAGGATGATGCGTCCTAAACCTCTAGGTTACTAGGATCTCCCGACTACTCCGCTATGCTAGCTCGTGCGAGCAGCAACAGAACACCCCACGGCCTCTCCAAAGGCCCGCCACGATCAAATGCCTAGAGGCCGGTCAATTGTCGACGGTGCCCGACTGGGCCCCCGTGGACGTCCTCTATGTCCTCGTCCTCTACTAGCCATTTACACAATTAACATGGCACAAGAATCATTTAACTTTCATTTCAGTCTAACTAGTAATGCAGATGTTGATTACTAATAGGCTTGACAACCATGAACTAACCCGTTCATCTTCTAAGTGGCGCTAAATTTCAACCACTCAATTTATTTATTTCAATAAGGTTCTAAGTCTCTCTGTTCCTTCTACAAGATTCAAATCCCTAAGGTCATAGTTCCTAAATCTAGCATTCAATTCTTTTTTTTTTTTTCCTATACACATTACACCATGCATATAGTTTCCTACGCAACAAATCACAAGAGAATCGCCATTTCCAATGGTAGTTAATACAATACAAGATTCTAAGGTACAAGCACAAATTTCGAGACACTAATCATACACATAAACCAAGAATAAGTTCCCCGCATTTATGAAACAATGCAGACAATTTATCTACAATTTAAATCATTTTGATCCACAAAAATTTTATTTTTTAAAATTTTAATTTTCGAAAATTTTATCAAATTTTGTTTGATTTTTGTTTATTTTTAATTAATATAATTTAATAAAAAATGTTTTTTTTTCCTTTATTTCCAGCTACTGGAAACACCCATTTTACATGGGAATCCCCCATATTATATGGGAATCCCCCATAACATATAAGAATCCCCCATGTTATTTAAGAATCCCCCATGTTACTTAAGAATCCCCCATGTTACATAATAATCCCCCATACTGTTTTAGAATTCCCCATACTATAGAAGAATCCCCCAAGTTATATAAGAATTCCTATGGAGAATTCATTCCCGAGTGAGTCTATATTTCGTTTTAAACGGAACCATGTCCGAGTGAGTCGAAATCGAAGTAATTTCCGAGTGAGTCGGAATCATATTCGAGTGAGTCTGAACCATGTTCGAGTGAGTCTAAACCATGTCCGAGTGAGTCTAAACCATGTCCGAGTGAGTCAGAATCATGTTTGAGTGAGTTGGAACCATTTCCGAGTGAGTTGGAATCTGGCAGGGACTACTATATGAGAATCCCCAAACTATAAGAATCCCACACCACGTTACATAAAAATCCACCATATTATATAAAATCCCCATAATATGCTTTAAAATTATTTTTCTTGTCCCGCTCACAAACCGTAAACCTCAAATTTTCAAACACTTCACTTGTTTTCCTATGCGCAATTACTAAGCACACAAACAATCATAACACATATAACATGGTATACACACCATTCATCAAACATTCACATGAATACGCATCATTTATCAAACAATCACCTAAAACACATGCATGTAGTGTCCTAGCTTTGTCCCGTGATTTCCTAGGTAATCTCATACCTAAACTCAACATCGAACCACACCTAGTGGTGATGGATACCCAAACCCGAGCTCCCTAGGTATTCGTATACCTAAGCTCTAATACCAAGCTGTGACGCCCCATTTCCCGGGGGTCCGTTGACTACCCGTCAACCCGCGGAATACAAGTGGATGTCGGGTTACCCGACGCCACTTCAGAAATTCGGGCAGAGTCTCCTTTGTACAGGGAGCTCTACCCAATTACAAAACCTGCATATCCTGTCCCAAACAATCCAATATATGCAATAATCCAGTCACATGAGTAATACGGCCACTTGGGCCCATAAACAATACTCAATATGTATACCCAACTAGCGAATCCAACTATATACCCAATAAAGCATAAGAGTTAATATGTTTTTACTTTATACAATGCATACATTAAACTTAAAAGTTCTAATACATGTATACATCAAAGCCACAACCCTATTTCTTCTAATACAACCTCAAGGACGAACCGTCTCTCGCACTCTTCCCTCCTCCTCCTCTCCCTCCTCCTCTCCCCCGTACTGTAGTGGGGTCCCATCGACCTGTGGTGAGCTAAAGCTCGCAGGAGAATCGCCCTAAGTGGGCCACTCACCACCTAAGCGCAAAGCAATGTTCCAAAGTAAACACACATTCACAAACACGATCCTACTCTGAATGTCTACATGACCAACCCGCATCCGCAGAGCTCCTCACCGACTCCCTCTCACACTCCCGCCTAAGCCTCGTATGAGAATTTATTTATTTTATTTGTTTGTGGACAACCCTTTTCAGATGTGTAAATATATCAATTTCGGGTCCCGACGACACATATTATTTGTTTGTGGACTAATTTCTCCATGAATATCAATTGGGGCCGTTCCACGATTGATATTTTAGTTTGTGGACTATCCTCCGATAATTAACATTTTCAGACTACCCTTCGAACCGTCTTCTCTAGACTTATACCGTGCACTAACTCCTATAGTCCTAGGATGTTCCAGTACATATGGAATGCATGTATGCCAATTCCAATACAGTCTAATCCACATGCAAATATATAAACATGAATATATTCACATAAAATTTTATCACACAAACATGTTATGTAATTATCATATCAAACATCAAAATTAGCTCACTTGGGCTAATGATCAAACACAAGCAATTCGATTCGAATTACTTAACCAAACACATATTTTCACAAAATTACATTTCCATGTCACTATTCATAAGAATAGTAAAACCCTAGGCTACTTGCCCAATATCAACAAATCATCGGGTCCACCTTAGAACTCAGATTTCTACCATTTCGGGCCTCAATCAAACCAACACGTGATTTACACATGAATTCACACTCAAAACAACCCAAATATCGTGGGAGCAGCCACAGATCGGCCTCCATTTTTCTTTCAAAAATTTTATCAATTCGGTCCCAAGTTTTGGGACCGATCCAACGGCCCCTCATGGCCTCATTTAACCGAAACATTAGTAAAACACTTAAAATGAGACTAAAACTCAAGTAGGAGGTAATCCTACCCTTGAGTTTGTCAAACTCACTAATCCCGAGTCCACGCTGCAGCCCGTTCTCTGTGAGAATGTTTCTTCTCGCCCGAAGACCTGCCACTGATCTGCGGTATTTCTCTAGAGTATAAGTTCTCTCCTCTAAATCCTCTCAAAAATGGCTATCGACTCCAAAATTCGTGATCTCACATTCGCTTCGGGCTTAATGAAGAAGATTGCCACTGTTTGCTATTTTGTCATCTTGTGACTTAAAATCAAATTCCAAAATGACCCTTATGTCTCTCTTTACTGTACTGATATTCCCAGACTATTTCTGGGCCGGCCCATTATCATTTCTCTACTCATGCCACTTATGGCACATGAGTACGTATTATATGTGACTTTCGTCGCATCGAAAATCATTTTACAGCACCCGAAAAGCGATGCCTTGAAAAACTTGCAGACTCCGACTATCTCAGAATTCGACGAAATTTTACGTGCTAGCTAGATTTCGCAAGACAATTCCAACTGAAACCAAGCCACATCCGAGATCTAGAGAATTAATTACTTTTGATTTTTAATCGAATAACAATTTTGTAATTGAAATTACGATTTTGCTTATTTTCGAAATTGAATTTCGTCTTACATTAAAACCAGAAAGAATGTGATTTAGTCTTAAGAAAACGTTTAATCATTATAATTGTAAAGAAATATAATAAAACAAGTTTCATGGTATTATTGTCGACTTAGACACAAATTTTTCGTAATAGTTTCATAAATTTGTATAGGTCTTTTGGTCCAGTCAAACAATAAGCCAAGCCACGACCACAATATCAAAAGAATATGCCCAACAATGGCATTTACATTTCCAAAGAATTAAACTATGATAACGCAGCGGAATAACAAAATACTAGACTTTACATGATTTCAAAATAATTTCTCTAGTCTAGTACAAAAGAACCGATAAATTTCCCCTACATGTTCATCTCGGACGGATTCCCTCGGTGGAGCCTCCACCGCACGGGTTCCTCGGCTCCTACCACCTCCTCAAAGGTAAAATCAAATGGGGTGAGCACGAAGCTCAGAGAAAACTCCCAAACTCCAACAAGGCTTAGAAAAGTATGAAAACTGGGTCTCATTTTTTTATAACATACCATAGATATACAATTTTGCATAAAACAATGACATTGCAAACAGATCCCAGGTTTATATAAAAACAACATAAGTAAATGTACACGCAAGCAACTCACGAAACGTAATTATAAAATGCTTTCAATTAAATACTCATTTAACCGTTATTTCGGGCAGGGTATACTTTCACCTCCACCCCTATCGCTGCTATTTTTGTTTCTCAAGCATCCTTATCGGGAACCTCTTGAGATAAAATGAGCAACCTTGCAAGGAACCTCTTACTCTTCATAGTAGTATTTCTCAAGCATCCTTACTAGGAACCTCTTAAGAATATTTAGAGCATCCTTACAAGGAAGCTCTTACTCTTCCTAGTAGTATTTCTCAAGCATCCTTACTAGGAACCTCTTGATAATAATTGGCATCCTCAAGGAACCTCTCACTGCCTTGGTATTTCAAGCATCCTTACTATGAACCTCTTGAGAAGAAATTGAGCATCCTTCTCAGGAACCTCTCATTCATGTTCATTCTAACAAAACCTATAAGTACATATCCTGTCCACAATTATCACCCCAAATTCATGATTTCATAAACCCCCAAATTTACAGACAATTCTTCCCCAAAATCCACAATTCCATTTTGAAGCAATTTTAATAACTAATTCGGAAAATAATAAGAGATCATAACCACTTTATTTTTACTACTCAACACAAATCACTATGATTTAGAAATCAATCCAAAAAAAAAAACCTATCTTAAGAAAATCCATCATTCTCAACTACTAGGATTTTTAAGCCAATAAAAGAGATTTCCTGGGTATTCAACCCCAACTTTGTTTAAACATGTACTATTTGCAAAAAGACTAAGGGAGAATGATTTCATGTCATAAATACATAGCATTTATAACCTAAACGTACATATATAATATGAGAAAGTAGCATACTTTAGCAGTAACCTCCACCTCCTCAAAGTTCTCTTTGTTTCTCAAGCATCCTCACTCGGAACCTACCATCTCCTTTTTATTTCCAATCACCATACTAGAAATTTATCCTACCAACAATCAATCCCATAACCAATCACCATACCAGAAATTTATGCTACCAACAATCAATCCCATAACCAATCACCATACCAAAAATTTATCCTACCAACAATCAATCCCATAATCAATCACCATACCATAAATTTATTCTACCAACAATCAATCCCATAAACAATCACCGTACTAGAAATTTATCCTTCCCACAATCAATCCCATAACCAATCACCATACCAGAAATTTATTCTACCAACAATCAATCCCATAACCAATCACCATACCAGAAATTTATCCTACCAACAATCAATCCCATAACCAATAATTCCATACATCTCCAATTTCCCGGAAAAACTTCTAAGAATCCACACACAATCATAAAACAATTCAAGAAACAGTTATAAAATACAAGAGATCGCACCCATGTTATTTCACCGCTCACACAAAACTCTAGCATTTAGAAATCAATTCCCAATTAACTCGTTTAAGAATAAAACTCCTCATTCTCACATACAAGGAGAATAGTTTCAGAATACCCATAAATATAGCATTTATAACCCCAAAACGTATATATATAATAACCTAGCCTCAATGTAAGAATTAAGTGAAAACCCGCAGACTTTAATCTTTGGTCAGATATGGAGATCTCAGCTTTTATCTCACATTTGCCCTTAAATCTCCTAGCTCGGCCTTCCTTCCTTCTTCTCCAATGATCCCTAGGGCTTCAAGAGGTGTGGGGCGAGAGTGGGGTGGAGAAAATCTGAGAAAGAAGAAGAAAAATTTGGGTTTTAATCCAGCTGCCCCGAAAATTACTGTTCATGGGATATTTTTAGTTTTTCTTCAAAATTACAGTTTTGCTACTACACTCTGCTAAATTCGCCATAGACTACTCTAAGGTTTTTCGACGTTCCATTCATTTTAATGTTATTTTTAACTCTAAAACCTTTATTTCTATAGTGATTTATAATCATTTTTATATTGTATCATTCTTATACGTCACATTCGTGAGGTAAAAGGAACGTTAATTAAAACAAAACTAATCGACGATTATTGATATTTAGACTTTCAGAGGGGTTTACACAATTTATCATATATTTGTAATAAAATTTTAAAAATTAAATTTCAAATAAAATATTTTTTATAAAAGGAATTGAGATAATTTTAAAAAATATCTTTACAAGATAACTTTAACATATATTGTTACTTTTTTATTAAGAGCTTAATCTACATATCCACAAGTAAGTGTAACTTGTTTTTTTAAGTGCCATGTCAATTGCAATTAACGGGTTGACAAAAATTGTTGGTTTTAAATAATAGAGAGGTAGGTAGAGTTTACTATATTATAACAAAATGCTTAGTTGTCAAAAAAATAGTACAAAGGTGAAAATGACTTAAAAATTAGCTGAGGAGCTAAATTGACACATGGATCATAGTTGAGGGGGAAAATGCCCTTTAACCCAAAAATATATAGATTAAAATTCGAATAAGGGTAAAGTGTGACAAACTCCAAATCCGCGACAACCACAACCCGTGAATATGTAGCCATTGAGTGTCTCAATGCCATAAAACGAGTGTCTCTCTACCCGAGACTCAAACATAAGTAAAATACAATGCTCCATACATCCATACTCACCAAAATATAACCAACTATATTACAATAGTTTCAAGAGCACTACACTCTGCCAAACATGTCAATCAGAATGTTCTTACATATTTTACAAAAATATATAATCAAAGCCACATGTCGGCTTTCTTCTCAAAAGTACTCAATATCGCTTCCCACTGCACTGAAAGGGGGATCCCACGACGGGGTGAGCAATGCCCAATAGTTGAATTTTCCTACAAGGGCTACTCTCCACCTAAAATGCACATGCAATGGCACACAACAACCATACTCATTCCATACAATTTTTAAATTTCACACATGGAATGATTTATATCATGCATGAGATGAGACCCCCCATGACATACCCCGAGTCCCGACCAACTCCCTCACACATGCCATACCAAGTATGGAAAATAGTCATTGGTGTTCCCACCTCAGACTCACTCATTGGAGCAACCTCCAATACACATTTGAATCATTGTCAAATTCCGTGTGTTTATTTATTTATGGGCCACGTCTTTTTAGGGTCACACAGCAAGATCAACGTACGCCTTCCGACATTTTTATGGACTTTCACCGCCAGAGATCATGTCTAACCGCATGAATTTGGGGAGGTGGGATCTACCCCAACTTGCTCAACCAACACACTGATTTTTATTACATGGCTTATTTCTTTGTTTCTAATTATGGACCGCTGGTCTCGACCTCCTGACGTCCCATTCTCGAGCCCCATCACACCCATTCACCAAGAATAAAGGTGAATCCAACATCCCAATTCTCCCGCACCAGACTCGATGCGATGCTACATGCCTATGAATGCAATCACACCATAAATTCAATTCTCATGGTTCAATTATATTTCATAATTCTAACAATCATATTAACACATCAATTTAAAGCATGCACAACACATTATTTTCACACAATAAATTCATGTTATTCAACGGGCAATGTCATGAAAGCAAATACGTATGGACAATTTCACCCAAAAATCACTTCCAGATCAGGTAAAACAATCCCACACCGAACTGAATTGTTCCGTGATAGTCTCTATCAAGCATTCACCCCATTTCGATTTGAATGTACGGCCATTCCCGGCCTCATAATCCGCAAACCATTATCATGGCTTTTAGACAAGAATAACAAAGAAGTAGGAGAAAACCCTACCTCTTGGGAGTTGTCGAAACTCCACAACTCCTCGCCTCTATAAGCCCTCGCAGTTGAGGATGAACTTCCCTTCCTCTGCCTCCGCGTGAAACCACTCCATCCAATCGCCGTGGAAATCTGCAGCAGGCGCTGCCTCTCTCTAAAACTCTTTTTCTTCCTTTCTTTTTTGTTCCTTTCTCCCTCTCTCCTCTCCATCCCACCTTTGGTCTAAGTCAGCCAAGTGGAGAGTACTTCTGCCACATGTCAGCCTATATCATCGCTCATTCGATTACCTATCCCTTTATTCATCTACTTTGGATTTCCATCCAATCCTACTGTGCCATGATATGTCTCCTATGGTTCACCTTGAGCTCATGTTTGAGGCATCCTGGACTTGACACGTGGCGCATTGTGAGCCACTCATCATGCGCCAAGTGTCCCCTGCCACCCTCGGTGCCTCGAAAAACGTGAAATTCCAACTATCTCGGAATTCAACAAAATTCGAAGTGGTAGCTAGATTTCGCGAGACGAATTCAACTGAAATTATCGTTTTACCCTTTCTCAGGAAATTTGAATTTCCTCGGGTTTTACATAAAGATTCTATAAAACTAAATAAAACAAATATATTTTTTATAAAATCTATCTAGTGTTTACTTTTTTTGTTTTCTCATTGTCTCTAAAGTCCTTACGTGTAAACTACTACTCCATGTTCTCCCAAATATATAACCAACCAATCCATATATAGTAAATAAAAAGAGAGAGAGAAGGAGTAAGTTGTTGGTGGAGAATGGAAAGAGTAGGGAAGGAAACTAGAAGACATGTTATCTTGATCTTTTGTGTTAGTGTGAGTCCTCTTCTGGTGGGTTATCATTTCTTGATCTTTTCTTATGTTCATCGTGGACTTCGGCGTATATAAGATGCATCCCACAACTTTTCACTTCAAAGGCTTTGTAATCACAATATGGAGTTGAGTCAGAGTTGTAATCACAATATGGAGTAGTTGGGTAAGACTTGCAATCAAAGCTAGCCTTGAAGTAGTTCCACCTTCTAGATCGATACTCATTCGGGATGCCAATTTGAGGGAAAAAGGACACCCCCAATGCTTCTAAATCCTCTTCTTTAAAGTAGTTATCAAAATTGAAAAGCCCCCATACTCACCCAGATAGATTGATCAATAGATATGCTTCAATTGGCATTCGTGATAATAATCTCTTTGTCTTATCATCATGAACAAAATGGAAGAATAAAGCAACCTACAGTTGTCATCTTATACCTATTTTTGGGAGCTCTATACTTACTTCACATCCCATGCCCTTATCACTTACCCACTCTGGTTTTAATCCAGTCCTGCCTCCTGTGACAACAACATGAATTCCCTTGAAGTCCTTGTGCCATTGTTTTTTGCGTCTAAGATTCTGCATATATAAAAGTAGCAGCAGCATGTAAAAATTAATATAATGGCCGGCCTTGATACAAATTGTAAATTAAGTTTTACGGGTCAGGTGTAGAATTCAATTCACAGTACCTCGATATATAATTTGAAGGAGTTGAGGAGAGAAGACCGTATATCTACTGTTGGATCAAAGGATAAATCTGAGGCATGGACAATGTCGTTTGTACGAGCCCTGTGTTGACTTAGCCTGGGATTCACTGCCATCAAGCAATGATTCATGTAAAGGCTTTTCAACTTAGAAAGTTGAATGGTGCCAGTAAGTATGTGACGAATATGGTTTCCACTCACATCTAAATATTCCAGTGAGGACAGGAACCATAAATCACTAGGGATTTCTCCTTCCATCAGATTGCAACCACTCATATCTAGTAAGCAACACTACTGCTTCGTCAGCTGTGCAATTTCGGAGCTTGACATTACGAAGACCAAGGATTCCAAGATGTGTCAAATTACCAATGCGCTTAAAGAATACACTCACAATTGACTTCCATTCCAAAGTCCAAGATCTTTAGACGTCTGAATTGATGATGGCACCTCGATTAGAGCTGCCATTCCACCTAAACAAAGTTATCTTAAATGCTCCAACTCCTCAATGATCTCCCAATAACCCTCTAGATCTAGATTTGAACAACCATCAAGCCAGAATTGATGAAGGTACTTCAATCCACAAATGCTACTTGGAAGACTCTTCAAGTATTTGCAGTTATTCAAAAGTAAGCATTGAAGTCCGATGAGATGACCTATTGAATAGGGTAATTCTTTAATAGCAGTCCCACTTATAGAAAGGAATATAGGCTTGCTGTTCCTTCGATCTCGTGGAACTTCTCAAGATTTGAGCAACCATGTATTAAGCTCTGTATTTCCAAGAAACCAATGCTATTCGAGAGTTCCTTAATAGAAGTATATTGTAAATTAAGACTCCTCAAGCATTTCATATTTCCTTGGATCTCTGGAAATTTCTAAAATTTTGAACAATTGACCAGAGAAATATATTCTAGAGATTCCAAATATCCAAAGCTGCTTAGGAGTTCCTTAATAGCAGTTCCTACCAAAAGAAGCCCCTTCAAGCATTTTGTCTTCACCATCTCTAGAAAATTTTCAAAGCTTGAGCAATATGAGAAGTCAAGAGTTTCCAAATATCCAATGCTGCTTGGGAGTTCTTTGATTTTGGTCCCACGCATATAAAGCTCCCTCAAGCGTCTCATATTCGCAAAAATATCAGGCAATTTCTGGAATTTCCAACACCCAGAAAAATTAAGAATTTCAAGAGATGTCAAGTACTCGATGCTGCTTGGTACTTTGATTCCAATCTCATTCAAACGAAGCTCCTTCAAAAATTTCATATGAGGAAATGCACCAATAGATGAATGCAATTTGCGAAGACTTGTACAACCTCCAATATTCAATATCTCCAATTTTGGCATACTTAACAAATTTGGCATTTTGATAAGCTGTTGTGAGTCACTTACATCAACGAACTTCAATTTTTTATGATGCTATAACAAAAAAAAAATCATTTTTTTAATTAAAAAATGAGTCAACTTAATTGGAATTACTATAAAATAAAACAACAATAAACTCAATAATGATTATACCTTCTTCCCTTTCCAAAGTATTTTTATATTACTACACTTCAAGTTGATTGCAACAAGGTTCTCTGCATCAAAGTTCAAAGGCGAAGACTCCAAACCTTCCTAATGAAGATATCTTAGTTCACGAGGAAATTCAAATCCTTTAGGGAGAGATGTTTTATACTCCTTTCTCATAAGACTATTACAATCATTGTAATAGACTTTGAGCAACCTAAGTTTCGTCATCTTGGCAAATCTTTTCTTCATTTCGGAAAACATTACTCTAGTGAACCATATTTCTTTTGATTCAGATAAGTCCGGACATATAGTTTCAACATTTTTCATCCCTTGAGAAAAAGAGAAAAGAATAAGGGAAAAAATATGAGAGGCAAACATCTTAACTAATACTATATGGAAAAAATATGAGAGGCAAACATCTTAACTAATAGTATATGATATATATATATATATATATATATATAAAATTTTATGAAAAATATTATTAAATTTTTAATCTTTCAAAAGGAAAAAGTAAACTATAAAATTTAGTCGATTCTCACCTTTTACTCATAATGCATGATAAATATCATATGGATTCCTACAATCTACTCCCATTTTCTAGGGTCATTAGGTGTTGTCTCCTAATACTCCAACCCATCATTGTATTAAATCATGCATATATATCTTGTTATATGAAAATTTATGAGACATTTCGCCTTTAGAACTCCAATTCCACTCTCAGCATAATCCAATATTTTGAAACAGTTCTATCTTCTTTTAAAAAAAAGCAAAGAATGTCTAGAATATTGCCCGCTTTATAGAATCTAACCCATCATTACTATTTCGAGCACATCTGATTTTTAGGTTTGTTGCTTAATTTATGCACCACTTTCCCATTCACTTATTCGTCAATGCAAAAAGAGAGCCCAAAACTTTCAAAGCTAGAGGAAGACCTTGACAATAACGTATTACATCATCCTGAGAGGGAATCTTATAATCTTCTTTTGAAGATTTGTCGGGAAGGCATACGCACTAAGAGCGTGAGAGAGCATCTTTGGATTTAATTCTCAATCTAACATAGGTCATCAACTTTATGCAACAAATTTTGATCTCTAGTTGTTATCAACATTTACTTCCTCCTAAACTAATGATGTTCTCTAAACTAGATACTCTAATTGTTTCAAATTGTCATCAATATCATCAAAAAACAACAATAAGAGCCTTCTCGAAATTGAGTATTGCTTCTGGCTAATGTTGATTATATAATGCTTTTCTCGTGTTATATCATAAAGAAGTTGCTTTTGTAAACAATGTAGCCCTTTATCTTTGTGAATCTCCTTAACATTTTCAAGAAAACTAACACAATCAAATTTAGGAGCACCTGGATTGAGAGAGAAGTTTCGGGCAATAGTTGTCTTGCTAATTCCACCAACTCCCAAATCCCAACAATTCGACATCATCATTTGAATAAATTTTCAATTTCAAAGTCAATTCCCAAATATGAATCCATTCCAACTAAATTTTATTCTCATATAAGCATTTATAATTCAATCTCTTGGAAAAGTGGGTAGTGATTTCGACACTTCATCTCGCACTCCAGCATTATGAAGTATGTTAGAGAGCAAATGGTAAGTCAAAAAATGAGCAGTGCTAATAAGAAACAGGTTGATTTGGCTAAAATTTAAATCATCGTATGATGTATGCATGACATTAAAAGAAAATTCAATCCAAAACATAAACTATAATTATTTGTGTTGCATGTAAACATAATTAGTCACCTCATAACATTGAGGTTCATATCCATAAGAAAAGTTTGGGATTTTTGATCATTCATATCACATCCTGTATCGGACAAGGGAGAAAGTTTCTGACACTATACAAGTATGGGCTCCTCTCAACCTAGTAGACATGTTTTAAAGCCATGAGGGCTCTTTGACCCAAAGCGGATAATATCTATGTGATTGAATTGGGTTGTTACAATTCATTAGTGTGTTTTCTAAAGATCCTGTCATAGAAGCCTAAATGTTACACACTTAATGTTGGATTCTTTATGTTAACTTTGTGGAGATTAATGTTACTTCTAAACTAATTTTACATTTTATTTTAGATCTTAAAATTCACTTCAGTAAATATTACTTCCAATGCTCATAGATTATAAATCCAGATTACCGGAATTGCAAAAAAAAAATGAGCTAATCTTATAAATCCAAATTACCGGAATTGCAAAAAAAAAAAAATATCGAGACTTGGCTGATGACTCAAATTTAAGTACCTATAAATGAAAACTAATTATAAATTAAATAAAAGCTAAAAAAAGAAGTATTATTGAACATTACCCTCATTTATATGCCATCCAGAATATTGCTAACTTCGCCAAGGCCCCCTTCACTTCTACCTGCTTCTGCAGCCGATCCCGGGGTCCGTTGATCCACATCCGCGAATAACCGTGGTCTCATATCGTGAGACTCATGAGCAAACCGTCACGCGCCCATATATCCATATCACCAAAATGTATATTTATACAAAAGAATTTAATTACAATTTGTTTTGATTACAAATTATCCAAAACTGGGTCTTTTGCCCAGATTTTTACAAAATATATAATAAGGCCACATATGGCCATTTCTTCTGCCTCACGCTTCAATGCATCCCATCCCCGTGCACCTTCGCATCTGAAATAGTTTTTCTTCGACTGTGGTGAGCAATGCCCAGTGGAATTATCCTACATATACTTCCCACCTAATGCTCATCAATGGCACACACCAAAGAGATTCAACACATGCTAATATATCAATCATGCATATATTAACATAAGATTAGCTCACATGGGCTAACACACAATCCGATAGTTCATCTTGGAACTACCCACAAAATCACAATCAACATGTTATTCACTCATGAAAATAACGAAACATCACACAAGCCACACAAACAATCCGTGGACTGTCCAAAACCACTCTAGGGATTTCTTCACTCGGTCCAAATCTTTGAATCTCCAAACCACGTCATCCGTGCCTTAACAAATCCCTAGAACCATTAAACATCCTTAGCCAAAGAGTAAAAACAAGAGGGAGAAAACCCCCTACCTTCCGAATTTTGTTTAAACTCCCCAAAACTCTGCATCTACACGTAGTCCTCAGCGTGGGGATAACTTTTTACTTGAGCTACTGAACCCGAATGTCCGATCGCTGGAATTCTAGAGAGAAGGTAGAGCTTTTCTAAAACCCTCCATTTTGAAAACTCGGCTTCTCCCTCCTCACCACCGCTGATTCCAAAATAAACAGTAAGAAAAGCTCCTTTTGTCCCCTCTTCTTGCCACTCAGTTGCCATCATTGGCTCAAGTGGATTTCCTTATCCACTTATCCAACCACTTTGAGATATTCACCCAATGGCATGATGCCATGTGTCTCATGTGAGCCCCACTTGAGCTCAGTTACCGTTTGACTTGTCACGATTGACACGTGGCTACCTTAAGCCACTCCGCGTCGCCAAGTGTCCCGCGACTCACCCTCGTCAGGCTTCGAAATGTGAAATTCCGACTGTCTTGGAATTCGACGAAATTCGACGTGGTAGCTAGATTTCGCAAGACGATTCCAAGGGTGAAGTTTGTTTCAACATCCGAGATCTAGAAAAATTCCAGATTTTGACCGAAATTACCATTTTGCCCTTTTTCATAAAATTAGATTTTCTCGGGTTTCACATGTTCTTCGATTTTTCATGCTTGTTGAATGCTTCTCCAGCTCCTTGTTTGATTACGGACATCGTTGGATCCACATGGTAGAAAATCGACATGCGGGTTTGCCCGTACTCTGTTGGCACCCATGATCTTTACAAGCTCGTCTAAACACCACCTTGAATCAGCATAAGTTTTTGAGAAAACAACAATTGGAATATCTCCAATCTTTCATGCTTTAAGAAAGCGCGGCTTGAATCTCTTCTCTCAAAGTCGGTCCTACATGAAAGTTATAAATCTTCGCATTAATTCGAGTATAGAGGTGATCGGTGAGAATTGTGGCGAAGATTGTCTTCCACTCTCAAAAACTCAAGAAGATGTTGTGAGTCCATACGAGAGTGGAAGCCATTTCGGCCCGACACAATGCTGAATTGGTCATCTCTGGTAAAGGCATTCACGGATGACACACCCCACCACCTTCGGTAGGCGAGTGCCCGGCCACTCCATAAGAAATCGGCCGTTACCTCTAACGACTAGAAACTCCTGTGAAGCGAAGCCGTATTGCTTGCTTAAACCTCCTATAAATTTTTTTTCTTTTATTTTTCAGTTTAGGATTTGGTAAAATCTTAGCGTGAAAACTTCGACATGGCCATTTGCGTAGATCTAATTCAAATCTGTATACATCGATTTACCCATGTCAAAATATGTGGCTTGACACACAGCACATTCTCACAAAACTACTCTATGTACATACATATGTTCAATTATACATATTCAAAGTCTTTTCTTACATAATATTCTTTAATTTACAAAGACTTGTACAAATGTCGACTTATCAGGTCTAAATGTCTTATGCACTGCACCTGAAAATAGTTTTAAAATAGAAAATAATGAGCTAAACGAGCTCAAGAAGTGTATGCTTTCATAAAATGTTTTGTTTTTCCATAAACATCTCAAATGTAAAACTTCTCTTTACAAATATTTTTGCTTTATTTTGCTTTCGTTGCTTTAAAGTTTCTAAAACTTTTCTTTGCTTCGCTTGCTTTTGTACTTATTTATTTTGTTTTGCTTTTCTTTAAAAGCTTGTAAAACTCTTATTATGTTTTGCTTGCTTAGAAGTTTTATAACACTTCAAATTTTCTTTCTCTGCTTGCTTTATTTTGTTTGAAAAGTTTAAACCTTTCACAAACCTTGCAAGTTTCTTTTCAAAACTTTTTCATAAAAATGGGAGCCTGGGCTCAACCGCATGCTTTGAAAATAAAACTGAGCCCGACTCAACCGCTTGCTTGAAAATCCCACGGAGCTCGCTCAACCGATCGCTTTGAAACCCAAACAGAGCCCGGGCTCAACCGCGCTTAATACTCTCCTGAAGCCCGCGACCGGGAACCAATGGTTGATTTTCAAACCGTATATCATCATAAAGCATCAACCACCGGAGGCCTATTTTGCTTATTAAAAACTCGAACACGGAACCCGTGCTCACCGTACTCGTGGAAGGACCTTTGTCCGCATCACCTTTTTCCGGTAAATATGGTGGAATTGACCTCGTGTCGCCATCACCATAATTTAGTTAGAGCTCCATGCTCCAGTACATGTCACCAAAAGTCTAGCTAGCACTTAAGGCCTATTTTCGCAATTATTCCTGGCTGTTTTGAAAAATGGTTTTACAATTTAAACCATTACTGCTTGAAAATGGTTTAATAATTCAAAACCATTTACTTATCATGGCTCAAATCAAACCATTTTCTTACTTTTCACTATGGTTTAAATCAAACCATTTGCTTGCTTTTTCTTAATATGGCTTAAATCAAAACCATTTGCTTTGTTTTCAATTATGGTTTAAATCAAACCATTTGCTTGTTTTCAATTGGTGGCTTACATCAAAACCATTTGCTTGCTTTTCAATTATGGTTTAAATCAAACCATTTGCTTGCTTTTCAACTAAAGGTATGATTGGATGCATCCGAACCATTGCTTGAGCTTAAAACTCATTGCTTGCTTCAAGATGGTTTGAAATAAAAACCATGAAATACCAAAGGTAAAACAACTTATAATAATAATAATAATAATACACTATTAGTATTTGGAAAATGAGTTTAGAACACTCACCTCTTGCTTGCTTACTTGAGCACATCACACACTATTCGCCTTTGCTTTTTAACCTACACACTCAACTCATCACGACGAATAAATTCAATCACCTATAATCGTGATAACTTAACTTCTAGTCACTATCTCTTTGTACTCTTTAAAGCTAAGGTGCTATGGTTCTATTCAAACTGGAATCACCCACTGAGCACCAAACTCAAGCTACGCTCAAAACAACCCGACTAATTTTAAGTGTCCAAAGTTAGAACCGCATTTGGTCGATACGTCCCACTCTTTGAGGAATTTTTCGTCACTTAGAATCAGAATTTGATGATTCCTATTTCTTTAGGTTTTGTTCTCCTTGAAGTCTAGTTTAAGTAGCCACTTGAATCACTCAAATCGGATAAGAAACAGCGTTATGGCTAAAATATCAAAACCGGTTGAAATAGGAAAAGTAGCATCAGGTGTACCTATGACATCCTCGAACATGTACCTAAGACACTTTGAAAGTCTTCGGTGGGGTGTACCGGCACACCCCGTACATGTACCGTACACCCTCCGAAATTCTTCGATTTGTTTCTTGCCACCTTTGCTACCCATTAACATCATACAATCCTATAATTCATATACCTCAAGAATTTACATGAATTCATCAAAAACAACTCCACAACACTCAATTGGTGCTATGGAACCCAAATCTCAAAACCTTAGGTGAAAATCCAAGCAACACTCACCTGGTCCACCAATTCCTTTATCAAAACCACACAATTTGATGATTCCATGTCTATTATTTTCTCCCACTGTGGGAGTTTTACCTCATAACCCCAACTATTCAAAGGTTCATGTGCTCTTTGCACAAAACCTAGACCAAAGGAGCATCTATTCTCCTTGCCAAAGTCCTAGAATCCAATTACCTATGGTTACAAGGCAAAGACATACCTGATTTTTGAACTTCTTCTCCTCCTCCTTCTTCCTTCTCTCTTCCTTCCTCGCTCTCTCTCATTCTTCTCATTTTCACCACCTGGAGCCCTAGTTGAGACCAAATGAGACACGGCTTGTCTCATTCTCCCTTTACAAACCCATTTTTGACTTAAATTATAAATTAGTCCTTCATCTCCTCGTTTCCAGTAACTCAAGCATTTAAATATTGCAATACCAACTTGAAATTCTACTATGGCCCATCTCTACACTTAATGATTTTCATATTCTTTTTTTTTTGCTTAATGACAATCATCTCTTGTTTAATACCATAATCTCAATCTATAAACCTTCATTTCCTACTTTAGTCTCCAAAATACTATAATGTGATACTTGGTACCTATACACCCTTCGCATTGCTGCATCAGACACTCTGGGATTCGGTGTTACAAAATCCTCCCTCCTAAGGAACATTTCGCCCTCGAAATGAATAAACTAAACCCAAAGAAACGAAAGGAAATTACCTTCATTAGAAAATAGTTGAGGGTATTGACGGCATCTCGGGCCCCGCTCCTGGCAGCCGCCGCTCATGATTCTTCCATAGTACTTTAATCATTGGATCATGATTAGTGCCCAAAAGTGCTATTTCAACCCTATTTATTATAGGTTTTGAGTGCTTTTGTATACAATCATTCTAATTAACCCGATTTACACATTAAGGTCCCTACTATTTTAATGATCACATTTGTGGAAATTTTGCGCATTAATCGTGCCAAAATTGTTTCGAGTCGATCCGAGCACTAAGAATTCGAGTCAAAACTCAAAGATACAAATCGTATACCATAAGGAAAGAAGAGCATAAAATGCAAGAAAAGTGGAGCTACAAGGAAATCGAGCACTGAAATTTCTCCCGCATGCGCACTGCTTCCCGCCCCCGAATCTCTCGTCACTCTTCTTTGTTTTTTCATTTTTTGTCTCTTTTGTTTTTCTTCCTTTTTTGCCTCGATTGTAAGGATATTTGGGAGGTTAGTTTTCAGACATGGTAAAGGTCAAGCAAAATCCCTGCCGCTAATCAGACTTAACAAATAAAATTTGAGGGCAAAGTTTTCACTCGCTTCTCCGCTCATTTTCTCATTTTCTCCACTTTTCGCTTCCAAACACATCTCCGAGATGACAACTCAGGGGATGTCATTAGGTCGTTCTCTCAAGAGGAGGGTCATTGCCAGGTTTTGAGGTAACCAACGGTTCCTTGTTTTTAACGCAAGTTTTATCGCATTTATGTTCCGGCCACCTGTAGGTTAGAACCTCATTTGATAGTGCCTTCATTGATCAGTATTTAGCAATCTTTTAGGTCTGATGTTTTCATTGCTAGATCCACCAGATTCATTAGTTGCTTCCTATTTGTCACTGTGAGGTAGATCGGGGAGGCACATTTTCATTTTCTGGGAACATTAAGGCTCAATAAATGCTGTTTTTTTAAAAGGGAAAATCATAGGGTTTAGTTTTTAAAAGCTAAATGAAGATCCGGTTCGGGAAATGACTATAGGTCATTTTCCCCAATGCGAGGAAATGAACCGAGGACCCTCATGAACTTTAAACCCGAATCCAAAGAATCCGATAATTTTAAGGAGACTTCTTTACATTTTATTTATTTAAATTTCCAGTTTACCAACCATTATCTCCTGAATCGCTTTTACCTAAACCCCAAAATCCAAATTTAATTCACCCGCTTTGACTTCACTTAAATCATTTTGGTACGAAGAAAACCCATCCCCGTGTTCGACCCTGACCACCATACATCGCAAAGAAATTTCTGACCACGGCAAAGAGGAGGAGCAGGAAACAGATATTGTTGATTCCTGGATCACCCTAAATGTGGCACGACCAAATGGCGCTGCCTGGGATGGTGCCCCAAGTGCATTTGACGAAGCCGTGGGAAATACTTGCATCCTCATCACAAGTATTGGTGAATTTCTTTATATTTCATTGTCGGCTTTTTTTATTTATTTCATTTCAGAATCAAAAAAAAAAAAAAAAAAAAGAGTTGTCACAGATTTTTTGTTTCGTGTTGTCCCGGTTGCCCCAGATTTAAGGCAGGAGAACACGTCAAAGGATTGTACTCAAGGCAAGTGCTCATTTAAGGTTAAGTGGAGAAATTGGATTGTGATCAAATGAAGGGAGAACAATATGTTGAGTATTCATGAGAGTAACCCTAGAGCATATATGACAAATGAGGGATCTAGAAACCTAGCATGACAAAATCAGCAACCCTGGGGAGAGAAACTAAATCCAAATAGGTCTAAGTGAGGGACATAGAGACCAATGGATGAGCGCACTGCCTATGTTCCCTCAACTTATGCACCTCCCCAAGCTCCACATTTCACCTCAACTCCTCAACCACCACAACCACCAACCCCATCCCCTGTTGAACAAGCCATCCTGAACTTGAGCAAACTAGTGGATAATTTCATAGAGGAGCAAAGGGCGTTGATCAGCCCAGACAATCAGAAACTGATAATACAAGAGAGAGCTCCCTCGAACAACAAGAGAATTGATGGACTTCAAAGTGAAATGGAGCAGAAATTGGACAACCTGCAGTACTCCATCTCAAAGCTCATCAATCAGCTTGTTCATTAAGAGGAAGAGAGTCCAAAGGTAGAGTGCCTAAATGACACCATGATAGAGAAGCATTCGAATGAAGAATCACAAGAAGAGATGATGAGGATTTCAGAGAAGTTACAAGGGTTCAATCCTCAAACATCAGGTTTTCGCCTGGAAAAAAGCAGAAATAACGTATCATCGCTGACAAATCCCTATGGTGGCAAAGGGAGGGAAGAAATAGAAGAGCCCCAAAAGTTCACTACCCAAACAAAAATAAAGCCCCACCGCCATATCCCGCTTCCCGCAGCCACAATCCATGCCCAAAACACCCCACGCCAATGCCTGTGCCACCTATAACCCACGCCAGCACATATTGCCCACACCAAAGAAACTCAAACTCGCAGCACCTACTCCCAAGAAGGCTAAGTCCAATCCATCACCGCCGCCTACGCAAAACTTCAATAGATTATGGCCTTGTACGTAACTTTGCCACTACATCAAAACAATGGCAACCGCTTCACATCGCATGGCACGCTGGTTTGTTCAAGCCGGGTTCTAATCGAGCACCCGAACCCGGCATTTCGAGTTCCGCTAATCAGCGAAACAAAGGCCTAAGGAGGGTTTGGGGTTACCACCCCCACTTTTTGTTTTAATTTTTCTCATTTTATTTTATTTTATTTATTTTTATTTTGATTTCTCACTCTTTCTTTATAGATTTTCTCTAATTTTAGTTAATTTCATTTTTAGATGAATTTTTATTTTTCAAGAATTTTTCTTAATTTTTCTTGTGTTATTTTTAAAATATGGTGCAAATTTTGTGCTAGTAATGAAAATTTTGGAAGGCCGAAATGAAGAAATGGCAAGTTAAAAGAGGAGCAGAAATTCTTTCAAGAACTATAGAGAAAATTTCATGCTAGCTTAAAATTTTGGTGAAATTTTTCTAAGCTAGCTTAAAAATTCAGACATTCCGCTACATGACAAAAACAGACAAATGTTTATATTTTATATATATATATATATATATATATATATATATATTTTATATTTTTATTATTATTAATATTATTATTATTTTTATATATTTTATATATTTACAAAAATTTTGTTATTATTATTATTATTATTATTATTTTATTTTGTTTTAAAAAAGTATTTTTATTTTTTTAATTTAATTTTATATAAAAATTTTCTTAAAAAAAATCGTTTTTTATATATATATATAAAAAATGTTTTTTATTATTTTATTTTATTTTTATTTTTTTATTATTATTTTTATTTATTAATTATTTTATTTTGTTTAAGCAACACAAGAATTCCCTTTTCGGCTAGCTTAGTGAAAATTTTTCTGGGTCCCACTTTTACCCTCCACTTTTTCGCTCATAACATTTTCATCCGAACCTGCTTTAGGCGTTTTTGGTACTCGTTGGAAAGCTTAGAGAGTGTAGAATTCAAAGGAGGAAGGTAAGAACATTTTTGAAATTATTATGAAGGTGTAATTTTAAAAATGTCTCCAATCAATAATTCTTTTTCCTAACTTGTTTGTTTGAAGCCCAAACGGAGTGAATAAGGTGTCGTATGGAAGGCTTGGCGGTCTCCTATCCGTAAATGATCACATCTCATCATGGAGGTAAATACTCTTCTCTAATTTTCTCCAACTGTTCCCATTTCCTGACACCGAGATGTTTGTCAGTGAGAGTTAGCTAAAGAAGTGGCTTTTGTATTTATGTTTTGTTATTATTTTGAGCAAGCCCAATTTGTGATATTCAATGGCTTGCTGGGTTCCCTTTCTATAAAGCTGTTATACCATACAGCTTACTTTTTCAAAATTTGGACCCATTTTGCAACCAAAAATTTTGTGTGTTTTGCTTTTGTTTATAGTTTGAAAAATTGAAACTTTGTTCAATTCTATTGATGTTAGATCGTTCCATGCTTGTCGAGGAATGATTAGTTGAATTCTTTTGATTAATCTTTCTTCCACCTTTAGCTAACCACACAACTGTTAACAATAGGTTTCAATGATAGGTCAAAAATCCAGAACCTCCTTTACTTTGGTATTAACCTACCCTAGTTTCATCAATCGCTCTAATAAAGTTGCATGACCCATGTGGAAAGAAGGCCACGCGCCTTTCGGGAAAAAAAGAGAAAAAAGAAAAGAAAAGAATAAATATTGCAATGCTTGCCTCAAACCCGAGTTAACGGTCCGAGGGGTATATGGCGAAGCCTTTAAAGCCCGGTGCCCTAAACCTTCACTGGTTGGGAGTCACCGACTTAGTGTTCAAGCATGGGTGGATAGTAGTTAGCAAGTTGTAGGTTCGAAATCATTCAAGTCCGGATAAAAACCTAAAGAGTTTGTGGTCAAAAGATCCTATGACTCGTGCCCTAAGCCTTAATTGGTTGGCTACCTGTGGACCCCGTTACATGGACTTTGTGATACCAAGACAGACCCCTACAACACAAAAAGTTGTGGAATAAGAGTGTCTCCATCTATTTAGGTCGTTAGCATGCTAGGTTGTAAGTGAGAGCTAGGTTTGGGGAGTATTTTAGCTTGATAGTTTATTGCTGAGACGATCAAACAAACACTTAGATTTTGGTGGAAGTTTCTGGTTGATTCATCGAGAAGGAAACTCTTTTGATACTCAATTTTGTATGGCCACATTCTCTCAAGTTAGTTATTGAGCAAGGGTTTGATGATTCTTACTTAGGGTTAGGCATTACTCATTCACAACCTTTTTGAAATATAATTTTAGAACATTATTTGTTATCATTTCAGATGCTCTTTCTTTCTTTCTTTCATTGCTAAGGACTAAAGAATGGGGTGTGATTAGGTGCCTAAAAGTGCTATTTTGAACCCTATTTATTATAGGTTTTGAGTGCTTTTTGTATACTAATCATTCTAATAACTCTATTTGCATACATTAAGGTCCCTACTATTTTAATGATCACATTTTGTGGAAAATTTTGCGCTATGAGCTAATCGTGCCAAAATTGTCGAGCCGATCCGAGCACCGAAGAACAGTCAAACGCAAAGACATGTATCGGGATACCGGGCAGTGCAGCAGCGTAATGCAAGCAAGAAAGTAGAGCTACAAGGAAATTTGAGCACTGAAATTTCCTGCCCGCACTGCTCCCGCCCGGCCTCGCTCGCCTGCTGCTTGCATTTTTGCCCTCTTTTTTTTTCATCCTTTTGCCTCATTGTAAGAATATTTTGGGGAGGTTATTTTTGCAATAAACATGGCAGCGGGGTCATACAAAATCCTGCAGGCCAAGTTACAATCGTTAAGACTTAACCAATAAAATTTGAGGGCAAAGTTTCACTCCCGCTTTTTCCGCCCATTTTCCCTCATTTTCCCTCCTCCTTTTCGCTTCCAAACACATCTCCGAGGATCTAATTTCTATTAAGGCCCAAAGTGCTATTTTGCCCCATTTAAGATAGGTTTGATTGCTATGCACTAATCATATCAATAAACCAAACTGAATTGATGTGCGTGTCCACTTCAAGACCGCCGATTCCATTTCCTCGAGTTTGTTTTTGGTAAGCTCAGAGGTTCGCGTGCCTCACCAATTAGTCCAAGTTTGATGTCAAGATATGTGCTGAATGTCAAGATTTACAATTTTTTCTGTATCATTCAACAATGAAGAATTGTGAAGTGGATTTAAAGAAAGGAGGATGCAAGAGCTTTCAACAGGAAGCAGAGCAAACCAGTGGGATTTTTCGCGCATGATTGCGAAAACCAAGAATCATAGCGAAATTCAATCCCAGCTGAATGCAGGGTCGCTTCTCAAAGCTAGCGAAATTTATTCTGCTCACGAAATTTCTCAATTTCGCTATTCACAAAAATTTCGTCAGTTAGCGAATTCTCGCTGCTAGCATAGCTAAATTTGCTGCATAGCTAAAATGGTTGCCCGTGTTTTGATATTTTTGATTCCAAATCAACACGTTCATCAATTACCATTTTGTCCTAATGTAATCTCTTATTTTAGGCATTTTTGTCATTTCACACATTAGGGTTGGCTATATAAGCCCACATTGACTGTAACCAAAGTAACTTTCCCGTGTCTGAGTTTCATGACTTTTCATTTTAGGTTTACTTTGCTCTCTTCTCTCTTTGCTTTCTCTCATTTTTGCCGTTGCCGAGCACCCTTGAGGATGAAAACTCAGGGATGCTTGAAAACTAAGCCTCATATCTTTGAAGAGGAGGGTTGCTAGCTTGTTTTAGAACATTGCGGGTTGTCCTCATGCTTTGAATATTCTGGTACGACATTTATGGTTCCGACTATCAAACTAGGGTTTAATGCCATTCAATGTCTTTCTTTTGATGTCCCTTGTCATACTTTGGGGGTTCGATTGCATTCTTAATGGTAGATGCAACGATATCCTTCTAGATGTCGTTCTGAGCCATTAAAGAGGTTAAATGTAAGTTTTGGCCCGAATGGGACTTTGAATGTAGTATTTGGTTTGACTCGAATAGGGTGGTTCTAGGGTTAGGTTTATAGCTAAACAAGATCCGGTTTTATGGCTTTGACTATATGTCATTTTCCCACTGTGCGAGGGGAAATAACCGGAGGACATTTAATAGCCCCCATATTATCAAAAGTTTAGTGACCCGAGCCTTCAAAGTTACCATTTTACATTTCACATTAAGCCATTACAGTTAGTCTTTTGAACAAACAACTTCCTGTTTTCATCAAATCCGTCGAGCAAAAAGTCTCCACCATTTTCCATCTATTTGATCACCGAAGATCATTCGTGAGATGAAAACCCCATCCACAATGTTCGAATACATAGACGTATAATGCGGTGGCTTGACTATGTCGATGGGGAACATAGGAAACAAAATATTATTGATTCGAATCCTTACTACCGTGAAAGCACCGAATCATGACTCAGGATAGTTGGCTCGTCGTTTTCTCCTTGAGAGGTTCTTTATTGGGTTATGGAGTAATTAACGGTTCCTGTTTTTTGCGCAAGTTTTATTGGCATTTATGTTCCTATTTCTCCTCTAGGTTAGAACTCATTTGACATGCCTTCATTGATCGTGTTAGCAATCTTTTGGGGTTAGTGGGTCTTGTGCCAGATCACTTTGAGATTCATTAGATTCTTCTATTTGTCCTTCATGAGCAGATCGGGGAGGCAAATTTCATTTTACGGGAACATTAGGCCCGATAAATGCTGTTTTTAAAGGAAAATCATAGGGTTTAGTTTTTAAAGCTAAATGAAGATCCGATTGAAATGACTATAGGTCATTTTCTGAAACGAGAAATGACAGGGACCCCTCGGTGAACTTTAAAACACAGATCGTGGCTTAGATACTTCAAGGAGACTTCTTTTGCATTTTATTTTATTTAAATTTCAGTTTACCAACCATTATCTCCCACTGTTTTTACCAAAACCCCAAAATCCAAATTTAATTCACCAGTTTTGACTTCACTCAAATCATTTGTACGAAGAAAACCCATCGTAATGTTCGATAACAGGCAGGCTTATCTTTGCGCGGTAGCTTGACTACGGTAGTAGGAGGATATAGGAAATAAATATTGTTGATTAGGATCACCTGCTAGGTAGCACGAATCATATCCACTTTGCTTCTCGGCGCTGTTCCTTGCGATCACAATGCCGTGTTTCTTCATAAAGTCGAGTTCTCTTTTAAGCCCGGGTAGTTTGCTCTCTGATACATGTGATGGATCTGGGATATATTTCCTTAACATCGACACATGGAATGTATCATGAATCCTTAACATCGGACTAAGCTTGCCTCGTTTAAATCTCAACACACCTTTCCAAGGTGAAATCTTCAAAAAGACTTGGTACTATTTCAGTGCAAGTCTACGACGGTTGTCGCATAACTTTTCTGTCTATCTCTTGCTATCTTCAGGTTATCAAGACAACTTTCACTTTCTGAAGTGATACATGTACTAGTTAAAACTCTTAGTCATCTTCTCTCACCAACCTCGTCAGGCTGCTGAGTCACTGCGTTTCCTATAATACGATTGCCTCGAATGGGCCTCTGGGCGGCAGTGGCGTGGTGGCCAAGAGGCCCGAGCTCCGTGGTGCCAAGTGGTATCGACTTCCTTTGAGATTCATAACACAAGCTCGGCATATCTTATAACGTCCCGAATAGTCCTCGGTAGCCATCAGTTTGAGAGGATGAAATCTTTGTCTTGAAATCAACAAGCAGTACTGCATTTGTTCTGAGCTAGACTGAAAACACGGATGTGAACTTTGGGGTCTCTATCGACACACTATCGAAATTGGAACCCCATGAAGTCTTACTATTTTCATCCACATCTGATTTGGCTGACTTTTTCTAAAGAATCCTCAGCATTAACTAGTAGGAAATGGCGAGACTTCGTCAGAAGCGATCTGTCGCCCCATAATGCGTATGTTGTCTCTGAGTGGTGGAAGACACCTTAACAAAATCCGCAAGTGATCTTCTCCCATTTCCACACTTGGAATAGGGATGGATTGTATCTTCCCCAGCGGGCCCTCGATGCTCTTCCTTTACCTGTGATGGAGTTAGGCACAGCAAGCGAAACTTGCGATCTCTTTGCTTCATCCCATTCCACGGTAATGTTCTTTGAAGTTATACATCTTAGTCTTACACGGATGCATAGCATACGCAAATGAATATGCTTCTTCATAATTTCTCTCTTCGATTCGCCATGCTCGACACACATTCTCACGACCTCTCAGCATCATGCCGTCATCTCTAATGAAACTCTGTTTTCTCCTTTTCTATCCTCTTCCTTAAGCTTACTTTCGTCTGTGGATCCTACTTGTGCCCTTCTTTAGAATGCGATCCACTAGGGTGATCTAACATGAAAGCGTGGCTAACAAGGCTCTGAATCCTCAACTCGATATCACTAAAGTTCCTGGATCTGCGAGTAGAAATAACTGATCTCATATGAGACAAAGAACTCTCTGGTCGCTACTTCAGGCATGCCTTTACGACATTAGCACTCTGGATGGTACTCGATCGTGCGGTCGTGGTGCCAATAACTCAAGCCATCTTCTTTTTGCCTTGGGGTTTAACTCTTTTGGTGAAAATATATTGAAGACTTTTATGATTTGTAAATATCCTACAAGGAACACCATATAAATAATGTCTCCATATTTTTAGTGCAAACACATTGCTGTAGCTCTGATCGTGTGTAGGAATTAGTCTCCTCATGCTTCTTTGTTTGTCTGAAGCAAATGCAATCACCCTATCGTGCATTAAACACAACCAAGGCCTTGCCTTGACATCACTATAAACCACAAATCCATCCTTCCCATTGGGTAAAAATTTAGAAGCGGGTAAAAGTCAATCTACCCTTCAACTCCTCGAAACTATTCCCCGACAGGCATCAACCCGATCATACTTGACATGCTTTTCTTATCAGCTTAGTCGGTGGGGTTGCTATCTTGGAAGAACCCCTCGACAAACTTCCTATAGTACTTACCCGCTAAACGGAAGCTCGACCTCGACACATTCTTTGGTGGTTTCCAATTTACCCACTTTGCCACATTTTATGGGGATCCACACTCACCATTAGCTGAAATCACATGACACAGGAATGCCACCTTGTCGATAAATGACACTTGCTCAACTTGGCATATAATTGTCTCTCTCCCTTAGAATTACGCAATACAATCCTCGGAGTGCTCTGAATGTTCCTGCGAACTACACGAATACACTAGAATATCATCAATAAAACTATAGCCGAACTTTATCCATCTGGTACGGAATACTCGGTTCATCAAATCCGTCATGTGCGAGCGACAAATGAAACCAAATATCACCAAAAACTCATAATGCGTGCGTGTCACGAATACGGTCTTAGGTACATCACTCTCCTGCACCCTCAACTGATGATACCCTGACCTCAAGTCTATCTTGGAGTATACTCGAGATCCTTGGAGTTGATCTAATAACTCATAAATTCTAGGGAGTGGATATTGATTGCGGATGGTAACTCTATTTAATTGCCTGTAATCTATGCACAACCGCAAACTCCATCTTTCTTTTTCAAAGAAGAAACTGGAGCTCCCATGTGGGGATATGCTTAGTCTAATGAATCCCTTGCTCAACAATTCTTCTAACTGAGCCTTAAGCTCATATCTGCTGCCCGAGAGCCATCTATAAGGAGGAATGGAAATGGGCTCGGTCACGGGGATGGCCAATGGTGAACTCCACTTCCTCTCTCTGGAAGCCAATCCTGCAATATCATGCGAAACACATGCGGGAACTCTCTAACAAGTTGGAATCTCATCAATACCAGTCCCCTCCTTTCTGTCTCCACCAAATAAGCTAGATATACAATGACCTTCTACCTTGACATTTTCTGTCTTTGTCATAGAATCATCTTGGAAGATAACTCTCTACGTAATCCTCTGAACTTTACCTCCAATTTCCCTAGCCTATTCGGCTTTACTTCCTTTTTATAACAATCTAACGTGGCTCTATGGAGAGACAGCCAATCCATACCGAGAACCACATCAAAGTCCCTCATATCTAAAGCTCCTGAGATGCTGGAATACATTACTCGTCGAACTCTCTTATCTCTGACTACCTTTCTGTTTGCGAGTAATGGATCTCATTTAGAAAGGACACTCTCATACGACCCTCATTATTTGCGAGGTCTCTATGTCTGAGCTTGATCACAGAATGGCTTCGATGCGAATGAATGCATAGCTCTGGGTCAGCTAATGTATATGCATCATGATCAAGGATAGAAATAATACCGTGACCACATCACGGGTGCATCGCATCTTCTTGAGTCACGGCATATGCTGCGGCTTTGAGTGCGAGGCTCTGTCTGTATCCTTGGGGCACTGCCTCTACCTCTACCACGACCACCTCTGCACACGTGGGCATGTTATTCTGGCAGGAAACCTCTCACCTAACGACCTCGTGTGCTAATCTATGGTGCGGAATTATTTGGGCGAGTCTTGATGTTCGCACCAATCGGTGAGGCACTCTAATAGAAATGGCCTTCACAGCCCACGGTCGACTTACCACCTCTTGAGATCTCTTACCTCCTCATAGTGTCGTTTCTGACATATATGACATACGGGAGAATACTCACGGGTGCCCGCGCTAGCGGCCCCAGGGGCCTCATTGATCCACGACTAGAGATAGCTCCTCGACCTGCACCTCGACCTACATAGCTTACGCTCTTGCTTTTCTTTGCAGCATCTTGTCTGAGCTTTGTTGGGACGTGCACAGTGCCTCCTCTTACTCTTACTTTCCTGTCTACTGCGTGCATGGTTGTAGTGCTCCCGACTCTCGGAGCGGCCTGACTAAGTCACAGTATGTTACGAGGAACCACTGATAAGTGCACTGCGATCGGTGTTGTAGTCTGATAAAACCTTTTGCACTTTAGGACTTCATGCAGCGGAATATAGGAACCAATCTAACTAATTAGAGAACTTCTTCTCATATTCGAACGCTGTCATGTTCATACATTCCTAACGAAAGAACTCCTCAATTTTAGAATCCTTATGACTACGAGAAAGAACACATCGGTGTAGACTCTTGTTGCAGGGTGGTCCCCATGTTATGCCATCGGATACCTCCTCTCTACGACATCCCACAATCTTTAGCCTGTCTTCCATCGGCGGAAAACAAGACTCTTTGCTCGTCAGGTGCGGCCCATAACTCCATAAACTTTGTTTACTCGGTCTAGCCATAACCAGGCTGCCTCTGGATCACCACTGCCGTCATATGGCTTGGCGCCCAGTTTCTGTACTCTCTCTATCGACCTCCCCGGTTCTTCCATAACCTCTCTAGGTGGCGGTGGAGGTTCTTATTTAGTGTGGTCGTATGGAACATATGCGATACATTGCCACTTGCTCTTAGTAAGCAAATCCGGCATGAGCTCCCTACAGTGCTTGGATGGTCCGACGACGCACCTTTCTTTGGAGGCTGATTCATAGAGGCGTGAGTGGAACCTGCTACGTGCTCATCCCTCTCAGTCTTGTCACGGCGGCTCGGAGCCTGCGGAATAACTCTCCTAGGACGACCTCTACGTCCTCTTCCTGACATAGTGCTGTAATTATCCAAAATCAACTATTTAATACTTTGAATCACTTCATATGTATGTACTCTAAGTTTGAACATACATGGTTGCCAATACTTATGCTCTATTACCAACTTGTGTTGGAATCTTGCTCTGATACCACCCTGACACACCCCCACCCCTTTCGGCGACGGGCGTCTGAAACTCCTCCATAGAAATCGGTAGATTACCTCTAACGATAGAAACTCTGTGAAGCAGAGCGTGCTTGCTTAAACCTCCTATAAAAATTTTTCTTTTTATTTTTCAGTTTAGGATTTGGTAAAATCTTAGCGTGAGGAAAACCGGCCGGCACTTGGTGACATAGTCTAATTCCAAATCCTGTATACATCCAATTTACACTATATCCAAAATATGGAAACCAGCACACCAACACATTCTCACAAAACTACTCTATGTACATACATATGTTCCATTATACATATTCAAAGTCTTTTCTTACATAATATTCTTAATTTACAGCACTTGTACAAATGTCAGGAGAAATCCTATTGTGCTCCAGTGTCTTGCGTACCTGTACCTGGAAAATAGTTTTTAAAATAGAAAATAATGAGCTAAACGATCTCAGTGAGTGTATGCTTTCATAAAATGTTTTGCTTTTCCGGAAAACATCTCAAAATGTAAAACTCTCTTTTACAAATATTTTCCAGAAGCTTTATTTTGATTTGCTTGCTTTAAAAGTTTCTAAAACTTTTCTTTTCTTGCTTGCTTTTGTACTTGCTTGCTTTGTTTTGCTTTTCTTTAAAAGCTTGTAAAACTCTTATTGCTTGCTTGCTTAGAAGTTTTATAACACTTCTCAAATTTTCTCTTTCTTGCTTGCTTTATTTTGTTTGAAAAGTTTCTTAAAACGCTCATAGCGGCACCTTTTAAAAGTTTACTCAAAACTTTTTCATAAATCTGAGGCCTTGGCTCTACCGCATCTTTGAATAAAGCGGGGCACGGACTGAACCGTTTGCTTGAAAATCCACGGGAGCTTGGCTCGACCGATCGTTTGAAATCTAAGCGGGGCACGGGCTCGACCATTTTGCTTTAAAACTCTCACGGAAGCCTGGGCGACCAGGAACCAATGGTTGATTTTTCAAAGTATATCATGCTCATAAGCATCAACCAGCTGAGCTATTTTGTATTGTATCCTAGTGAACCGGGAACCTGTGCTCAGCGGATGCTTAGGTGGGGACCTTTGTCGCATCACCTTTTCCAGGTAAATATGGTGGAATTGACCTCGATGTCGCCATCACCATAATTTAGTTAGAGCTCCATGCTCGATACGTGTCACAAAAGTCTAGCTAGCACTTAGAGCCACTATTTTCGCAATTATTCTTTGCTTGCTTGCTCTTTGAAAAATGGTTTTACAATTTAAAACCATTGCTTGCTTTCTTGAAAAATGGTTTAATAATTCAAAACCATTTACTTTCATTTCCATCATGGCTCAAATCAAAACCATTTGCTTACTTTTCAATTATGGTTTAAATCAAAACCATTTTCTTGCTTTTCAATTATGGCTTAAATCAAAAACATTTGCTTGCTTTTCAATTATGGTTTAAATCAAAACCATTTCTTGCTTTTGATTATGGTTTAACTTTACACACTCAATCGAATACGACGACAAATTAATCTCCTATGTAATCGCATAACTTAACTTACTCCTTATACTTAGTCACTATCTCTTTGTACTCTTTTAAAGCTAAGGTGCTAAGGGTTCTATTCCAACCAGAATCCGCAATTAGACACGAAGGAAACTCAAATTCACGTCGAAACAACCCGGACTACTCTATGATCAAAGCTGGAACCAGAATTTGGCTTGTACATGGCCCCACTTTGAGTGAATTTTATGTACTTAGGATTGATTTGTGATGCCTATTTCTTTAGGTTTGGTTCTCCTTGAAGTCTAGTTTAAGTAGCCACTTGAATAACTCAAATCGGATAAGAAATGAGCAAGTTATGGCTAAATTACGAAATCTGGTCGAGAAGCGAGACGAGCAGTGTACGATGCACCTGAACATGCATCTTAGTACACTTTGGCCTTTGGTGGGGTGTACCGGTACACCCCTGTACATGTACTGGTACACCTTCCGAAATTTGCCCATATTTTCTTCTTTTTGCCACTTTTGCTACCCATTAACATCATACAACTTCTATAATTCATATACCTCAAGAATTTACATGGAATTCATCTAAAAACAACTCCACAACACTTGAATTGGTGCTATGGAACCTCAAACCTCAAAACCTTAGGTGAAAATCCAAGAACACTACCTAAGGTCCACCAATTCTTTATCAAACCACACAATTTGATGATTCCATGTCTATTTTCTCCCAATTGGGGTTTTACTCTCATAACTGACAATTCAAAAGAGTTTATGTGCTCTTTGCACAAAACTGAACCAAAGGCATCTATTCTCCTTGCCAAAGTCCTAGAGAATCAATTACCTATGGTTACAAGGCAAAGACATACCTGATTTTTGGACTTCTTCTCCTCCTCCTTCTTCTTCCTTCTCTTCCTCTTCCTTGGCTCTCTCATTCTTCTCCTTTTCTCACCAATCGTGGAGCCCTAGCTTTGGAGACCAAATGAGACATTGAGTTTCATCTCATTTCCTCCCTTTTACAAACCCATTTTTGACTTAATTATAAATTAGTCCTTCATCTCTCAAGATTTTCACCTCAAGCATTTAAATATTGCAATACCAACTTTTGAAATTCCTACTATGGCCCATCTCTACACTTAATGATTTTCATATTCTTTTTTTTTGCTTTCAATGACAATTGTACCCTTGTTTTAATACCATAATTCCGGGTTCCATAAACCTTCATTTCCTACTTTAGTCTCCAAAATACTATAATGTGATACTTGGTACTCTTATACACCCCTTCAGTATCATGTACTGTACACTCTCTCGGGACGGGGTGTTCTGAAATTTTAAAGCGAAGAAAACAAAGAAGGATTACAGTCCAGATATTAATAAGCAGTGAAAGTAATCAAAACATTAGATAGAAGTTGGAGAGGAAAGAAGCAAGAAATTTGGAGGAAGGGAAGTTGGGAGCTCTAAAGTCTTAACAAAAGAACCTTTTACCTTTTTCATTCACACTATTGCCTTCTGCCTAGAAATTTGTCGGTTTTTAACTTTTTACTTCCATTATTCACTTCAAAATACGTTAAACTGGTAGTGAGCCATTAATGAAAATTTCTAGAAAATATATTTAGTAATACTTGTTTTCTATTTATGTTTGCCATTATCTTTCATATATTAAATTAAATTTAAAATTGTCCATTTTATCTAACTCACTCATGTGACAGAGGGTTTAACGTTTAAATAAGTAAAGTATAGGGAAGGGAGGGATCAGAATTAGAGTCTCAACGGGATAGTTTATTACATTATAACTAAAGTGTTTAGTTGTGAAAAAAAATAAATTCCAAATAATTATTTCTTTATTTATCATTTATAAACTTAAATGCTTTAGTTTGAGTGAATTAATCTTTTTATTTACAGCTAAACACTTTAATTATAATATAGTAGCTCTTTTGTTTGAATGACTATGTGTGCAGATCAGTGACTTTGGATGGTTTATAGTAAAAAGGCGTTTAGAAGAAAAGGGTTAACTTTGACTTTGAAATTGTAAAGAAACAGATGATGTGTTATACTCTCTTATGAAAAATTGTACATATGTTGGACTTCAAGTTGATTGCGACTAGGTTTTCTCCATGAAAAATTTGAGAGGCAAAGACTCTAAATTCTCGATGAAGGTATCTTAAATTGGAGGAAATTCAAAACCTTTAGGAAATTTGCAATTTATACTCATCGCTACGGTGAGCGAGTCTCCATAATCATAATTATAATAGACTTCCCGGCGACAGAGGTTTCTTCATCTTGGAAACACTTTCTTCATTTGGTCAAAATGTGCTGTGTTGAACCATATTTCTTCTGAAATAGACAAGTTTAGAGATATGGTTTCAACATTTTTCATCCCCTGAAAAACAAGAACTAGAAATTAGGGAAAAGAAAAAATAAAGTAAACAAATAAAACTTCAATTTAAGAAAAAAGATGTTATAAAATCCTTTATCTCCCTAATGAGCTGAAGTAAGCAATTGAATTTAATTCAATACTCACCTTTTAAACATAAAGAACCCAATAGATATCACTTGGGCTCCATAGCCTGCTCCAATTGCTAGGTTCCTCAGGATTTTGTTCTTGAACAATTTTCCATCCCATTCTCTGTATCAAATCATGCATATATATTCTATTGTGTGAAATAGTTATAAGACATCCCGCCTATAGTACTCTTATATCTATTTCACCATACAAATTGCGACCGTCCAATACTTTTGACACGAAGTCTCTATCCTCGCCTTCAAAAAAACAAGAAATATCAAGGAATACCTCCTTTTGTGAAGCATCTAATACATCCAAGCTTATTTTAAGCACATTTTGAATTTTAACTTCAGGTTCTTTTTCCAATTTAAGCAATTCACTTTCCCATTCACGTCTTGTCTTGTCACATAAAAGAGAACCCAAAACTTTCAAAGCTAATGGAAGACGTTGACAATAATATACCACACGATTTAAGAAGTCTTCATCAAAACCCTTCTTTGGAAGATTTCGTCGAAAGGCATATTGACAAAAGAGCTCAAGTGCTTCATTGGGTTTTAGTACTTCAACCTCATATATGTAATCCACTTCAATTGTATTTAGCAAATGCTTATTTCTAGTTGTGATGATGATTCTACTTCCTTTACCATACCAATCATGTTTTCCAATTAAAAGATCTAATTCGTCCATATCCTCAATATTATCAAAAACAATAAGAGCCTTTCGAAATTGAAGGTTGTTTTTTTTATCACATAAGCTCCTTGGCGAACATTGCTTATTTTTTTATTTGCTCCATCTAGGATATCATTAAGAAGTTGATTTTGTAGACGAAGTTGACCTTTACTTTTGTAAGCATCTCTAACATTTTCAAGGAAGCTACTACATTCAAATCCCCAAGAAATTTGATTTTATACATATCTAGCAATGGTTGTCTTACCTATTCCACCAATTCCACATATCCCGATCATGCGAACATCATTTGACTCCATACTCAATCCCAGCTTAGGTTTTAAAATGAAATTCGTTCCAACTAAATTATCCTCTACAAATAGAGTTTACAATTTAATATCCACATTGGCAATGATGGTAGCAATTTCCTGATATGCTTTGATTCATAAGTAATTATAAAATGAGTTAAAGTAGAGCATTTTTTAAGTTAGAGAGAACACAAGATGAGATTAATAATAAATGATAAAAAACACCAAGGTGATTTGATGGCTTTGGTATTATGATGATAGCGAAATTAAACATATTTTCTTCTATACTATGTACTACTTTATTAACTAATTATAGTAGTGCATTCACATACTTGGAGATACATATTATTATTATTATTATTTATTTTGGAGTTAATTGCATAAATTGTGTATCCAACTTTTCCATTTTCTATTTTGAATTGTTTTTAACTTTATTTTGTTCAATCAAGTGTCTAAACTTTGTGATTTTCCATTTTGGTGTTTGACTTTATTTTGTTAAATCAAGTGTCTAAACTTTTATTTTTCTATTCATAAAAAAGAAAACTTTTTATTTTCTCAATTTTATTTTTGTTCAATCAAGCATCTTAAGTTTTCGATTTTCTATTTTGATGTCACAACTTTATTCTTGTTCAATCGGTGTCTAAACTTCCATATTTTTCTATTTTAATGTCAAAACTTTATTTTTGTTTAATCAAGTATTTCAACTTTTTAATTTTTGTTCAATCAAGTACTTAAGACTAATCAAAGATGTTAGGATATTTAAATAAGATTATTAACCTTTGATTATTGTTATTTTAAATTCATATATTACATCAATTATTAAATAATCAACTAAATTATTATTTTGTGAAAATGTAATTAGTATTGCAAGCTACTTAGATTTATTTATAGTTTCCTTTCCAAATTAAATATTGAAGATAAATTTTTTTAAAACATATTAAATTTATATTTAGGACAATTTAAGATTATATTTGGTTCTTAAGTACTAAAAAAATTATCCTTAGTGTTTTGTTTTACCATATAAAACTGAAAGGAAAGGAAATATAATGGAAAATATTAAAAAAAAAACTTGTATTTTTTTAAATTATTTAATTTTTATATAAGGGAATTAAATAAATTTAGAGTAGTATATAAAACAATTTATTTTTAAAATATATTTATTTTATTTATATTTTTTATTTTTTATTTTTACATTGCATTTTTTTTTGTCACTTTCCTCAAATAAAAATAAAATAAATCCTAAAAGTTTTGCAAACAATACAACCTTAGGCTCCATTTGGAATCTCCAAAGCACTAAGGAAAGAAAAATGAGGAAAATTGGAAGAAAGAAAAACATGAAGAAATTAATTTATATGTTTATTCAAACTCATTTTGTTGTTTTTCTCCATTATGTAAGGACTAAGAAATTTAAATATATAAAAATTTTGAGAAATTTTAATTATATTTGATTTTCTTTTATATTTTCAATATAACAAAATAATTTTCTTTAGTAATTCTTTTCCTTCCCTAGTACTTTCCATAAGTTCAAATGGGATAAGTATTCAATCAACACATGGCTCCTGACTTAAGGGCTGTTTGGTTCTGATTTTTTAAAATTGTTTTATGTTCTCAGAAACAAACGAGAACAAAGGAAAACATGGTGAATATGTTTGGTTCCCAATTTTTTCTTTGTTCTAAAAAACACAAAGAACACAGAAAACACAAATTCAAATAACAATAACATTTTTCAGAAAACACCAAAATGGTGTTCTATGTGTTTTCGAACATGAACCAAACATGCCCTAATATTCCTTATGTTTGTATGCTTGTGAGCTCAATTTCTAAAGCATAGCTCATGATTATTAACATATACTTGGAATATTGCTAATAGATTAGTAGTTGATTGTTAATAAGTTACCTAATCTTATAAATCTGCAAATCAAATGAAGTCTTACAATTTTTGGAGAGAGATATATAGTTCATGACTCAAATTTAAGTATACTTATAAATGAAACCTAATAATAATAATTAAATATACTTATAAATTTAAGGCTATACTTATAAATGGTGCTTCCCGATCAGGCCTTCCTCCACCTCTCTACCTTGTCGCTACCAATTTCTTCATAATCATATTTGGTGAATGCTTCTCCAAAGCTTCCTCTTTGTTTGCGGACATCCGATGGATCCACATGGTAGAAAATTGGCAATACTATTTGCCCATATTCCTTTCTACACTCATGATCTTTGGAGGCTCGTCTAAACACCACCTTGAATCAGCATAATTTTAGAAAACAACAATGGAAGATTTTGATTCTTGATAGCTTTTAGAAGCTCGAAATTTGAATCTCTTCTCTCTCTTAAGTTTGTCGTCTCACAGTTGTAATGCCTCTTCGAATTTGTGACACCCTATCCGGGGGTCCAGTTGACAACAGCGTCGACCGTGAAATACTCGTGGATGTCAAGTAACGAACACCACACCATCGTGTCCTTTTCGGGGACCCGTGATTTAATGAAAATCGACGAGTCTCCTTTGTAGGAGCTCTACCCAAAAAATACAACATGTACAATTACATGGAAACATGGCTAATATTATACAACGACCACCGAATCCCACACACGGTAAAAATGGCCCACATTAGGGCCTATTTATCCATACTCAAACATATAAGCACATGACTATAAAACCATAGTCCATAAGAGTTTAAATTACATCCTCTTATCTGAAATAAATACAACCCATATATATTTACAAATATACTCAAGCCTTGTCAAACTTCTTACCAATCCGTACTCTAAGGCAATATTTATTAGTAGCTGTCCTGCACTTTGAAATGTGGTCGCGATGGGGTAAGCGAAAACATTAGTGATAATCTCCTACAAGGGCTACTCCTTTAAGTGCACATGCAATGGTCGCCGCAAATCAAGCACACGTCAAGTGTGACATACACATGTCTACCTGAATGTCTACATGTCATGAATGAGACTCGACTCACCATGCCCCATGTACCGAGCCCTCTGATGAGTGCAAAACTCATCTATGTTTTGAGTTCATTTCACATGCTATTTTGTGCATTTAATATCCATATTCATGTAAACTCATAAAATTTCCTCTAAACTTGGTTTTGTAGGATTATTGATGAAAAGCAAGTGATTTGGCCAAGAAATGAGCAATATATTTCCAAGAAGAGTCAGCAGAAGTCTCACAGCGCATACTGGGAAGATTGAATTTTCTGTACCATATGGAACAACAAATGGTTCAAATTCCTCATGGTTGCATTACATTCAAAGATCTTTCCAACGATCTTCCTTGCGTTGAATCAGGATTAAAATGAAGAAGTTATGGCCCCAGACAAGTTGGAAGAAAAACGAGGTTCTTTGTCGGGAAAGTATGTCGCGACCGGGAGAGTATGTCACGCGAGTATGTCGCGACGAAATGGTGTCATGACGAAGAGCACGTGTCGCGACCCGAGCTTCGAAACCTAAAAAGGCGAAAATTGATATTTGACTAATTTCAAGCCCATTTCACCTAGGACCATATATATACTCGTTTTTTAAGGTAAAGGCGGCGGGAAGATTGGAGATCCTCTCTCATGGGGTTTCTCTCTCTAGACACCCATTTTTTCCTAGTTTTTTCTGATTTTGATTATTTTTAGATGAGGTAATTTTTTGTGATTTATTTCTATTGAAGATATTTCGGTCTTTGTACATCGAGATTCAGATTTCACTAATGTTCGGACAAAGATTGAAGCTAAAAATGCGGATTTTCTCTCTCTCATGGGTTTTCTCTCTCATTGCCATTTTCTTAGTTTTTCTTTGCATATTTTTATTTTTAATAGATCTTAAAGTAGTTTAGAGCAGATTTTATTTCTATTGAAGAGATTTCGGTCTTTGTACTCGGATATTCAATTTATTCTTGTTGAGACGAAGATTAAGCTCAAATCTAGGTTTTTCTCTTCTTTCTCTTGATTTCTTTCTTGATTTCTTACTTTTTGTTTGATTAGTGATGATTGGAATCCAGTAATGGAACATTAAACACCCTCCCCAGGGTTGGGTTTAATTGTTGAACATTGATTTGCGAGTTTTTCAATTATTTTGTGGGTTTGAATCTTTTGAATTTATATAATTGATGCTTGTTCATATAATGGTGTTCGGAATATTAGTAATATACCCAAAAGAGTTGTATCTTTGCCTGCAATTTCCGGGAGGCCATCGAATGACAGAGATGGAGATTCCTGAGTAAAGAGAGCGGTAACTTAGGGTATGTTAGACTAATATCTTGGAACTAATGAACTCTGAAAAATTACTTTGATAGATCACTAATTTACTCCTTGGTGCGGGATTATTAGATGATGTATCAATTTAGTTGATCAGAGAGGAGGTTTCTCCTTAGTACGATGAAAGGATCTTGATCCGTGTTGTAAGATCCTAATCAAGGAGATGAAAATTTTGTATTAGATTTGAAGGACGAGATACCAATTACATTGGAAGGCTTGCATTATCCTGTCTATGAATTCTTCGATCTGAGAAATGGTTGTGAGTATTGAAAAGAAAAACAATCAAATCTTAAAAGTGCCAAATTTTACAAGTATCTATTTAGACCCGTTTGTCACGAAAGGAATATGGTGTGTTAGATAGTGAAATGTATGGTGTATGGGAGAAATCCAATCTATACTACATTTGCTCTTGGACAAATCCGACATTCAGCTCACAAATGTTGCGCTTTCAAGAAATGCAAACTGTTTTGTAAATAATTATCCCCATCCACCAGTGACTCACTTCATACCTTTTAGAATTAAGTAGTTGTTTATTTGGTAGATTTTTAGGATTAGTTTTAAATCGGTTTTGTTTCGAATTAAATTGATTTTATTCTACATCTAATTGAGGTAAGCCTAAATAGTGAAGAGCCCTTGTAATCGGGTGATCAAATTCCAATTAGAAGAACCTCCCAATCCTACCGTGGAGTGCGATATCGGTTCTCCACAGAGTCCACTTTATTACTTAGCCTTGACCGTGCACTTGCGGAAAGGGGTTGAGTGTTAGTAATACTTTTCATTTCGAGTTTTGAGTATACTTACTTTTGTTTCAAATCGGTTTTTGGTATTTACCATTCACTCCTTGACCATATTTTCACATATACATCAAATTGGTCGATCTTAACAAGTTTTTTGGCGTAGATTCTTGCAGTGGATTAGCGCAGTTCACTTTCTCATTGAAGTTGACATTTTGAAGAACGAACTGAATTTACTAATTTAGGCAATTTTTATTTTATTTTTTATCTTTTTGGTTGTGATTTGTTTCTTAGTTAATTTTTTTTATTAGTATTTTGTAGTTTATTTTCTTTTATTTTTCTTCTTATTTGTTGGTACTTATGGAGGAACATTCAATAGAAGATAGATTTGCCTCCATAGAAGCCAAGCTTGAACTACTTCTTCATCAATTGGACCAAAGAATTCACAATGACTCACTCATGAAACAAGGAGTATTGCCTTATCAAGGGAGTTCAAATCCCACATTTCAAGAGGAAGAAGAGTTGTCTCCTGTTAAGGGCTTGAGATTTTATCTACATGGAGAACGAAGATGATTAATCTTCATGAGCAGAAATTTCAATTTAGATGCCTTCCAAGTCAACACTAGTCTAGATTGAAAAATGTAGAAGCTCAAATAGGACACTTGGTCCAAGCATTCAAGGAAAAATTCTCTAGGACCTCTCCTAGTAACACTTTGCCCGAATCCCGATAGATGCATTGATACTCCTTTGAGGCGGTGTGCGAAATTTCCTATCCACGAAATCGTAGGAAGAAGGTGAAAATGAGCTGGAAGTGAGAACAAAGGCACTCTAAACAACTTAGATGATGAAGAGTCATTATTGGATAAACTGAAATTTGAAGAAGTAAGTCAAGTAATAGCTATTGAAAACATTTTGGTGAAGATTGACACATTTACCTTCCCCATGGATTTTGTGACTTGGGGCATTGAAGGGGATCTACAAAATTCTCATATACTAAGAAAACCACTTCTTTCCTCAAGCCAAGCATGGATTGACATCAACAAGGGGGAGCTCACCTTGCTTGTTGGTGAGGAGAAAGCAAAGTTCAATCTTCACCAACCATTACCTTTGACGGAGTAAGAAAGAGTCATGTGCAGAAAATTCTGCAGCTTGCTTCAATCAAAGGGGCACATGTTTGAACAGTCCCCTTAAGCATAAATGTGTTTACATCTACTTCACATAGAGGGGACTGTTTTGAAGAAATTGTGGCTGAACCACCAACCATAATTAAAGGGGATTTTGAGTTTATTTCTCCTATTCAAAATCTGAAAGAAAACATCCTTGGTGAATGGTTATGAAGAGGAAGTGCTTTCCAAGATGAGAATGATTGGTCAAATGGAAGCACTAGTACTTCCTATGGTATAGCTGGGACTCTAAACGAGCGAAGCTTCTTGGGAGGCAACCTAAGCTAAGTAATAAGGATTCTATCCATTCTCTTTTCTTTTTCTATTTTTTTAGTTATTTTATTTGTTGCTGTTTTTTTTTACTGTTGGGATGAAAATTCCAGCAGTGTTTTAACTTTGTTGTTAGTGTTTTCAGAATAAGATAAGTTTGAAGCTCAACATGTTGTCATGACTAGTTTGCAAGAGCGAAGGCAAGAAGTTGGAAAGTGGTTGATGTAATTATAGTGCTTGAAGTGTGAAAAAAAAAATGGAGTGGAGTTGTTCATCAAATTTCAGGTTTTTGAGATGAAAAGAACCAAATTGAACTGAAATATAAAGTTGGAAGGTTCATGATCATGCTTGAGGAGAATTGAAGACAAGAGATGAGTTTAAGCATGAATGAAAGCATGGGGTTGCTATTGCAGGAGCCCACGAGAAATATATAAGCATGAAAGGACTTTTGAAGGATAACAAGTGATATGGGCAAGAGACAAAGCAGGAGAACCTAAAGAGTCAGAAATCATCACACTGGACAGCATTGAACATTCCTGATTTTTCTGTATTGATTGAGGCTCCAAATGGTTCACCTCAGCCCATGAAACACATTCTTCATTGAAAGATCTTTCAACGAGTCCTTACACATCAATTCCGAGCTAAAATGAAAGAGATATGTGTATAACAAGTTGGATAAAAAACAGGGGTGCTGAGCAGAATTTCTGACGTGACCAGCACCACAGTCACGAAAACAGAAGCTTTTTAACCCTGTAAAACCCATTTTTCTTCTTCCTACTTTATACTCTATCTTGCCATACTCTTTCCCTCCAACCCTTGTAACTTCTAACCACTTTCAAATTCTTTATCCCTCCTCAAATCTAAATCACATTCCTCCCCGATCCATCTTCATCATCTCTTGAGCTTCAAAACCCGTCACAAACCCACAAACTTACTTTGTTGAACTGATTTTCTATCAATCATTCCAAGCATCAAGAGGAGTTACAATGGAAGAAAATTTTGTGCTTGGTTGTTTGTTTTGGTTCTTTGTGGATCATTTGTTGATTGTGGGTGATTTGCACATGTATTGAAGGAGGTTTTGAAGAATCAAAACTCACTCATTTGAGGTGAAGGAAGTTGATGCACCTGATGTTTGAGAAAATGCTAAACCACTTTCATGGCTCAAGAAGCAAGGGACATCAAGGGGTAGTACACCAATGTCAATGTCTGAAAATACATCAGGTTCTATTCAAAGTGGCCAAGACTACAAAGGGAGTTCACTTTTCCCTGACTCTCTTTATTGCCCTTTACTTTATTGCTTCCTTTTGCTCATTGCTAGACATTTAGGACAATGTTCATCTCAAAAGTTTGGGGTGTTTAATTTTGTTAGTTTATCATGTCACACCCACATGTTGCAAATGACAACTTTGAAGATGAAATTTTCTGGTGCTACGGATAATGACTTTGTTGATGCTTCTAACTTACATCTTAGTTTGGTATATTTTTTTAGTTAGAGTTTATTGAGTTAATTGAGTTTTGCTTGGAGTTGTTGTGATGTCAATAAGGACCATAAATGAACCCTTGGCATATGGACAATATTAGAGATAATAGGACTTAATGCTTAATGAGTTATCTCTTTAATAGGTTATTTAGTCATTGGTTTCTCTCAAAATCCATGCGCGTGGTCACAAGTGCCCTTGAAAAGCAGTTTTGCTTAGGTTAGAGAAGGTTTGAGGAATCCATCTAATTTTGATCTCCATAGGTTCTAGAACTTGTTCTATTATCGCTTGAGGCGAAATCCTAGGCAACACAACAATTGAGAAATGATATGGGCCATCCTTGGAAAGATTGTGCCTTTCAAGCTAACCCTATTAATATGCATATGTATTCCTCTGAAATACCAGATGTTGAGCCTTAAAGGCAAAGTGTTTTATAAAAAAAAAAACCAAGTTTGAAACAATAACCTTCCTATACATCACTATCCCTCAATCAAGAACCAAACTCACCATAACACATGAGGATTTGAACATAATTGAGAAATGTGGTGAGCAAGTTTGGGGAGTTATCTTCCATAGGAAAAATAACTCAGGTAGTTGAAATGAGTGGATTGAAAATCAAAAGGAGTTGTCAAAAAAAAAAAAAAAAAAAAAAAAACAGAAAAATATCAAGTGTAAAGAAGCAAAACACAATAAAGTCAAGGAGGAGTGAGTCTAGCCTCGTAGCCTTCCTTCCTAGAGCAGGAAGTAAATCTAAGGGTGTCTCAGCACCTAATACCCTAAGGCCAATTGGTCTGGGAGCTATTGATTTAAGCTCGCTAAGGGTTGGTAGAAAGCTTAAGGGGTTTGACATTGCACCACTCTAATAACCTTGTCTTAAAAGAGAAAAGGCTTCTTGGTGTTTGTTGAAAGAATCACGAGAATTTGTGCGAGAAAAGTGATATGAGGAGTATGGAAGGATGCACCTAAACAGATTTTGGGGTGTTTGAGAGTGTAACTATGCTGATGGTAAGAATCATGATGGAGTAGGAGCTGTCAATGCAAAAAAATATGTATGTTTGGGTAAGTTTTAGCCTAAAATGACTACTCAACTACCCCTTACCCAAGCCTTACATTACAAGCTTATAAGACCTACTTGATCTTGAGAGTTGTGTGTGCCTACATTAGTGGAGAGTGATAAGAACTAACAAGCCTATGGAACCTAAATAAATTATCTTAGGAGACCAGCTTACTTATCTCAATTCTCATAAACTCATCTAGCTTGCAATTGTTTGGATAGGGAAGACCACACACACACACACTAGTGAGAACCTGATCTAAATTTGTCTATTATGAGATTAATTCCTTATTAAAATGAATAAATTATCTTGATCATATTCTCTATATTCCTTGTAAGGGTATCATTCTTGTGACACATATCACATACCCCTTGCAAGCTTAATTACTATTTCGATTTGGTTAAATAAAAGTGAAATGAACTCTTCTCTTCCATTGCTTGGGGACAAGCAACTTCTTTTCTTTGCTTGAGGACAAGCAAAACTTCAAGTTTGGGGGTGTTTGATGAGTGCAAAACTCATCTATGTTTTGAGTTCATTTCACATGCTATTTTAGTAGCTTATACCCAAAAAAGAGTTGTATCTTTGCTCTAATTTCCAGGAGGCCATCTGAATGACACAGAGATGGAGATTCCTGAGAGTAAAGAGCGGTAACTTAGGGGTATGTTAGACTAATATCTTGGAACTAATGAACTATGAAAAATTACTTTGATATATCACTAATTTACTCATGGTGTGAGGATTAATTAGATGATGTATCAATTTAGTTAATCGAAGGTTTCTCCTTAGTACGATGAAAGGATCTTGATCCGTGTTAGCAAAGATCTAATCAAGGAGATAGAAAATTTTATTAGATTTGAAGGGCGAGATTCAATTACATTGGAGAAACGCTTGCATTATCGTCTATGGGAAATGAAATTCTTGATCCTGAATGGTTGTAGTATTGAAAAGAAAAACAATCAAATCTTAAAAAGAGTGCCAAATTTTACAAGTAGCTATTTAGACCCATTTGTCCTGAAAGGAATATGGTGTGTTAGATAGTGAAATGTATGATGTCTGGAGAAATCCAAGCTATACTACATTGCTCTTGGACAAATCCAGCATTCAACTCACAAATGTTATACTTTCAAGGAAATGCAAAGCTGTTTTGTAAATAATTATCCCCGTCCACTAGTGACTCTCTTACGTCTATTTTAGAATTAAGTAGTTGTTTATTTGGTAGATTTTAGGATTAGTTTAAATAAGTTTTTGTTTGAGTTAAATTGATTTTATTCAACATCCTACTTGATCGCCTAAATAGTGAAGCCCTTATGTCCAGGTGATCAAATTCCAATTAGAAACCTCCAATCCTCGTGGAGTGCGATATCAGGACTCCTATCAGTCCTTTATTACTGTATGGCCCAGTGCACTTAGGAGAGAAAGGGGTTGAGTGTTAGTAATACTTTTCATTCCAGTTTAGTATACTTAATTTTAACCAAATCGGTTTGAGTATTTACCACATTCGCTCCTTTGATAATATTTTAATATCGTAGGTGGTCGATCTTAACACCCTCGTCGGCTCCCGTATCAATATGTCATTGAGTAATATATCTCCCAGTCACTCCTTGACTTGTCTCACATATGCATATGCGAATGTGACAGATCAGTATTAGCGATGACCCACATATATCGGTATTCTCGGCTCACGGTACCCAATGTAAGTGTGGGCAGCGATCCCGAGGTGAATCCGACTCACATCCACCGCAAACCTAAAGTCACATGCATGTGATAAACATGGCCAGGTAGTGTCTTCTTTGGGCAACAGAACTTTTCGGATCACAGCGGGTCTCTTACACCCATGTTATAGAACTTTTCGGATCACACCGGGTCTCTTACACCCATTTTCTGACTTTTCACCTAAGGGTTAACGGTCCTTCTTACTCATATGACACACATTAATTACATTTCTTTTTATGTTTTAAACCATGAGACATTTATTGGACGTCGTCCAAAGTACGAGCTCACTACCCATTCATCAAAACTGATGATGAATGACCATATCCATGCACACACACCCAATATGTTGATGTCCCTGTGCATATGCAATGCTAATGTCATTGCAAATTCTCATGTTACATGTATGATGCACCTTTGCATGGTTTCATTAATCAATCGTACTTCATGTCAAGTACCATACAACATATATCACAAGCATATAAGTTCCATACATTTCATGCCAATCTTTATAGATATCGTAGTATCATGCATATTAGCATTCATCAATACATGACTAAACAAGTAATGTCATATAGCATTCCTTAGGCTAACTCAAGGCAATTCATACCCAATCCTGATAACTACAACATGCCATCACGATAGCCATGTCAAAACAATTTATTCACATCGACTAACCAAATAACCTACATAATTGGAACAAAACATAGATTTTCAGCAAGGTTTTGGACACCCACTACCTTCCACAGGCACATGGAAATAATCTTGACTCAATGGGCTTTCCATAAGAGTATAGAACACCCCAAGCAGATTCGGACCCGAAAAGATATGGTCGTCCGAAGTTGGAGGCAAACAAAACAAGAAATGACCCCTGTGTCCCACCTGCACACTTGGTACAAACACCAACTTTCAGCAAGGTTGTGGATACCAATTACCCTCCACAGACATATTTCTAGGTTCTTTACTTAATGAGCTTTCCATAGAGTCACACCCGAAACGAAGTTCGGACAAAGACATTATGGCCTTTTCGTTTCAAAGCTGGTCGGTTCTCTTACCTTACAGAGCTTGATCTGTGATACCCGATTTGGGGTCTTAATCCATGATTTGACACTGGTTCTTGCCACTCATTTGAAGATACGGTTCTTAGAGTTCTTCTCCAAGCTGGAATCACCATATCGGATCAGAACTCCAAGATATACCCTAAATAACTGGATTTACTCGAGTTTTCAAACATAGCTTGAAACTTTCTAAACATAGCTCCCCCTTTGAATGTATTTACACAGGTCAAAGGGGTGAATTTGGATAGACCCTATTTCAAAAATATGTTATCCTATATGTCTATTTTAGACAACAATTAGAATCACTCAATTCAGATGAGTGATGGCGAGTGTAGCTAGCTTCGATCCACGGGGTCTAGCGAAGCAGAGAATTACTGAACATAGCTCCACTTTGAATGCATTTCTGAGTCCAAAGGGGTAGGAATTTGGATAGACCTATTTCAAGGAGATATGTTATCCTATAAGTCTAGTATATTCAGAAATTAGAATCACTCAAATCGGATAAGGGATGGAAAAGGTATGGCCAAAACACAGTCATGGGGTCGGAGGAAAAAGCGGAGCTGACATTCTCCGCTTTGACACACACGCTACATGCCATAGATATAAATTAAGCCCAGAGTGGGATAAAAACCCTACCTCGGTCGCGTGATTTCCCGGGACACTGCCTTTTCTCGGTTTCCGTGAAAACCCGAACCTTAGACCTTGGTGAAATCTTGTGATTCGTTGCCACGCGTGGCTCGTTGCGTAGACGGCTTTAGCTCTCGGCGCGAGTTCCAGCTGGTAAAACCAGGTGAAATAGCGAGGAGAAGCTTGCTCTTTTCTCCCTCCTCTCTCTCTACTCTCCTAACGTTTGGTCTTAGACCAAATTGTGAGATCTTTCTTGATTTTAGATATTTCTTGATATTTATACATGAGACACGCGGCTCACATCACGCCACGTGTCACTCTTCCCCGGTCCGTTTTCGCCCCGAAACAATTTATTTCGTCCCGATTTCAGTTCCATCTATCTTAAATGGACATTCTTTAAATATTTGATATTTTTCAGATTTTTTCTAAAAATCTGCGTTTTGAGTCCACTTGGCCTTGGAAGTCGTCTCGAAATTAAATGGCTTATTGTCTCGAGTGTGAAATTCTCTTAGGTGACTAGATTTCATGAGGCCGATTCAGCGGTGAAGTCCCAGTTTAGATCATCAGGGATCTAGAAGAATTCCGGAAAAATTATCATTTTGCTTACCTTCCTAGCAAAAATTCAAATTTCTAGGTTTTTCCATGGTCTTACATAATTAACTTCGGTATGAGGTGATTGGTGAAATTGTGGCGGGTGTCTTCCCTTCTAAAGCTCAAGAACACGTCGTAAAGGCATCTACGCATGGAAGAAGGATTATACCCCATTTGAGCGCTTGTGGAAGCCATTTCTGGCGAGGCTGCATTTAATACAATCTTCAATTGAATTCTGTCTTTGTTAAACTGGAGAAGAAAAAAAAAAGATGATTATGATATTAATGCTCAGTGAGAAAGGAATGGTAAAATTAGCTGTTGAGGAAGGTGATCACTCTAAAGTCCAGCAAAAGAACCTTTTCCCTTTTCTTGCGTTCATACTATTGCCTTTCGCCTTGGCATTCATTCATATAGGCTCCCCATTTATATTTATCTTTATCTTTTCAAATTGAATTCATAATCATTGTATACTGATAATTTCTTAATTATTTGACTTAATGGATCCTTATTAACCAATAATATTATCAAATGATTTTAAAATTACATCACAATTTGGAAGGGAAAATAGAATAGAAAACTATAAAACAAAAGTCTTTGGGGTGTCGGTGACTTCTTCACACCTTATTGAAAAATTGTAGATGTTAGGGATGACAATTTTACCCACCCACCGGTTGATTTTAGTTTTGTTTTTTTTCTAAAACATAGAAAACATAAAACAAATTCGAATAACAATAACGGAGTTTGAGTCCACCATTCCTAACTAGTGTGTTAGAGTGCTCAATATTTCAAAAGATAGGGCATTGGGAGGAGAGGATCGGTTTGAGTCCGCAGTGAAAACGGAGTTTACTCGTTATAGTCAGTGTTTATATGTAAAAAACAATACTTGATTTTCAAAAACATCAAAGTGAATTGTTCTCTGTGTTTTCAAAAATAAGAATCAAACAAGGCCATCATAACATTTAACTTTAAGTTTTCTTGAAAACAAGTAATGTTCATAAGTTGATTATTTTGGTTGAGCCATAAGGTATCCAAACGAGGTCCATGTACACCTGAGGCACATTTAGGTGTGTTACACTCACTAAATCCCCATTCGATCGGGATGGACCCGAGGTGGTAACATAACAAATCCATTATTCCCCGAGGCTTGAACTTCGAGACCACGGTTAGAAGTTAGAAAGATACCCCAACCATCTCACCTATATGTTTATGGTATGTTCAAAAGTTAGTAAGGTATAAAGGACAGTCAAAATGCAATGAGTAGTGCGGTGGGAGTGGGAGACTTTTAAAACAATAGAGAAGAAAGAGCCACCAAATAATTCAAAAGCAACTGTATTTTTCTTATGATTGTACAACATTTTTATTTTACTTTATTCCTTCCCACGGGAATAATTGGTTTGTCTACATTATTGTAAGATCAGAGAAAATTCAATTTTTCGGAAAAAGGAGTAAATGGTCATTTCGGTAAAATCGAATTTTCTAGATCTCGGATGATGAAACAGACTTCATCGTTGGAATCGTCTCGCGAAATCTAGCTACCACGTCGATTTTCATCGAATTCCGAGACAGTCGGAATTTGCACGTTTTTCAAGGCACCGAGTGTCGGGTGCCGTAAAACGAGTTTGAGAGGCATGTGATGTGAAAAAAGTCACCCACTACATGTACTCTTGTGACACATGTTGCAAGATTAGAGAGAGGATGAAATGGATGGCCTAGATAGTGCCAAGTGTCAAAAATCTAGAAGAAGGGACATGATGGGAATTATGAGGTATTAATGAGAAAGACAAAAGATGAACAGTGTTCATCTTCTTCAAATGAGACCAAAAACGTGCAGAGGGCAAAACGTGATGCAGTAGCTTAGGTTTTGTGATTTTTTAGAGAGAGCACCTTCTCTCTAGGATTCCGGCCGATCGGACCATCGGATTTCTTCGGGCCAAGAAGCAAAGTGGTTCTATGCAGCGAGGGCTTCGCGTGGGTACCCCGAGAGGTGGGGTTTTCTCCTACTTGATTTACCCCTTGTTTAAGTGTTTTGTAAATGCTTGAGTTGTTTGAGGCCGTGAGTGGCCGTTTGATCGGTCCCAAACTTAGGACAGTTGTTCAAATTTTGGAGCCCATTTGGGTGATCCAGCACGAATTTGTTTAGGCGACAATAGTAATAATTTATGCAATAAATTGTGTTTTGGTGTGTATAAGGTCGAAAATGACTATTGATATCAGTTTCAAAAAGTGGAACCGATGTTTGGTGAGTGGGCTGCCCACTGCTCTGTTTTGGGGACTGTTAAAAACAGTCCCGGTTTGTATAAATTGGACCAAAAACGTCCATGTGTTGTGTGCATGAAATTGTTTGAAGTGAATGGCAGGTTGTGTGAAATTAATAGGTTTAATGCATAACTTAATGTTAACAATATGCCTGAAATTATATAAAAGCATAATTGTGTGTGTAGGCCATTGAAATGGAATTGTGACTGCTTCAGTGAGCTAATTTGGGTGTTGGTTTGATCAAATTGAATAACATGTGGTATGAGTGCTAATTTGAGGAATATATGCATAATTGATATATTGGTATAAATTGTGTTGAAATGGCATATACATTTCATATACCTTGGGGTAACCTAGAAATTAAGTGTGAGTGCATGACATGAAGAAAGAAAAGCGAACATGGTTGCGAAAGGAATTTCAATGGATGATTTTCACGAAGAATGTGGTGTTGGGAGATGGTCCGACAATTACATGTCGGAGAGGCCATGGTGTTTAGGAAGGTTCTCGACAAATTCGCCTCGGAGGGTAGTCGATACTTTTCACCAAAAATTCGGTAGTGTGTTCCGAGAACAACAAGTTTTGTTTTGGCAGTGTTTTCTCATACATGGCTTAGAGCGAGTCTTGAAGTCGGTGAGAACTTCGAGACATGGGATTGGGCATGTAGACATTCAAGCCAGGATCACGTGTTGCGGTGTGTGTTTACATTGAATCATTGCATATGCACTTAGGTGGGGAAGTAACCCATTTAGGGTAATTCCACTCTTGAGCGATTACTCACCTGTCGAGAATATTATTTGGTACGGGGCGTTCGAAGACGGCTCATTTTAGGCGTTTTAAGAAAGCTAGGGTTGTGGCTTTGATGGTTTTGGTATAACATGTATTAAAATTGTAAATTTTTTAATATGTGTTTTGTATTAGAAGTAATGTAACTCTTAAGCTATTGGAATATAGTTGGGTGTATTTTGATGAGTATTGGTGTATGGGCCCAGTGGCCAATTTTTACTCGGTATGGGTCTCGCCGTCACGAGACGTATAAAGATTTTCGAGTTTGACGGGTTGTCAACGGACACCCGGTTTTGGGCGTCACAGTGTGAGTGAGGTTGGCTCGGTGAGGGTGGTTTCAAGAGGGGAGGGTTTGCGGTGAGAAGAAAGAAAGAAAGAAAGAGGGAGAGAGAGAGAGGGAGGCGAAGAGAAGGAAGTCGGATTCTATGGTGTCACGTCATCTTAAGAGGAGAGAGTATGGACCCACAGTGCCATGTCGTACTTACTTGAGTTATACTTGACTATAATTAGTTGTGGCAAAATCGAATTACAACGGGAATCAATTAGAATATGGATGCAAGGTGGAGTACTAATTGGGCTAAAAAAATTAGAGGAGCTAGTTGCACTTTTGGCTTAGAAAGGGGGTTAGTTGCACCTTTGTTCCCGGTATTTAAGACTCTTATAGACCTTTTTTTGGTTAAAGAGGAAGTGAGAGATAAATCACGATAGCTAATCCCAACGGTTTTATTTAAAATAGACTTCTCACTTGTCTAGTTTAAAAAAGCTATATAAATAAATAGGATAGGCGGATTTGTAAAAAAAGGATAGACAGAATTTCGGTGAGAGGCGAAACGGAGATGGGATTTCAAACCCAGTGGTAAGTTTAAAAAAAAAATTGTTTGAAGGAAAATGTTTTAATGTTTTAATTATATTAATAAATATAATTAACAAACTAATTAAGTATTATAATTTTAAAAACTTATTTTATATATATATATATATATATATATATATATATATATATATATACCTATATATATATATATATATAATTTAATTTTAAAAATATTTACATATTGAATTGAAATGAGATAAACAATCTCTAAACACATTCCAAGTTTAAAAAAAAAATCCCAAACTCAGTTACAAAAAACACAAACTCAGCTTATAAGAGGCGAGTTAAGTATCCAGAAAACTTACCTAATTACAATCTTTAATTGAGTTAAATTTTTGTCATCTTAAAATTTTCAAATTCGTTAGTGGGTTGAAAATATGTTGAAAAAAAATGTAAATTGGCCCTTTCTTAGCTTTTCATCAATAGGCAAGGAGCAAGATTTGAAGTACTCAACTCAACTCCGTTTATCTATTTTTAATAAACCAAGGTCTATTTATGATTGTTTTCTAGATTTTCTTGTAGCTTCTTATTTTCATATATATATATATATATATATATATATATATATATATATATATATATATATATATATATATATATATATAGTGCCACAGAGTATTAATATTACGGCATTATCAAGAGTATAAATACCCTCATGTGTAGCACTATTTCGAGTGATAGTGAAAGTTTGATGTCGTTTGCGGATGTAGGCACTATCGTAAATCTATGTGTTCTTGTGTATCTTTCTCCGTTTTTAATCATCATTGTTGTGGGTTACACATGAGGGTGTTATACCTTGATGCCGTGGCTGCCACCACGGGGCATCATCCCGCACCCTCAACCCATTATTTCACCCCCCAACAAAGAGGATATGTGAAGAAGCGTGTCTGATTGCTCCCTCCGTGCCTTTCACCCTTTCACTCTTTCGATATGAACCACATACCATAATATATATATATATATATATATATATATATATATATATATATATATATATATATAAAGGAAATAATTCTAAAACCATTATATTTAAAAATATATATTTTTGAAAATTTCTATTTTTGCTAGTCTTTCCAATGATGGGTATTTTACCATTATTGTGAGGAGTCGTCAAGATAATGTTTGAGGCTCTTTCTTTACTCAAAAGAAAATGTGAGAGTTAGACTGTAGGGAACAATCAATGAAAGTGAGTCTACAGAAACAAGAACCAGGGAACAATCAATGGAAGAAAACTGTAGGGAGTGGAATTTTCTTTACTACTATGGGAATATACTGAATATAAAAAACGATTACAGCGAAAATGAAAGATGAAGGCAAGTTCGAGAAGCCACTCTCCAAATACGGGAATATTTGGGAAGGAATAACATAATGAAAAAGGACAGATACCACACACTGCGTGACTCCCACACCCCCTTTTATTTGTCCTAACACCCTTCTAAGTATTTGGGCCTTGTTTTAGCTCTCTTACCACGGCCCTAGGATAACCCAATTTCCTCATTCTGTTCAGAATTTGTACTAGCAGACTCCAATTCAATACATTCCAGGTGGTGACGTCAACTCCAGATCAGAGATCATTACAGTTAGACTTGCATTTTTCCATCTTGTAAAGATATCAGTGACTGGGTTGGCTTTAATCCCAGCAAATGGTCGCTCATTTTGCTTTTACTTTAATTCCTTTTGTTATTTGTTATTAGGGGTCGAAGTCCTTTCATGGTTGTGCTTTTCCATTTTCTCAATCAATGACAATATGCCTAATTTGATAGAAAATTTGATAGGAGTTTCAAAAACCTAATTACAAGGCCAAACATATAAGCAATAATACATTAAATGCAGCTGAGTTGCAAGGCCAAACACTCCCCAGGAATTACTGCCGAAAGTGGATCAGAAGTGCTTCTTCTAGGTCTAGTCTTGTTCTACAAGCGTTGTCATAATCCACTGTTCCAAGAAACATCTTGTCCGTCAACCCTAGGGTATCCTTGGTAAATCGTTTTAAAATTGTCTAGATGTTTTCGTTAATTCTAGTGTAAATATTTAACCTTTATAAAAACCAAAAAACCAGGTAAGGATACCTTTAAAGTTTATCTTTAACATGATAATATGATAATGCTGAGGCAGGATCCACGAACAAGATTATTTAATAAGAATATAATATATTCGAATAAAATACATTTTATCAAACAAAGAATTAATTAAATAAATATGGTTAAATCATCATGCGAGAGAGTCATTTATAAATTATTAACTACTTAGTTAAAGTTTAAACATTTTTTTGTATGTATCCCACATTTTTTTGATAGAGATGAAATGAAATGAAAATTATCCCACACCTAAACATGTTTTGCGTGATTTACCATTTTTGAGTAGTAATTATACGTTAACAAGACCAATTAGGTAATTTGCTACCCAAAGTAAAGCAATAATTAATAGATTAATATATTTGGGAGTGTTTTGTGACAACTTATTTTTAGAAAAACGATCCTAAAAGAAAAGTTTGATGTGTTGGAAGCGGATGAAAAAAATAGCAAAAATAGGAATAAGACATTTTTGCTTTGTTGGTAAAGTTAGACAAGTTATTGCCAATTGAGTTTGTGTTGAAAAAGATGAGTTGTAATGACTATTCAGGATCTATGCATTTTTTTTTCTGGCTCTCACAAAGTTATTTTCTTAGGATCTCAAACTTGTGTATGATAGGATCAGGCATCTTATGACTTATATAATACATTAATTAATACCAATTCATGCAGCTTTGCCTTCTAAATTATGTACTTGTAGAATTCGAATATTCCGTTATTCCAAATTTAAGCACTTAATAAAGCATAGACAGAAGACGCACCTAAATGGACTACAAGGAGAAGAAATTAGACATGTCTTGATATTTTGTGATGTGGGTCGTCTTCTGTTGGGTGATCATGTCTTTTCTTGTCTGGGGCTTGAGCTTGGGCATATAGAAGATGTATCCTGACTTTTCACTTTGAAGGTTTTGTCACCACATGGATAAGTGCGGTCCATGAGCCTTGAAGTGGTTCCACTCTTTAGATCGATGCTTTCGGTTGAGTAGCGGTTTGAGGGACATGGCCATCAGTGTTGGATGCGTGTGCGGCTTTATGAGTAGACATTCATTTGCACGCTATGAATCTTCTCGACTACGAATACTATAGGTTCTACAATCGATATAGCATGATAATCCAAATATCCGTTTAATTTGATCCCCATGTGATGTGCTCATCCGCCGTACAAGCGAGGATACGTTGTATTGAATTCATCATCATCATCATCATTGTTATTGTCATTATCACCGTCAGTGGAAGAAGATGGGAGAATAAAGCAAATCCCAAGAGATTGTCTTCATACCACTTCTCACGAGGCTCTATACTTTCTTCACATCATACTCTTATGAGTTACCTCTGGTATCCCTTGCTTCCTAAAAAATAATGTGAACATTGTAGGAGCAGAGCGGAAAAAGTCTCGGGTGCATCTAAGATTACGCAAAAGTAGTATGAATCTCATATAGAAAAATCTAATCCTAAGCATCCCAATAAGATTAGCAGTGGGTCGGGGGATCGGGCTATGAGACCGTCCCTTCACTAAAAACCTCTCTAATCCACAATGTCAAAGCGTAGAACTTTTCGTGTTAGAAGTGAAACAAAATTCAAATAATCACCTTATAACACCTCAGTGCTAAATTAAGGGCCATATATATGTAGAATTCATACCTCAATTTCTAATTTAAGAAGTTGTTGAGGAGAGAACATCAAAGTAGATGTGTTAGATCACTCGATAACATTTTGAGGCATGGACAACCATGTGCTTGTATGGTTCTTAATGCGATGGAAGTTCGAGAATTTCTTGAGCATCAAGCGATGGTTCACCAGAAGGTCCTCGGTATCAGAATGATGCCAACAGGTATGCGACAAATGTTGTTTTCGCTTAAATCTAAAATTCGCAGTGAAGATAAGCACCACAAATCACTACGGATTGCTCCTTCCATCAGATTGCAACCAGCTAGATCAAGTTCTCCTAAGCAACATTGCGGAGAAGCCGGAGGCCCATCGAATAATTTGTGAAGCTTTGAACGATTCTGAGCTCTGAGAGACGGATAAGATGCATGAAATCCTGCTTATTTGTCTAGGAGGGTCAAAGGTTCTTACAGTTGATCAATTCCATGTTTACAGGTTTTTAGATGTCGATTGATGATGCAACTCTGTCGCTAGCCATTCCACTGCATAAAAGGTGATCTAACTCTTCCATGCTCCCGACCCGACATCGGAAAAGCCTCCACATTTGAACAATCATTGAGAGAGAGATCACGGAGGTTTTTCAACCCATAAATGCTGCTTGGAAGACCACTCAAGTTTTTGCAGTTTTCCAAATTTAAGCAAACAATAGCAGTCCCACATAGAGAAAGCCTCTCTAGGCACTCCATAGTCCTTTGAATCTCAGGAAACTTCTCAAATTTAGAACAACCAATGAAAAGCCCCCGAAGAGCCTCGAAACAACCAATGCTGTTGTGGAGTTCCTTTAATAACAGTATAATCTAAATAAATCCTCTTTAAGCATTTCATATTCCCTTGGATCTACAGGAATCTCTCAAACTTGAACATCTGAAAGATCCAAGAGACGAGATGACAAAGGGACCCAATCTTTGCTTAGTAGTTCTTCGATTCAGTCCTTCAGATTAAAGCTCCCTCCCAGATATTTCATTGCATGAAATGCCCCAGAACAAAACCTCGCACAACCTTGAATTTAATCTCTCCAATCTTGGCATGCTTGATAATTTTAGCATTTTCATGAGTAGTTGTGGGGTGCCCATCAAAAAGAACTTCAATTGACAAAACATTGACAAAAGATCATTTTTCATCAAAAACAAAAAAAAAAAAACATCCATAGGCCCCAAAAATTAGTGTAAAGGAAATAAAAATTTTTAAAAAGTTATTATACCTTATCGCTTTCCCAAAGTTCTTTCATGTTGCTAGACTTCAAGTTGATTGCAACAAGGTTCTTTCATTAAATTCAATGGCAAAGACTCCAAACCTAAGTGAATATACCTTAAATTAGGAGGAAATTCGAGTCATTAGGAAGAGTCATTTATATACTCATCGCCCATAACTAGTAGACTTTGAGTAATCTCAGCTTCTTAA
>JAEQBH010000451.1:0-166053 GCA_016808115.1 Tetrastigma voinierianum | reverse complement strand
CACCACACTTTGACTTCTGAGGATCATTTTTTCCTAATATTATGTTCTCCAATTCCTAGATGCAAAGATTTTGAATTAAATTATACTATCAATTTGAACTTCTTGGAAGGCAATTACCCACGTTGGGCCTGGAGTGCACTTCCTTAAGATTGATACATGAAAGGCATTATGCACATCTCTAGAAAGTTGATGGGGTAGTGGTTCTGCCTTCTTGATCCAATCCTTTTAACAATGCGATATTTGACAAACCTGGGGCTAGCTTCCTTTCTTCCACTAGTAGTATACCTTTCTATGTGACACCTTCACAAATTCCCAATCCTCTTTTTTAAACTCCAGGTTTTCTTCTTTTATTTTCCTTTTTTGCTGTAGCTTGAATGGGTTTAAGTTTTTCCTTAATGAGTCTTATCTTCCCTGTATTTCATGAGGTCCCGATAGCAGCTCTCACCATTAGTCAACACAAAGGTGATCTCCAAGGTCTCCCATAGAGTTCTTCTTAAGGTTCCATGCGATATTTGGTTAGTAACTATTGTTATAAAAGAATTACGTCAAGAGTAAATAATCCATCCAACTTCCTCCAAAGTCACAAGACATGCCCTCGACATGTCTACAAAAATTTGAATTACTCTCTCAGATTGACCCTTTGTTTGAGGGATGGCTTAATGCTAAGTTTAATTGAGTGCCCATAGCCTTTACAAACTCTGCAAGTGAGAAGTGAACTTGGGGTCTTTGTTGGAGCACTTTGTAGATCATGGCATCCTATGAACCTAACTAATCTCCTGTATATATAGTACTTGAGGAATTCATGGAATCAGTAGTATTGATGGCCTAAAAAATGGGATGACTTCAATTGTCATGCGCCATCTTTACCAATTGAGCTTTGACATTTCTAAAATTCATCATTAACATTCTTCAACTGCAACTGGATTATTATTAGTCTGCAGCATCTTGTGCAAGTAGTCCTTAGTACTCACCTTCAGACATCTCAAAGTCTCAATAACTCCATGCATTTCAAACTCAAAGCTCTCTCAAACTCCTCCATGAGAGGGGCTGATTGGGGCAAACTTTCTCCACTTCTAGATTGGATGTCTACCTCTTCTCCTTCTTTAAAACCTTCAACATTCTCCATTTATTTATGCTCAAATTTAGTTCATTCTTTCTTGCCCTTTCTAATTTGTCTCAATGTTCTTTCTAATTTCGGGTTCAATGGTACTAGATCCTTGTCTCCAAACTTTCACATGAATCAAATGATACATGAAATTCAATAGAAAGGGAGGAAGCAAATTTTAAAAGCTCTAAATAAGAAAAAAAAAAAAAATGCTGAAGTCTGAAAAGAAAAACTTAGTATCAATATTAACCTGGAATTTCGGCTCCTCGGCAATGGCTTAAGCTTGTGTAGGTTGATTGGTGGTGGCCTTTATGCTATGCAATTATATTCGCAAAGTGTATGGGACTACAAGTAATATAGTGGACTCAAAGAATGGATATTGAATCACTTAGGGGCTAGGGTGCTAACTACTAAAGTGGGATGATTTCTCTTATATCCAAGTTAGGTAAACAGGATTCTAAGATTTCCTAAGAACAAAAGGACTATCCAAGGGAAAACATGATTATGATCTAAAAAAGCTGCTAGATAAAAAGGCCTAGGATTTTGATTTAAATGGATAATCCTAATGGTAGGGATGAACTTTCTCATCATTCAGTGGAACACATGCTCGACGAGTCTCTGAAATTAATCATGAGCCTTTCTTGAAAGCTAACGATCTGACTAATACTAGGTATATTGCTTCTCAACTCCTTGAAGCCTTAGTAATTCATTAATGAAAGAAAGACTCAATCTCGTAATTACGGTTGTATCTCTACCTAGTAAATTAAGTTGATTCATACAGTCAATCGGTAAGGTGCATTTCATACCATGATTATCATCCCATTTTTGTATTCTAATGATTTTGATGATGATAATTAGTTTTTTGTGTTTAAATACTCATTTTGGTGTTTGAGTTACTTTGGAGAAAAGGAACAAAAATGAAGCAAAATGGAACCAAAAGAAGACCAAGCCACCACATAAGCATGATCTTTGATTTTTCTGTATTAATGGTAGGATCAAATGGCTCTTATCTACACAGAAATATGTTTTAAACTTCTCAAGATTTTTAATGAGTCCTAGATCACCCAATTGGATGGAGCCGAAAAGATACGACCTCATGTAAGTAAAATGAAGGATTTTTCCAAAACACCACATGCAATCACCCTCAAATTTTGTGACTTTTCGGTCTGATAACTTCTAATGACTTGATATGGACTATTTTACTCTCATAGATTTCAGTAGAGACCAAAAAAGCATCACAGTTAGGGGGTCAGATGAGAGAGTTATGATTGTTTGAAGTCAAAGGTGAAAATTTGGATTGGTGATGATACGCCGTAATCGACATGAAGGCCTTCGTGTTGTGATATGGCGTTAAATCTTGAATCCCCATTTTTTCATGTCGCAACATGAGCCTTTCATGTCGCGACATGGCGATGTCGGAAGCCTAAAAATGAGTTTTTACCATTTCGGTCTTTTGAGCCCGTTTCCCAAGACACTATAAATACATGTTTTTAGATGTTTTTAAGGAAAGTTTTGAGGAAGTAAAGCAACCTCCCTAAGGTTTCTCACCTCTCATTCTTAGAACAACCTAGGGTTACAATTTTTCTATATTTTTCTTTGGATTTGAAGACATTTTAAAGAATCAACCAACTAAAGGATCTCTTCTAGCTTAGAGCAAAGTTTTGAGAGCTTTTTCACATTGATAAGTTTTGTATCTCTAAACTTCTCTCTTCTCTTCTCTTATTGTGTATAATAAACATGATTTTGATGGTTGTGGGTTGTAATGAGAGCTAAACCATCCTCTAAGGTTGAAGTTTATTGACTTTAGTGTTTAGTTATAATTTTTTAGAATGATTTTGTGAATGTTGCTTGCATTGGTGCTTATTGATGCAGATCTTGAATTTTTATGGTTTTATCCAATTGAAATGTGTTGGCATTTGTGCTTGAGACCTAGATTAGGAAATATTGACCTAGGGCTTCCATAGTGACAGCTGGAAATTAACCCTGAGCCTTGACAAAGTCTTTGAAATGTATTTCAATTGGTAAAATTAACTTATCCTAATCAAAGAAATTTAGGAAATTAGCAATGGCTAGTACTAAATGGATTTTATTAGGGTAAAGCATCAATTAGGCATTGTGCTAGATTTGTAAGGACCTAGCGATGGTCAAATCTATCACAGTTAAGCTTTTTCCTATTGTAAGGACCTAGCGGTGACCAATAGGATACCTAAGGGAAAAATGCCTTAGAAAAGTATTGCATGTCGTCACGGATGGACCTAGTGATGAATAAAGTTTAGTCTCGGTGAGGTGAGTCAGTGAGCCTCATATCAATCCCCCTTGAGCAAACACAAGAAGCATATTAACATAATTTGCACTTATCGTATGTAATGATATGCATTAATTGGAAGTAACCAGCCTGATATCTTACCTTGAGTTCTTCCTCGATTTTGATTCATTCCTTTCAATTGAGCATTAATGTTTCCCTTGTTTTTATTATGTTTTTTTTTAGTTTTTAAAATCTCCATTTCCAAATCGTTTTACTAAGCAATAATGAAGTTCAATTAGTTGCTAGAAATTGCTTGGTCAATCAAGCACTACAGTCCATTCCCTGTGGGTTCGATATCCGAACTCTCTAAGTCCACTATATTAGTTGTAGGTTCGTATACTTGTGGATAAAAGTGTGCACACACAAATAGTGCCAACACAAACCTCTTACACACTTTTCAGATCTTGTAACAGATAACAAACATATTGAAGGTGATCAAGAATCAATATGAATTAGCACAAACATGAATCAATGAGAAAATAACAACCCCGAGTTGACGAAGATAAATCAAGACCTTAATATAGGAGAGGTTCTATCAGAGTACAATCAAATCTGAAGCTATTGAATTAGAACATCATTAGAGCGATAAAAAATAGGAGAAATTGAAAACATGAGAAAAGGAGAAAAAGAAACTCTAAAGAGATGGTGGTCTTCAATCCTTGCTTTCCTTCTCCTTCCAATATTTAATTCTTCAAGAATAATATTAAGAAAACCTCTCAACTCTTAGTGACAAAGATAAAATCCAACAAAAGGAAAACCCTAAATTGATTCTAAACAAAGAGGCCCTAGAAGAGTGTGCTCTCTCTCCAAGTTTGAACCCTAAAAACAAAGAAATAAGTGATTTTATAGTAACTTAGGAATTGGGCCTTGAAAATGGGCCAAGAATGGAAAAATTACCAAATCTGGGCCACGATGTTGAGGCATGTAATCCAATGCCGCGACATTGCAACTAAATGAGGCTTGAAAGTTAGAAATTTCACTAGATGCCATGGAAGGTGAATAATGATGCAGCGGCATACTAGTGTTGAGTGCTATGTTCTTCTCTGCTTTAATGTCGTGCCATGAAATCCAATGCCATGGCATATCAATGTTTGATCATCCCTGGATTCTTTTGGATGCTACGAAATCCAGTTCCAATGTCGCGGCATGTCAGTACTTGTGCTCCAAGATGCTTGTTTCCATGACGTGGCATATAGCTCAATGCCACGACATGCACTGTTTAGCTGCACCTTGCCTTTTCCTTACTTTTTTCTTACTCCAAAATGTTTGTTCTTCAACATGATTTATGAAAAATTCATAAGGAGATAAATTATGATAAATTTGCATGATCTAGGTGTGAATTTAGCATCAAAAGCTTATAATGAACGTATAAAACATGCTCAAATGCTATGTAAATTCACACCTAATAATCATTATCACAAGTAGGTGCTTTTGGTTTCTACAGTTGAGTGTTCAGGGAGAAGTTAGAGGGGAGCATGTGCCGGTGCCTTTACCAGTTTGGTGAGGTTTCAATGGATCCTCGTTGCATAGACACTTTCCTAGAACTCATGGCATTGCATCCTACTTTAGGTTTATGAGGTTGAGACAAAAAGATGTGTTCTTATCCTTGTTTGAATTAACTTCTTTCAAAAGTGAATTGAGTTTGAGTTGGGAGTGTTGATGTTGAAGTGCCTAGGCAATCGCCTTTGCACTTATTGTATGCCTTATGTTACTATTAAAGTATCCTTTACATTAATTTTGATATTCATAAGCGAATTGAGTTAGATCTTTGTCGAATTAATGAAGTCCATGATACATAACATAGCATGAAGGAAATCATGATGAGATCATGAGAATAAGATTCCTATCGTGTGCAATTATGTTAGTATCTAAATTATCCCTAGTCATAGGATTAACTAGATTGGACTTTGTCAATCCGGATAGACTAGCACATGTCATATTTCTTGATTGGATCAAGAAGTGGATCTTATAAATTATGATCATGAATTGATTAGAGTTGACATGTGGACACTTACTAAAGTATCATTACGCCAGGCTGCCATGAGACAATCATATGGATTATCTATTTATATTTAGTTAATCGTCTCATCATAGCAATGGTGCATATATCCTTAGACTCGAGGTGCTTAAGGATATCTTGGATGTTGATTTTGTACTTTGACCTCGATCGATGTTGCCTCTCGGAGGTTGCTCTTTGGAGTGATGGTAGATTTATGGCGGTGTTGAAGGTAATTGAGTAGCTAAGCAGAAAGGTTGCCACTCCTACTAGAGGAAGTATACTAAAGAGCCTCTTCATCGGGATCATTCCTCATGAATCTCTTGCTATAGTGGAAATGCCATGAAGAGTGTCTTCAAGTTCATAACTGATGAGTAATGAGTTGGGACAAAGATCTAATATCTCTTAGTCTAGATGTGGTGTATCTAGTCTAATGGGAGCTACTTTTTGTCCAAGGTCTAAACCGAGTGGGTATAGATTGGTGAAAGGATGAATGGTAATTGTATAGGGAAGGTTGAAAAATTTGAACCACTGAGCTCTCCGGCAATTAAGGGGTCATGATGTGTTGCTAGACGCCATTTCGTAGTGCTTGATTCAATAGTTGAATCAAGTGGCCCAACTCATGGAACTGTCGGTCACACACTTAGAAGAATGTGGGGATGATATGAAACGGATTTGGATATGATCCAAATATAAGGGAGATCAATCTCGAGAATGGAATGTCACGGGATTAGTGGAATCCTAGTATCATAGGCCCTCACTAAGAGATATAGCAGGCTTGGGCTTGTTCTTGGGCTTAAGGTCCACGAAGGAACACACCATAACGCATAAGGATGCATGTGGCCTATCATCTCTTAAAGAGAGGGGCATAATAGACATTTCATGAGCTAGGGTTTTCTTATAAAATGACCTTTGCCAAAATGCAAAAGACTAAGCCATATTTTCTCACTCTTCTCAAGAAAGGTGTTCAAGAGAGATAGAGAGAGTGTTCTTCAAGAATAACTCTTGGTAAGATCGGGTTTTAGCTTCCCTCTTTGGATTGAGACTTGGCTAGCATTGGGAATTCATCTGAAACCATTGCCTTGGAGGTTGTCGGCTCCACTCTTTGTGTGGATATTGTTAGAGGTAAACTTAGGACTTGGTTCACTTCGGTCTTCGTTGCCCCAACCATTCGATCAGTTTTAGAAACCGACACAAGGGAATCTCGCACCCTCTTCTTTGGCTTGACAGTTTGATGCCAAAGGTCGTTAGGTGGAGTTTTGAAGGAAATTTTTGTTGTTCCGTTGTTTTGGCAACTATTGCCTTACCTTAATACATAAGTTGGAAACCTTTGTATAGATTTGAGATCTACACTTACACATTTTCATCAAGTTCCCTTAGGAAAGGTTATTGAGAATATGGGGGTATACTACTATGTGCACCTTGCTTATCTTTACCTTTTCCTTGATGTTTGCAATGTTTTTGTATCCCCATGTTGGTTACCTTGTTTCTTTAGAACTCAGTCACTGTGCCCTTTTGATTGGTTAGCTTGCACCTCTTTTATCTCAATTTTTTTTCATGTGTGTCTATTTTACTTAGTTTAGCTTAGTGTTTTGTGTTTGTCCTTTGCTTGGGGACAAGCAAGGATTTAATTTTGGGGGTATGATGAGTACATTTTGTACTCATTTTATCCCTACATTTTGGTTAGTTTTTAGAGTATTTTTAGTATATTAATAAGCGTTCTAATGCGTTTTTTCTCATACTTGAATGTAGGTACATTCTTGAGGAATGTGGAGTGTTATAAAGCAAATTGGAGGTGTATTGATGTTGAATTGGAGCAAAAGTGGTAAAGTGCAGGAAATTCCCTTCACATCACGACGTTGGGTCACCACATCACGATTTTAGCATGCACTCACATCGCGACGTGCTAGCCGCGGTCGCATCTGAAACGCGACATTGGCGTGTGGTCGAGACTTCAAGCCAAACAGCACCCGCACATCACGACGTGTTATCGAGACATCGCGACATGGCTATGGCCCAGCCCCAAAATCACCCCACTAGGCCTATGCGGAGGGCTATGAAGCACGTGGGGTTTTACAGTGGCGATCGGGAGGAAACTCTTGGGCCTACCTCGGGAGAGCACGGAATAAGTCCATAGGGTTTCTAACCCTAGGGCATATCTCCTAGGGAGGAAGAAGATTGAAGAATGAGGAGTTTTACTTATGTTTTTCTTCCTTTCTTTTGTTGTATTTCTTCTCAACATGTTTTGATTTTCATTTCTAGGGTTTTAGATGGTTGAATTTTATTGATTTGTATATTTGGAACACTGTTTGTTTTCTAATTGATATTTGAAGCACATTTCTATTAAATGTCCTATTCTACTCTTCATGCCTATTTATGATTTATCATCATCTATATGCGTTATGGTTCAATTCGAGATACGAGAAGTGAGAATTGAATTAGACATGTTTAGGGCATCACATTTCACCATTGACAACAGATTCTCAAGGGTCTTGTGTGGTAATTAGGGTTTCCCGGGTTCATTACGCTTTTAGGGTTTCAGGGTTGAGTAGAGATACAAAATACCTAATGTAACATCCCAAATTATACCCTAGTAGTTTATTACCGTTTAGAGGTATAATAAAAGTAAAATTTGTATTTTTTGAAAATTTAAGTGCTAAATGTGAAAAATGACATAACCGGGATTTTTAAAGAAGTAAAAGTGATAATGGTAAAATGTCAAATTAGGGACTTAAGAGTCATTATGCTAAAAGATTATATGTTATTATAGAATTTGAATAAGTTGACTTGCAAATTAATGGGAATTGGAGAACTAAAATGAAAGGGCTAAAATATGAGTTAAAAGAGGTAAAATCAAACATGGCCTTGTGAGATAAGGGAGTTCTCATTTTCTCACTTTGGGGATTAGGGCATGGTTGAGGAAGAAGAAGCCAAGTTTGGTTTTCTTTCTCTCCATCTTTTGAGTTCTATTTGATCAAGTAAAGGAAGAAGGAAGAAGGAGAAGAGAAAAAGGAAGAGAAAAGCTAAAAATGAAAGCTTTGAAGCTTTAAGGTTAGGAAAAACCCTAAGTCTCCACATATTTGATTTTTGGTTGGTTTGAGGTTATTTTGATGGTAATTTGGGTTATTTTGGAAGTGTTTATGGTTAAAGACAAGGAAGTTTAAAAAAAGATGCATAGGTTTTAAGGGATTTGTTGTCAAAACTCTTCCCAAAACCCTTGTTTTGTGTTTTGGCCATAACTTGGCCTACATATCTCTATATTGGATGATTCCAATTGGCAATGGTGTGTAAGACTCATGGATGAAAATGTCTATAATAAATAGAGACCTAAATCATTCTAGAAAGAGTAGTAATTTTGGTGTTTTAGAGATGAACCAAGTAGAATTTGAAAACGAGAAATTTCTAGGTTATTAATAGGTGTTTTATTGTTTTAGCCCATTAGGCCTCAAATTGAGTGATTCTAATTTCTGTGTAATCTAGACTTCTTTTAGAATAACTCTTAAGAAGGAAGTGTAATCAAATTCAGCCCCTATGGTGCCCATAAAATTTTGGAACCCGAATCTGAGCTTAAAGGTAAGCTTTTGGGTTTATCCTCTGATTTTGGTACAATCTTGGTGTTTGGGTCATAAGTTGAGTGTTACTCATCCAAATTGAGTGTTTCAAATTTTGTGTAATCTAGACTTCTGGGAGAGCAACTTTCATGAAGAAAGTATTGCAAAATTGTGTTGGGAGTGTCCTTTGCTAAGACCATTTTGTGTAAAATGGATATGATAGAATTATAGAAATCTTGTCAAAAAATTCCCCATAACCCATTTTCTTGTATTAGTATAGCAGCCTCACGAGCTCAATTGAATGATTCTAGTTGAGGAAAAAGAACTGGCAAAGGGTAGACCTACAAAAATCTAGGAGTTACTGAGAAGAAATTCTGAACCTAAGTCCCCTGTTTTTTAGACTGAAGTGAAGATACGGGTTTTGATTTCTTAACTTGGGTAGGTTATGTATTTTGGCCATAAGTTAGAAGTTCATAAGAATCCAGAATAGGCTGAATTTAATTTCTCTGAAAATAGATTCACTTAAATTAAAACTTTCATGAAAGGGTTTTTGGAGTAAAATATGTCTCGTTTGTTCCCGAGAAAAATTGTGCAAGTGTAGGTGAAAAGTATGTTTTAAGATTGGGAAGAACATTTCCCATAATTTGACCTCTTTGGCTAAATACATTGTTAATGCATGATAAGCGGTATCAAACTTGAACATGTTGATATGCATGAAGAAATTTGATCATAAATTGACTTGGAAAATAATATGAATGAGGTTAGACCTTTGTAAAGCGTTTTAAATCACATATGGTATGCACTGCTTAAGACCCGGATCATTGAATAAATATGGACTAGTGCTCGGGGTCCTAGTGGATTCTACGATACTCTTGTTTAGTGTTTCGACACTCCTATTTAGTGCTTCGGCCTTCCTGATTAGTGCTATGGTATTAGTGCTTTTACTTTCTGATTAGTATATAGCACTCACATTCGAATGCTTTAGTACTCTGTCATTATCTTGTACCCTCTTTATGTAGATGTACACATTATTCATTTCTTACTAGTATCTTGTGAACATTTATATGAAAAGTACATGAATAAGGACCAGTATGCTTATGAAAATAATAATTTAAGATGCATCAACATACTTCTATACCGTACTGTAGTGTACCCTCGGGTACCTTCTTACTCCTACGGGAGAGATGAATATGATGACACTCTTAAAGATCATCTACATTGATAACATATATATATATATATATATATATATATATTATATATATATATATATATATATATATATATATATATATATATGAGCAATAAACATGAAAATGGATTTAAATGTAATTACCTAAAATAATATTACATGCTTATTTTGTGGCATTTTGAGAATTGTTATAAGTAGTTTTGTTTTTATGTATTTTTGCTATAAGCAGCATGGTGTTTAATCCACATATAGGTGCTTGAAGAAATTTTCGAGAGACACCAGGTGTTCGTCGAGGCCAAACCACATTAGGAGTTCCCAGCACAGAGGACCCTATTCTTTTTGTAATATAAGTGGTTGTGCAATTTTTTTTTTTTTTTTGAGACTCAAGCATATGTACAGGACTTTTTAAACACCACTATGGTGGTAGTTTGCCAGTTATATATTTTATGATGTGGTACATAGTCAGGGCTTGATTATGATTATGTCATTTTACTTTTGTTTGAGTAGTTCTCAATTATTTGCCAAAGCGGTGGAGTCTCGACTTTGTGTAGCGTCCCTCACTTGCCATAGTTATGGGGTGGAGCTTCTCACACAAGCCACAGAAGTAGGCGTAGGTTGTCGAAGTCACGACACATCTGATAGTGGGGTACCATTAATGGGTGGTCGAAGATATTAATGAAGGGTAAATTGGGCAATAATGCATAATTATGAACTAGAAATCCTAAAACCTAGGCTTTTCTGTTTTATTTCACATCTTTGCATGATAGTTAAGGATTTTAGTCTGTTAGGTATTTTCATATTAAATCCATCATGTAGATAAAGTTAGGATTACCCAATTTCAGTGGTTAGTAACCCTTTTCCTCATGGGTTGGCCTCTTACTTTTCATACACTATAATTGCTTGTCTGACAGCGTGCACTTTGTATAGGCGTACACAATTTTATTTTACACACATCACACCTACTATCAATAATCGAGCTCATCTGGATAAAGTTAGGTTAATTCAATTTCAGTACTTAGCACACTAGAATCCTCGTGGGACAATACTCATACTTCCATTGTATTGCTTGATGCGACGCATGCACTAGCACACTTAGGCACACACATTTCATATAGCACACCTGTAGCCTATCAAGTTTTTGGCACCGTTATTGGGGATTTGGTGATTGTTGCTAATATTGATACCAAATTGGCCTTTCTTTACTTTAGATATTTTTCTCTTTCTTTTATTTTAGTCTTTGACATCGTCTTCCTCGTGAATCTTGTGCTTGTAGGTGCTAAGTTGTGTTTATGCAAAGATTGAGAAGTGATAATATTGTACATTTTGATCCGAAATTCGAAAAGACCTTGAGCAAAATCAAGAAAGACAAAAGGCAAGGTGCTGAATCATTGCATAAGTTAAAGGAAAACCTAGAGGGATTAAGAGAATAAGAGGTAGAAATTCAGTCTATAAGCGGGGAAAGTGTACCCCAACCAGCCCTTACTATGGAAGAATTTGAAAGACCTTTGAGGGTGATTCGTCACTCTTCGGGTGTTAATCAACAAAATTTATAACCTAATACCTCATACTAGCATAGCATAGCTACTATAGTATAGTGGTTTTAGGATCGTCCACAGAGATGGGTTTTCTTCGTGGAAATGGTTGTGATGAGGCTTAAGCGGTGATTTCATTTTGGATATTGGGGTTTTGATAAAAATAGTGGGTTTTTAATGGCTAAAGCGAAAATAAAATGGATTAAAATAAGGAAAGAAGTCCCTTGAAGTGTGGTCACTAAAGGTTCCTTAGGCAAATGAGGGGTTTTTAGTTTTCCTCGCGTGGGGAGGATAACATATAGTTATCTCTCGAATCGGTTCTTCATTTAGCTATACAAACTGACCCTCATTAAATATCCTTGAAAATGGCATTCACTTCCCATTAATGGTCTCATACAGTAGAAACATGTCTTCTTGACTCACCTTCTAATGGACCATAAGTGACAACTAACAAACATCACTTGATCTAGCATTAAGTATCTAATGAGCCCTGAAAGCTTACTAAATATCAACTATTCAAGGGGACTCGAATGGATCGAAACCTAGAGTTGAAGGAAAGAACATTAATGACAGTGAATACCCTGCTTTAAAAACATGGAAACCCCTGCATTGTCACAGGTTCCTTTTCCTAATGCCCCTTTACTTCAAGGAGGGAGAGGTTTTAACCACTCATCCTCTGAGAAATCATCCTCAAAGGTTGTTTGGCTGAAGGAAAGAGAATACGAAGATTCCCAAGCAAGCTTTCTTCACTCCAAAAACGAACTTCAATAATGAAAAACTTGTCTCTTTATAAAGTCTTCGAGTAATACATACCACCCAAAATCAATACAAATTGCCAAAAGATACAAAATAAAACACTATTACATAGGGAGAAAGTGGGAAAAACACAAAAAGCTTAAGAAGTCAAATGTGACAAGCAATTTTTGCAGGAGTTGTGAAATTTTGCAGGGGTTGCGAATGCGAATTTAGCAAGGTTACTTCTGCATCTTTCTTTGCTTATGCTTTTGCCTTCTTCTATGCTCTTTAGATTTGAACTGCAACTCTTTAGCTTTGAACTGCAATTAGGTTCTTCATGCTTGAGCTGAATCCCTATCTTCAATATATATATAGCCTTTGAAAACAACAAAACTTGCACAAAAATAGATTAGTAGCCTTGCTAGGTCCTTAACGTGTAAACTGGGTTAATTTGGCTAATTACTACATAAAAAGTGCTCAAAACATGGAGTGTTTAAGGGTATAAAACAACACTATTTGGGTAGTAATCAAAGGGATTATGCTCTTCCTCCTGCCGGCATCCCCCCAGTGATAAGACAACCATCAATACAAGCCAATTTTTTTGAAATCAAGCCTAACTTTAGTTAATCCAGAACATTCAATTCATCAGATTTCCAAATGAAGACCCCAACACACTTACCTTCAATTTTTTGGAAGTATGTGATACGGTGAAGTATAATGGAATTGAAGCTGAGTGACACTATTAAGCAGAGTATTCCCATATTCCTTGAAGGACAAGAAGTAGAAAACATTAACAAATTAGGCGATCCTAACTCTATCCCCACATGGGATGATTTGGTGCATAAATTCCTTTCAAAGTTCTTTCCTCTATCGAAAGCAGCAAAGCTGTGGATTGAGACACACAATTTTACCCAATTTGAGGGTGAGACTTTCTATGAGGCATGGGACCGTTATAAAGATCTTCTTAAAAAATGTTCCTGCCATGGATTGTCAAAGTGGATGCAAGTGCATCACTTCTCTATAATAGTTTATTTGGGACCCGCAAGAACTCTCTTAGACCAGCTATTGGGGTGCTTTGATGAGAAAGAGTGCGAATGAGGCATACCAATTGTTGGAAAATATTGCCTTAAATAACTATCAATAGCCAAATAAGAGGGCTGCTCCTAAGAAATTGACGAGCATGTGTGACATCGATGTCTTCTCAAACCTTGCAACTTAAGTTTCTTTGCTAACTAAGAAATTTCAAGCCACTCAACTCCAAAACACTTAAGCCTCCGCAAATGTGGTTCAATCCTACCCTCCCTCATGTGAATTGTGTAATGAGCCACACCAAAGCAATTATTGTCAAATTGGAAACCTCTTAGGGTAAATGACTTTGGAACAAGCCTAATACCTAGAAAATTCTGACTGACAACATTTGAATCCGTATTCAAATATAATTTCAGCAGGGTTAGAGGTCATCCTAAATTTTCTTGGAGGAACAACCAAGCATGAGGTAGCAAATAAAGTGACCCTCCCACCCCACCTCCTCAAGAGAAAAAGTTGAGATTGGAAGATACCATGAATGAGTTGGCCAAGCTTCAAATGGAAATGCACAAGTCTCAAGTAGAGTTACAAAAGTCCCAAACACAATTTTTCAATGAGGCAAAGACTTCTCTCAACAATCAATTTGCCTAAATTAGAATTTTGGAAGTTCAAATGGGCCAAATGGCAAACATGATGAATGAAAAACCGCAAGGCACTTTGCCTAGCAACTCGGAAGTGAATCCCTGAAGAGAAGGGAAGGAACATTGCAAGGAAATCACTCTTAGAAGTGAGAAAACGATGGAGAACTCAGTAGAGGCTGAAAACATTACTAAAAATTTTGAGCAAGTTGAAAATTTGTTGAATAATTAAGTTTTTGAAGAGCCTAAGCAAGTTGAGGTGAAATCTCCTTCAAAGGAAGATACAACTATTATTCATTTACTTGACAGATTAAAAAAGAACACTAGTTCGACAAGTAATTCGGCAAATTTATGGAGGTTTTCAAGAAGCTCCATATCAGTATTCCTTTTGCTAATGCATTGGAACAAATTCCTTCCTATGTAAAGTTCATGACAGAAATTCTTGCTAACAAAAGCGAGGCTAAGTGATTATGAGATTGTTGCACTATTCGAAGAGTGTAGTGTCATTCTTTAACACAAATTGCCTCCAAAGCTAAAAGATATAAGGAGTTTCACTATCCCTTGTTCAATTGGAAATTCAATTTTTGAAAAGGCTTTATGTGATCTTGGTATTAGCATTAACTTGATGCCTTTGTCTATTTTAGAAACTTGGCAGGAGAGGAAAATCTGACAAAATCACACTCGATTGGTGAAATAGATCTCTAAACAAATACCAGGGTATTGTGAGGATGTGTTAGTGAAGGTTGACAAGTTCATCTTTCTATTCGACTTTATAGTGCTACTAGACATGGACGAAGATAAGGAGGTGTCTATCATTCTTAGAAGGCCTTTCTTAGCAATAGGTCGAGCTCTTATTAATGTACAGAAAGGGGAATTAAAATTAAGAGTTCAAGATGAAGAAGTGAAGTTCAATGTATTTAATGCAATCAAATGCCCGGTGGAGAGTGATAATTGCTTTAGTGTGAAGGTGGTTGAGGCTATAATGTCTAGCCATGAGGGTCACATTGACCCCTTGGAGACTACCCTAATGCATGGAGATTCTTCTGAGTCCGATGATGAAGAAGTTAATGATTATTTAATGTGGATGGTCTCTTTTGGCCTTAATAAGAGAAAGTACTTTGGGAGCTAGTCCGAGTCGACCCACTCCATCTATTCAGAGGCCTTTGATCCATGAAGAGAAACCACTATCGGCCCATATCAGATTTTCCTATCGTAGTGCCTCTTCCACATTTTTAGTCATAATTTCTTCCACTCTTTCACAATCCACGGAAAAAAACTATTGAGAGTGTTTCGTGAGAAAAAAGGAGCATTTGCATGGTCCTTAGCGAACATTAAAGGAATTAGGCCCTCTATGTGTATGCACCGCATCTTGTTAGAGGTTGATTCGAAGCCTACTATTGAAGCATAAAGAAGGTTAAACCCTACAATGAAGGAGGTAATTACGAAAGATTGTCTTTGAAATGAAGCTCTGAGTCAGGGGTCATTTACTCTTTCTTTGATAGTTCATGGGTTGATAAGTCAGTGGTGCCCTAAGAGGAATTATGACTATTATTAAGAATGAGAACAACGTTTTGATTCCCACAAGGACAACTAGTGGATGGAGAATTTGTAGATTACGGGAACATTGAGCAAGCCCATAGCAAAACCATATTTCCACTACCTTTTATTGACCCAAATGTTAGATCGTTTGGCGAGGCACGGATACTATTGTTTCCTTGATGGATATTCAAGATACAATCAAATTGCGATCATCACGGAGGATCAAGAGAAGACCACATTTTCTTATCCTTATAGTACATTCGCATTTAGGAGGATGCCTTTTTGGCTTAATCAATGCTTTGGGTACATTTCAGCGGTGAACGATGGCTATATTTTTCAACATGGTTGAGAGGTCGATTGGAGTGTTTATAGATGACTTCTCCATAGTAGGCACTTCCTTTGATGATTGCTTGAAGTACAGGTTGGTCTTGAAGAAGTGTGAACTAACACAGTGCTAAATTGGGAAAGACCACTTCATGGTGAAAAGAAGGCATCGTGTTATGTCATAAAATTTCTAGAAGGGATTGAAGTGGATAAGTAAAAGTGAAATCATGAAAATTTGCCCCTGTCTTCAATAAAGGGGATAAAAAGCTTCTTAGGCCATGTTGATTTCTATAGGAGGTTCATTAAGGATTTTTTGAAATTCTCCAAACCTCTTTCAAACCTTCTAATGGAAGGAGCTCTCTTCTGTTTTGATGAAAATTGCATGAGTGCATTCTTCACACTAAAAAAGAAACTTCTTTTTGCACTTGTTATGGTAGCCTTAGACTGGGAGTTACCATTTGAGTTGATGTGCGATGCTAGCGACTATGTTATGAGTACAATGTTGGGTCAAAGGTAAAACAGAGTATTTCACGCCATCTATTATGCAAGCAGGACATTGAATGAAGCTCAGTTGAATTATGCCACTATAGAAAAAGACTTACTTGCTATAGTGTTCGCCTTTAACAAATTGTTAGGAATGCTTTAAGTTATCTTTTCTTGGTGCAAAACTATAACACCCAAACATTTTTTTATTTTTTTTAAATGATTTTTTTCATGGAATTTAAGTTTTAGGTGTTTTAAGGTCCATCATGAATTTATAATAATGGTAATTCAAATAGTAATTATTAATTACCTTAATGAAAAGAGCGTTATGAAAATAATAATGGTAATTCAAATAGTAATAATTAATTACCTTAATGAAAAGACGTTATGAAAATAATGGTAATTCAATTAGTAATTATTAATTAATTTAATGAAAGGGAGTAAAAGGTAATTTTCCTAATAGATACTAGTATAAATTGGAATAAGAGAAGGAAATCCTTTCGATTCTTCTAGGAGTTTCTCTCGAGTGTTAGAATTTGAGGAGGACGTACGGCTTTGGATCTAGGGTTTGAGAAGAGCAGGAATTTCTCTAGGAAATATTTCATTGGGGGCTTAGGGGATTTGAAGTTGGGGGAAGGCTCACGTTAGGGGTGAATAGCCTAGTGAGGCACAGACTAATGGGAGTGAGTAAATTTATATCATCGTGCACCTTCGATGTATAGCGTTGTTTCATTGTTTGACTTGATCGTAGTAATTGACTATGATTAAGACCCTTATTCTTGAGCACTCATTGAATTGAATTTGTCCTTATCTTGCAAGTCACGTGTCTGATGGATATTAATCTTGAGCACGGTCGGTAACTCTTGTATTTGGTGTTATCTCTTGTTGCATGCGAGTGCGGTCGGCTATAACTTTATGTCGTTAATGTCATTTGATGGTATGAATCCTGAGAAAGCCTAGCGTGGGGGAGTCATTGGTATGTGCACATCAGTACCTGCAGTGCGAAGTAAGCCGGTGCCTTCCTAGAGAGGTGGTAAAACTCTAGGCGTAGAACCTGGCCCGTTCTACGGATCTTTGGTTGGAATATGCAGTTCGCCACAAAGTTAAAGGAATGCAGTTCCCGGTATAAAGTTAAAAAGGAGATATCTGGATTCAGTATAAAGCTAAAAAAAGTATGCAGTTCAGTGTAAAGTTAAAAAGGAATGTGGTTCTGAATGGTAAGCTTATATTTCGTATTTCAAACCTCTAAAATCTCTCATTTGATATTGTTGTTCATATTACGCTATTTGTTGCATAACCAGTATGCGGTGATTTATTGTTTGAGCTTAACCATCCTTGTGAGCGCCTTGGTACTCTTCTCACAAGTATGGTGATATATATTTTTACTCACGAGTTATCTCACCAGATTGATTTCTCTTTTGGGGTAAACGAGAAAAGAGAATCCAGGCATTTCTTGACTAACAGTTCCTATTTGAAACATGTAATGGATTATTATTTTGTTTATTTGGTGAATGAGAGTCTAAGTTTCCGGAGAAACCATGGTTAATTAACTTGGTTATTGGGTTAATTATTTGGTTAAATCGATAAATTTTGAATAGTTGAGTTGGATAAATTTTACTTTTGATGAAACCTTATTAATATTTTTGATGAGACCGTTGAGGTCGTTTTTGGTAGTGGATGACCACGGAGGTCTATTTGTTATGTTATTTGAGATAATATCATGATATGAGATTTTGAGTTAATTATTCTTAGATTTAGATTGATATTGTGAATAACGAGTTTGTCATTTGTTATAGAAAGCGAGAATAGGTCTTGCCGAATTTTCGGTAGAAATTATGGGACTTAGGCTTGCTACGGGTTTTGGTGGCCTTAAGCCTACCCATTCCCTAGCGCCGGTTATAGCCTATAAAAGTGGGATGTGACAAAAACATAGCATAATCCAGCATTTTGAAGCTAACCAAGCACTCTTTTTAGTTGTTTTCATATCTAGCCCCTAAATGTGTGTATTTTGAAAAAAATGAAGAAAAAAGGATAAGAAGCAAGCAAAGTGTATAAGAAATAAGGGAGATTGGCTTAAAAGAGATTCACGGTTGTGACACGGATCACTGACATCCTGATTCTGAGACGAAGTCATAGCGTAAGCACTCACGGCGAAGTGACAATGCGGCTAAAGAGCCACCCTGTGCAAAAGATTCTCAACAAGGTCGCGACCACAAGACTATTTTAACTTCATCTCTTTAGAAGGTCGTGATCGTGAAGCACCATGCTACTGACTGTGGAAATCCAGTTTCGATGAAGTCGTGATCGTAAGTCCTCTGATCGCGACCATGGCTGACTTCCCTACAATTTGTATGATGCCTTTTTTTCGGTGGTCGTATTTGTAAGCATTCATGGTTCTGCGACCGTGCGTGGCTATGTATTATCTTTCATTTTTGGGCTCATTTTGGCCCATTTTCAAGGCCTATCTAAGGGAATTTTTCACACATTTCTAAGGTTCGAATTTGACTAGAGGGAGGCTCTCTCATAGGGTTCCTCCTCTTTAGAGAATTTTATTCCATTTTTAGGTTGAGTTTCCATTTTTAGTAGATTTAGCTTTGTTTTGTGGGATTGTCGTGTTTTTAGTGAAGCGGGAGATGCTCTGGAGATTTGGTTAGAAGGCTTGAAGACCATAATCTTCTCGAGTTTCTTCTACTCTTCGTCATGCTTCAAATTCCTTTTGTTTATTTAGTTTTTAGTTATGTTCTAATTTAATAGTCTAGGGTTTTGTTTGTAATATGGATATAAACTTTATATTAATGCATTGATTCTCTTATTTCTATTGTCTATTGTGATTGTCTATCTATTGATTCATGCTTGGACGCTATTTATATATTGATTTCTAGTTAATCTCAATATGGAGAGTGATTTTTCATGAGATCTGAGAAGTGAATGAGAAATTAGACATAGAGGAATCAACCTAATTGATTGAATAATAGAGATATTAACAATAATTAGGAGGTTTTGTGGTTTTTTGATCTTAATGCATCTCTAATGCTTAGGAGGTTGGTGAGGAAAGCGAAGAAACTGATGTTAGTTGGTAAGTTATTTGACCTCGAGAGAGGCTTATAATCAAATTAGGTAAGAATCTCCTTGGATAACATTTTAATGAGACAATAGAGAGGAACTTTGGCATAGATATAACAGGAACTATCCATTTACATCAAAACCTAGAGCACTTTATCAAATACTTTTACCTTAAACATAATTTTTATCCTGTTTTCCCTTAATAATTGTTTTCTTTCTTAGAATTTCTCAATTCACCCTTTTTGCTAGCTTGAATTTAAGAATGAACATCTCAATTTCATTAGTTAACACCCAATTCCTTGTGGTTGATATCCGGACTCCTTGAGTCCACTATATTACTTGTAAGCCCGTATACTTGCGGAGTTTAATAGTTGAATCTCTTTGAGAGAACTAACAAGTTTTTGGCACCGTTGCCTCGGACCCTGACAATTTGTGTTAATATTGATACCAAGTGTTTCTCTTGTACTTCAAGTAATTTTTATTTTTCCTTAGTTGTTAGAGCTTTTGATTAGATTTTTAATAATTTGTTTCTTTCTCTTCTTCTTTTGAATTTTAAACTTGTGAGTTGTATGAAAGTGTCATGATAAAGATCTAGCACGCTGGACTTTGAATTAGAAATAACATTGAGACAAATTAGGAAAGCCAAGAAAGAAACGAGCGAATTTAAGCATAAATCAATGGAGAATATAGAAAGTTAGAGAAGGAAAAGGGGTAGACATCTAGTCTATAAGTGAGGAAAGTGTGCCCTAATTAGCCCCTCCCGTGGAGGATTTGGTGAAAGCGCTGAGAGATTATGCTCTCCCTTCTACTAGCATCCCTCTAGTGATTAGGCGACCGGCTATACAAGCAATTAACTTTAACCTTAAGCCTATCACTTTGCAATTGATTAAAAATATTCAATTCATGGGATTTTCGAATGAAGACCCCAACACGCACATTTCTAATTTCTTAGAAGTGTGTGACATAGTGAAGTATAACGGGGTGAGTGACGATGCTATCCTCTTTAGACTTTTCCCATTCTCATTGACAGACAAAGCAGAGCATTGGCTAAACCCAGAACCTCCTGACTCCATCACATCTTTGGACAACTTGGTACATAAATTCCTTTCAAAAATTTTCTCTCCGGCAAAAGCAACAAAGATAAGGATTAAGATACACAACTTTTCTCAAAATGAGGGAGAGACCTTCTATGAGGCATGGGATCGTTTTAAAATCCTCTTACCATCACCATGGTTGGGCAAAATGGATGGAAGTGCACCATTTCTACAATGGGTTAACGGGACCACTGGAACTCTCCGAAACGCCTTAGCTGGAGGTGCATTGATGAGCAAGAGTGCAAATGAGGCGTACCAATTATTGGAATATATGGCTTTGAATAATTGCCAATGGCCAAATGAAAGAGCAACGCTTAAGAAACCAAGCGGAGTACATGAATTGGATGTTTTTAACTTATTATAGCGGTCTAAGTTTAGTGCCTAGCGACCGGTCGACTCAATTCTGAAATGCCCCATTTTGTGGTAAATGTGATCCAAGGGCCTACCCTTTCATGTGATTTTTCCAATGGACCTCATTCAGCTATAGAGTGCAAAATGGGAAACCCATGTGGGCAGATAAGTGTGGAACAAGCCCAATACTTGAGCAAATTTCCTCAACCACAATTCAATCGCCGAGCAACTTGATCTAGATGGAGAATCTAACCTCTCTTGGAGAAACAATCAAAACGTGATGCACCTGGTGGAGCAAGTTAAACCTTCACCTCTTCAAGAGAAGAAAGCAAGCTTGGAAGACACTATGAGTGAGTTAACTAAGTACCAATTGGAATAGAGCCAATCTCAAGCTCAATTTTTCAATGAGACAAGAACCTCCCTCACTAATCAAGTTGCTCAACTTAGAAATTTGGAGGTTCAAATTGGTCAGATGGTATCCTTGTTCAATGAGAGACAACAAGGTAATCTACCTAGCACTTTGGAAGTGAACCCTAGAAGAGATGGCATAGAGCATTGCAAAGCCATCACACTTAGAAGAGGAAAAATTGTAGAGACCTATCGAAACAATGCCAAGAATTTGTGAGAGGCGGTCTTTGAGAGTGATGAAAATAGTCTTTGGAAATTCAAGAAACGGTAATGAAATTTACGAAAGAATCTTGGAACTACTTGGCAGGAGAAGTTCTTAAAAATTTAGCAAGTAAGCAAGAAAAGACTAAGTTAGAAAGCCCCTTGAGAAGACACTGCAGTTATCCCATATCCTCAAAGATTAAAGAAGAACAAATTGGACAATCAATTCGACAAGTTCATGGAAATTTTCAAGAAGCTTCACATAAATATTCCATTTGCCGATGCATTGGAGCATATGCCTTCATATGTCAAGTTCATGAAGGACATCCTTGCAACTAAAGAAAGCTTAGCAATTATGAAATTGTTGCTCTTTTCGAGGAATGTAGGGAGTTTTACTATACCATGCTCTATTGGCAATTCAATTTTTGAAAAAGCCTTATGTGATCTTGGTGCTAGTATTAACTTAATGCCATTATCTATTTTCATGAAACTTGGTTTGGGAGAGGCAAATCTTATAACTATTGCTCTTCAATTAGCAGATAGATCACTCACTCATCCTTAGGGAATTATTGACGACATGTTAGTGAAGGTAGACAAGTTCTTCTTCCCGATGGATTTCATAGTTCTTGACATGGAAGAAGATAAGGAAGTGCCGATTATACTGGGAAGAGCCTTCTTAGCTACTGGTTGGACCCTTATTAATATAGAACGTGGAGAATTGACTCTAAGGGTTGGAGATGACAAGGTATGCTTGAGCATATACAAAATTGATAAGCTTTAGGAAAAAAAGAAAGCAACATGCATGAAAGAAGAAGATATGCCCTTGCTAGGAGTTGAGATTATCATAACGTCCACTGAGACGCCGCGGCTTAGCGGGTTGTTCACTTGAGTGAAGCACAATGGGGAACAAAATTAAATTCAAGCATACATCCAAAAGTGTACCAAAATGAAAAACCCATTGTGAGGGAGGTGGGTGTAATGAACTTCGTAGTTAAGGAAATTGACAAATCAACTATGGTGAAGTAAAAGAAGAAAAAACACAAGACATCTATCCTTTCAAAAGATCCCATTTCCTCTTGTTTTGGAAAACATGAGAAAAAACTCATCATTCATTCACCAGGTTAAGCAAATCATCATTGGAAGCAACACCACGATTGAGATGCAGCTTTGTTGTGCTAGCGACATTAAACTTAGAGCTTCTTAGGAGTCAATGATTAGTGCCCAAAAAGTGCTATTTTGAACCCTATTTAAGATTGGTTCTAAGTACTTTTTGTGTACTAATCATATTAGTCATAGATTGACGATGTAGGTCCTTTGGTACTAATGATTGTATTTCGAAATTTTGTTGTGGTAGTTTGCGGGGTTTCATAAACCTATTCTGCCATAATCAAGCTAAACATATCGAAGTTGAGCTGATTTACAGAGTTCGTATGTTTTATCTTCGGTGCATCAAGCCGGGAATGAAGAAATGTAGCCCGAGTGCAAGCGGGAACAAGCAAGATGCAGGTGGAGCAGCGGGAGCATGCGGAGATTTCGCTGGAATGGCCCGAAATTTTCGCTATGTATGTGCAATTTCGTACATAGAAAAATTTATTATGCTAGCGAGATTTAGCTACATAGAGAATTTTAGTATGCTAGCGGAATTTCTCTACATGAAATTTTCATATGTGAAACCATCGCTCCTGTTTTTTGTGTACAAACGACCACAGTTTTGGTTAATTTCAATTCTGCCCTCGGTGTAATTATATTATTTTAGGTTAGATTGGTATTTTCACTGGTTGTAAGGCTATATAAGCCATTTGTGAACAATTTGTAACCTAACTTTTCATTAAAGGCATTTCCATTCACAGACCCTGTTTCGACCCTCGTTTGCTCTCTTCTCTGCCATAACCTTCTCACTTTCTGGCTGACCCAGGCCACCTTTGAGGATAACTCAAAAGTGTTTAATAAAGCCTCCTAAACGAGGAGGTTGCTGGAAATAGGTTGATAAGGTTTTATAGGTGCTCTCTGTTTTCACGAAGTAGGTCTTGGTATTTATGTTTCAAACTTTCAAAACTAGAGTTTAAAAATATTTGATTGTACCTTCTTTGGTCAATACTTGGCAAGCTTTTAGGATTCAGTGTATTCTTAATGTTAGATACACTAACATCCATTAGTTGTCATTTACAAGCCATCAAAGGTAGGTTAAATGCTAGATTTTAACTTCGGGAACATTAAATGCTCAATAAATGCTATGTTTCAAAGAGGAATGGTACTAAGGGTTGGTTTTTAAAGTTAAACAAAGATCTGGTTTTGGAAATGACTATAGGTCATCTTCCCTAATGTGAGATAAAAACCTGAGGACACCTTTGCAACTTTATCATACCAAACTAGTGACCCCGAGGCTTCAGGACTTCTTTTTATATTTTATTTAGTCACAGCCGATTAGCATAGTGGCCAATAACCACTTATTTTGTACAAATCAAAATCAAACAAAAGCCTCACTATTTTGACTCATTAAAAATCATTTGTGAGGCGAAGCCCATCCCGAGTGTTAGATCCTGAAGCGCTATCTGCGTTAGTTATGCTGACGGTAGGAGTAGTTAGGTATAAATTTTGTTGATCAACGAGAGCCACCCATTGCGGCAGATAGTCAACCCGAGCATTTGTAAGGATCTAGTTCATTTCACTTTACTTTATTTTTTTTTCTTTCCATTTTTCTATTTTATTTTGTTTGAGATCCTCGTATTTTTTATGTCTTTGTTAGTGTGTTAGTTTTTTAGGTTTTGGTCAAACAAGAACAAGATTTTTGAAGAATTGAGTTGAAAAGGAGAAAGAATTTTGGTCAAGAAATAAAAATCAGCTGAAAATAAAAAATTTCCATTCAAAGTCGCAACCATAAATACTCACGGTTGTGACCATAAGAGTATTGTTTACACCTATGATTTTTATTTCTCGGTAAGGTTGCAATCTAGGTCGCGACCTTGAAGACCTGTGATTTTCAATTTGCAGTGAAGTCGCAACCCAGGTCTCTACTTTGAGGCAAAAGCAGGACACCTGTGTTTTCACTTCTCGATAAAGTCGCAACCTAGGTTGCAACCTAGAGACCCTATGGAAAAAACTTTTTTCAATACTTTCAGTAAGGTCGCGACCTTAACCACTCACGGTCGCGACCGTGACCTAATATTTTTTTACCTGTATCTTTAAGTCACGATGAGTCAAGACCGCAAGCCCATTACAATAGCGACCACACGACGACGTTAAAACTAAAAATAAGTTTTGAAAATCATTTTTACCCATCTCTTCCACTTCTTCCTGCTCAAACCGGTAGTCTTGCTCTCTAAAACCCTAAGTCCAGTTCTTCATCAACGAAATACATTTTTTTCCACCATTTGATTCAAGATCAACCTTCCAAGAAAAGCTTCTCTCCTACGGTTTCAAGAAAGGAAGAAAACACTCATGTAAACATTAAGCTTTTTCACTTTGGTTAGGATTGGGTGCTTGGTTTTGTTAGATTTGACTTTGTTTGTTGAAGTTCATAAGGTGGAACAGTGTTTGGAGATAGAAAATCAATTTGGTGACTTAGGAGAAGAATACTTGTGAGTTTAAGAGAAAAATATGGCCCTAAAGAAGAGAAATACCACTTTTGAGAATATAAGGATCCTATAACCTCGAAACCACTGTTAAAATTCCCTTACGAGGAAGGTTAAGGAAGTGTTGATTTCTTGAGTGTTCACTTTCAGTGTACTGAGAGGGTTTAAAGACAGATAACATCAATTATCACATATTCATGCACATTAGGCAGCATTTGAAACACTTTTGTGCACACCCACCACTTGGGATAACACTTATAGTGAGAGAATTCCATGCTAATCTCCGGGATAAGAATGGACTCACAGTCTTTGTTAGATGAGTTTGGGTACCTTTTGATGGCAGCTACTGCATCACTACGTATAGGGCTTTTGGACATAGATAGTAATTTAAACAATTGTGCGAAACTCTTATTCGATGAATCTTAAAGAAAGTGGTAGGGCTAAATGATAAGTGGCGCACAAAAAATGATGGGGGGCTTTATGAGATTCTGAGGGGATGCCTTACTGAGCATGCTAAAGCTTGGTTTTAATTTATGAGCTCGAGGTGAAAAAACCACTCAAGGATGTCTCCCACTTGTTTATAGGGACAAAGCGATCTGCTTTATGCAATGCTCATGAACTTCAAGTTCAATGTGGGGAACAGTATACAAACCTCCTTAGTAGAAGGAGAATTAGGGAAATCACTCATTCACCCATCACTGATCACACAACTGTGTAGGGATGTAAAGTTGGTGATTGAGAGTAATGAGGAGAAGAGCCCATCTATGGCACCTCTATCTTTCCTTATGGAGAAACCCTAGGAACCCCTTAGAACCTAAGTAGGAGCAAGTAGAGCTAGAAAGAAGGGGTGAAGAGAACCTAAGGACTAAAGAGAACCAATGGACTAGAGAGAACCAAACTGATGAAGAAAACAAGGAAAATAGAGATAGAAATGAGGAAAACCAGGATGAGGACTAGAGTGAGGATGAGGAGAGTAGTGAAAATACCACCTACGCGGATAGAATTTGAGAATAATATCTGAAGATAGAGACTTGGGATAAGTAGTCGTGGGAATTGATGATTATAAGGCGTAAACATATTTATGATGAAAACGAAGAATTACGGCTAACTTATCGTTGTAGCCTAGAGACAAGAAATTCAAGTACAACAGCAAGAGCTCCATAGCCAATGCATCAACCAGCTGATGGCTCACTATCATGGAGCAAGCTTCTCACACCAGGTCCACCACCACCTTGTCCTCCGCTAATCCAGTTTCCAAAATGACTGCCAGATACCTAACTGTCCGACATTCATAATCCAAATTCCCGAGTTAGGAGAGATTTTTGAGGCGGGTTCTACACTAGTATAAAGGGAGTTTTACGTTCCCCTATTTTTATTTATTTCGAGTGAGTTTACTACTATTCTTAAGTTTGAGGCATCTTGACCACATTTGTCATACATATGTTTATCCTTTACATGCATGTGTTTCTTACTGATAGTTTTGAATATGTTTCTTTTCTTACATTAGGTTGTATTAGTTTTTTAATTTGATTATGTTTAATTGAGACATTTGTTAATTAGATAGTTGTGTTGTTCATTTTGTGAGTTAGTTTATGTTTTCGGGTAAATATCTTCTATGCATGTTGATGGCTGAATTTTATGGATATATATCATCATGAAATACCTTTTTGAGCATTATTGAACCGCCATATAGCATGTGTAGACATATTCCTTGAAGTAATTTTCAAACTTTGGAAAAAGTTTGAAAAATCCAAAAAGATTTTGTAGTTTTTGTGTTTTAGTTTTGTTGGGTTGTGTTGAGAAAAAAAAAAGGGTTGCCTATGATGAAAAATTGATTGAACCCTCTTTCACATGAAGAAAATGAGAGATAGTTGTAAAGCATAATTTATAAACCATGTAGTGATAGACCATACCATATATTCTTAATATCATGAGCACAAGTCATATACTTTCCTTAGTCAATTTTGCTTGGTTTAGAGAAAAATTAGGTGAATATCATCCTAATTGATCTCTTGTGACTCGAGAACTTGTGCAATTATCACTCGAGGTGAAATCCTAGGAAACACGACAATTAGAAAATGATTTAGGCCATCCTTGGATCGATTGAGCCTTTCTAGTCAATCCTATTATGCATTGACCCATAGTCACCTAACATTGAGCCTTATTAGCCATTTTTATATCTTGAAAGCCAAAGAATTGGCCTTTGAACCTTTGTGTTGAATACCTTTCAGTCAAAAACCTATGTTTACCCTAACATGTGAGTGTCAGAGTGATATCTTGTGAATACATGTAGTTTGGATTAGGAGTTTGGTTGAAGAGGTTTATTAATGATGAATAGAAAGAAAAAGAGGTTGAGGTAGAGAAAAAAAGGAGTTTTTATCTTGTATTCTTCATACACAGGCGAGTAAGGTGTTCACACCTAGTACCTTAAGGCAGTGATGCAGGGCTACTAACCTAAAGCTCACTACACGGGGTAGGTAGAAAGCTTAAGAAGGTCAAGCATTGCACTACTCCATACCTTGGAGGTAGAAGAAAAAGAAATAAAGACTTGGCTTGAAGGCATAAATGGTGAAAATGGTGAGAATCAAGCAAGTTTGGGGGAGACCACATGTGGTGAAAAGATGAAAAAAGAGCTAAGTTTGGGGGAGAGTTAGAGATCCAAATGCAAAGAATGTGCGATACTAAAGGATGAACCGTTGAGGGAAGAAAAGAGGAAATAAATTTAAAAAGAGGCAAACTAAAACCTAAATGACATACTCAACTTCCCTTTACCTAAGCCATACATTACAAGCTAGTAAGAACCTATTTAATCTTAAGAGTAGTGCCTTGCCTTCGTGAGTAAGGAAGTGATATGACAACATGCCTATGGGCCACTCACCAATGAGTGAGAGATCTCATTCCACTCATATTCATCTAATTTCATCCCGAATTGCAATTGACTCGAGAGGAGGCTTCGCGCCTTGCGCCTAAAATACCCTAGTATTTGTATAATATTTTTATTATGTGTTTAGGGTATAAATTGAGCAAACTGGGGAATTTTTCAGGTATTGGTAAATGATCATATGTTAAATGTTAAATGATAAATGATTGATTATGATTGATGAATGGACCGAAATTTACCCCAGTGTTAAGGGCAAAATGGGAAAATTATCAAATGAGGACCTAAGGGTCTGCATTTTATGATAAAAGAAAATATGTCTAAGTGTGAATAGTGAGAATTGAAGTGCAAATAGAGAAAGTATGTGGGTTATATGGAAAGGAGTGGGAGGGAACTTAACTCAAAAAATGGGTTTAGAGGCCAAACATGGCCTTATGATGTTAAGTGACTTAAGACCACATTGGTCTATTGAATGGCCATTTGTGCAAAGCGTATTTGGAGATTGAGAGAGAGAAAAGCTGGGTTTTGAGTGAAGTTCAAGAGATTGGTGGCGGGGAACTTGCTGGTGCAAGATCTTGAAAGTTCGAGGGGAAGCTAGAGGCGAAGTTTCAAGAGATTCAAAGTAAGAACACAAACCCTAGAACTCTTTTCTTGTGTTTGGATTTGGGGAAAAACCCTAACCTTATGTAAAGGTGATTTTGATTGGTTGTAGATTAGTTTTGGGGTTGAGTTTTGAAGTGTATTGTTGGTTGGTATTGGTTTGGATTGGTTTGAGGAATGTTTGTAAGGAAAATGTTGTGTTTTCAAGGTTGTCAAATTGTCAAACCTCTATTATTGTTTTGGCTATAGGTTAACTTATAATCATCCAAATGAAGTGATTCTAATGGGTAAAGAACCATAAGAGCTAGAGCTAAAAATGTATAGAAGGGACCAGGAGAAAATTGTAGCTCTAAGGCTCCCGAATATGGGCTTAAAGGTGAGTTTTGGGTAGCTCATGGGTATGCTCTGTTTTGGGTGTAGTTGTGGTGTTTTGGCCATAAGTTGAGTTTCACTCATCCAAATTGAGTGATTAAAATTATGTGTAAACTAGACTTCTATGGAAATAATTTACTTGAAGGAAGTGTAATTAAATTGTAACCCTAAAGTGCCAGTATGTCAAAGTGTTATGAAGCGAGTTATGTTTGCAAATTAGAGTAAGTCTAGATGTAAATGCAATAACTTGAGTTTAGTGATCAAATTGGATGATTCAATTGAAGAAAGCATGAAACCATAGCTGAAAATGAGTGAAGGAACCATTACCAATTTATGGAGTTAAGACCCCAGAAATCGAAAATAGCGATAGGGTGATCGATGAAGTGGGCATATCGACTAGTTTGGCATTAAATGTAAGTAACTTGGGTTTTGGTGATCCAAATTGGATGATTCCAATTGGAGAGAACCTTATAACCATGGCTTCAAATGAGTGAAAGGAACCATTACCAATTTATGGGTCTAAGACCCCAGAAATAAAAAATAACAGTAGGTGATCCGATTGAGTTGGGCATATCGGCCCAGTTTGGCATTAAAATCTTAGTAACTTGAGTTTGGGTGATGTCGGAAATGAGATGATTCAGATTCTGTGAAAATATACTCATAGAATCATTTTATTGAAGCAAGAGAAAAATATGGCTCATGTGTCTCTAGAAAAATTTTTTCAAGTGAAGGAGTGATGGGTAGACATCAACCTAACCAAAATCCTAGAATGCACAACAAATTTTATTTCTTGGGTTGTTCTTAATTGTGACATATTTGCTGATGGATTAGGGGTTGACAGAGGCTTGACCCAAGAATGGGATTTCGAGGATAGGAATCGAAAAGCGATAACCTGCAGAGTTTGTTCTGTCTCTCTTGTTTTGAAATTTTGAAAGTTTGATCTACCTCTTCTTTCATTGTCTCAAATTGATTGTGAAATATTGAAATGATTTATGATAAATTGCATATTGATTTTTAAATTGATTTAGAATGACAGCTGAGTAATTACATAATTTTCTGAGTGTTGAAAAATAAATTATTGTATCGAATGTATACGCTATTATAAATTGTATTGAATGATTTAAAGGCCCTTAAAAGAATGTTAATAAAGTCGAGTTAAGGATAGATTAATTATACCAATCAAGGTCATCACTTCGTTCTTATTCGTATTCGAATTTTATTCCCAAGCGTGAATTAAGGTTGTCTAACATTGTATCTTTGGTAAGGAGTCACAGGTCATCTCCACGAGGAGTGGTCTTTAGTTGATCTTTAGGAACTATTCTCCAAAAGATGTGTATTTGAAAAAGGAAATTATGGGGTTGTGGTTAGTTGATTGAGTAATTAATTAAATAGACTATTTTAAAACAAGAAGATGATTGATGGGGTTCTTAGGTTTCCACTCACTATTGATCAAAGTATTCCCACCTCTTAGTTTACAAACTCATCTGAAACCATTGATGAATGGTCTTGACCGGAAGAATTTTTCTTTAAACGCTCTTTTGGAATGAAAAAACGATCAAGGGATGTTAAACACTTGTTCAATAATTAATTCGGACTCTTAGCTGCATTTGTAATCAAGTACAACGTGTCTTGAGATTTCTCATTCTGCGTTGTCAGGGAAATGCCCAACTAAGGTTTTATAAGTTTCTCTACAAGTGATTAACATCACCACTGATCCCATTGAAGTATAAAGAGGTGAGGTTATTACCTTGATCGGGGTGAGTTCCACCGTTAGAACCCCAACATGAAGTTAGAACTTCATTTAGATTATAAAACAAATCATAATTGATGAGAAATAGATCATAAGAAAATTGAAAAATCAAACTTCAATTGCAAAACCAAATATTCATAAACTGAAAATGCGAAGGAGAAAACGAGGTTGTGTGATCTAAGCTGAAGAGTTACATGGGCAGAAATCAAAATGCGAGAAGAACAGAGTCTTCAGCCTACTCTATAAACCCTAGCCTAAACTATGAAAGGCACCTTTTTATGAACCAAACCTAGGAATCAAAGGCGCCTTCTCCACCACTCGCCAGGCTTTTATACCCTTTTCCATTGTGATCTCGGGGTTGATGGTTAAAGGGCGTCATTGCCCTTGCATTAGAATCGTATTCTGCTCAATTCCATAAATCTTACATGTCGATTTTGGCTGAGGACTGAGCCGGATACCTTTCCAGGATTCCCTGGGTGGTCCCGCCTAGTGGAGTTCCATTGTACAATCCATAGGGAATACACAATGGGACCCCACCTAAGAAAGAAGTAAACACATGCAGTACTATAATACCCCAATTATATACTAAAGATCCCTATTGACTTAAATGCCATGACCGACCTATCATAAATGTAGAGTAATAACCTACAAACTCACATAATAAGGACTCGTAAGAGTTGTCTGATCTCAGGCATTCTAAGAGTTTTGCAATTTAGGGTACAAATAGAGATCATCAGTCTAATAAAACAACACGGATAGGTGCGGGTAAGTCACTGGGTTGTGAGTAGAAAGAGCGGTGGATGGCGCGAAAGCAAGCCCTACATTTGCCTGTGGACCTAGAGAGGCAGTTTAAAACAATAAACGTGAGATACTAAATCTCAGTAAGTGGCATAATTTATAAGAAAAATAATATTTTTATTTTCGAACATTTCTTCTCTCAAGACCTCACGTCCACTCTGTTGTAAGGTTCCCCGTTTAGAAAACATTTCACAAAAACCCAGCTTTACCCATGTTCAACATTATGTAATTCATACTCAACAATTTACTTAGGCATGATTGCTAAAGAAAATTATAACACAATTTGTTCTCGACATAGAAATTACACGAGAATTTATCTAATATGTGCCATAAAAATAATCATAGTAATGCCATAAATATCGAAATGGTTATACCTTATTGAAACAACAGTCATGCCGTATCATGTACCCATCATAATGGTCGGATGGCTTAGACCTCGTGACATACCGTGTGACTTATAAACCTCCCAGTTAAACCCGATACATCCGCGTGGCAACTAATAAACCTACGAATGGCTTAGGCCATCATGTGACAACTAATATATAATCGTCTCCTTACTCACATGTACTTTCCCAACATTACCGTATTATAATCATTTCACAAAATCTCAAAAATCCATTTCTTAAAACAATAGTTTTCAAGGTGGGTTAAAACCTCAATCCACGTACCCAAATTATCTAAATACCACAGACTCATCCACGAACTCAGTAAAACTTCCAAATAGTTAAAATGTTGACAAAATTCACATGAAATGATAACTTGTTTTATATGAAACCAATAATTATTATTATTTTTTTTTGTGTAACTAACCATTTGATGAATAATTCTAAAACATCAAATTCCACTAATCATCTTAATTTTCCTAACTTGACCAGTGGTACTCTATTTGGTCAAACTTTGCCGGTAATTACAGAAACAACCCAAAATGGAAAGCTAACTTAAGCGACGTCCAAATTCACAAACCATATATCGGAAGACGAGAGACGGGGAACCACGGCGGTACGTACCTTGGTCAACGGTTCTTTGTGGTGGCGAAACTTCGATCAGCGGTCGGCCAACTTTGTTTTCATAGTATATTTCAAGCGGTGAGGAGTGCCAAAAGGACTACGGGAATGATTTTAAAGGGTCGAAGCGGGTGGGAGGAGGTATGGGTGCCGAGTGGCCGGAAAAATACGGCCGTTGACCCATGGTGGCGACGCCGTGTATGTGGCTTGCGTCGTCTTGGTGGCGGCGGTTCGCCATTGAGTGCGATCGGGATCGTCTCTGCCAACTCTCCTCCACAGCCCGCGCATGTGCAATGTGGGTGGCGGATGCATCTCCATTTGAGCAGGCTTGTTTGAAAATGGGTGAAAATGACCAGGTCGATTCACGATTTTGAGGAGTTTTCTAGGGTTTGGAGCTCAAAATGAGTGTCTTGGGGCTAGGGTTTCATTTGGCTTACGCAAATTTGAGTTTATATAGGGCACAGAGATTCGCTTCAGTGGCAGAAGACAACTTTGGATCTTGTTAAATACTCTTTGTTTGAACTTACCCGGGGTCATAACTTTTTGTCAGAAGTAAGTGAATTTTGGCGTTCAACTTGATCCTATGAACTCGTGTCGGCGAGGCTGTAAATGGTGAGCAGTCCAACCCAAATTATTCATGCAGAAAATTCAACTTTGGTCCACATACTAAGTGTTGGTCAAGCCTAGTCAAATCTGGTCGAACTTAGTCAAACTTGGTCAAGCGTGTTACAAACTTGTATTATTTGGTGCGGGTCGTTACAATCTACCCCCTTAAAGAAAAATTTCATCCACGAAATTAGTACACATGTCATAGAAGAGATGGTACGGCTCGCATTTAGTCTCAGCTCCCAGTACCTCTTATTAGGTGGTTTCTCGAAGGACTTTCACTAAGGATATTGTCTTGTTGCGACTCCTTCTCTTCCTACCCCGGAATGCGCAGCATTCCTCATGGGATAAGTCATCCCTCGCTCAATCTCTAGTGCCTCCCGACATGTAGAGTGCGAGATATACTTGCGTAGCATGGAGATGTGGAAAACATTATGGACTCGAGCTCCTCAGGCAAGTCCTAATCTATAGGCCAGCTGGACTATCCCAGCTCAACAATCTAAAGGTCCGATGTAGCGAGGACTTAGCTTCCCTCGCTTCCCAAAGCGTACCACGCCCTTCCAAGGAGGTTTTAGAATGCTCGATCCTCGACCTCGAAACTCAAGATCCTTTCGCTTGTCCGCGCAAGCTCTTTTGCTATCTTGAGCCACTTTCAGCCTATACGTATAACATCAACCTTGTCCACAGTCGTTTGCATAATCTCAGGACCTAGTAATTTCCTTTATCTAGTCTCATTCCAACATAATGGAGTGCGACATTTTTTTCCCATACAATGCTTCATAAGGTGACATCTCAATGCTTGAGTGATAGTTGTTGTTATAGAGGAACTCTTGCCAAGGTAGATATTCATTCAATGTCCCTTGAATTCTGATGCGCATGACCTCAACATATCCTCTAAGGTGCGAGATAGTCTCTCGGATTGTCCATCGGTCTAAGGAGTAAGGTGGTGCTTTCAATTTAACTTGACACCCTAGTTATTTCATCAATCTCTTCCAAAAACCTCGAGAAGATGGGTGGATCTCTATCGGAGATGATGAACACTTCTTTTATGCAAACTCACTATATGATTCATAAAGAGCTCCGCTAGCTTATGAGGAGAAAACTTCTCACGAATAGGTAGAATGCGCGAACTTGGTGAGTCGATCAACTCTTGCCCCGAGTAGAGTCATGTCTGCGAGGCTGCCAGGAGGAGTTTGAATACAAAGTCCATCATGTGCTCCATTTCCGTGCAGGATGGGTAAGAGTACCAGTCGAAAGGCTTTTGTCTCTGCCTTCACTTGTTGTGAGATGAAGCACTTGGATACATACTAATGACTTCTCTTTAAATCCACGACCTGATAATATTCCTTAGTGTCACTTGTACATCTTGGTACTACCGGGGTGCATAGCATAAGCAGAACTATGGGCTTCCTCCAATACTTGCCTTTTTAACTCTTCAACTGCTGGAAGACACAGCCTAGAACCAATCACCAAGGCTCCGTCGTCTCTAATAGCAAAATCCGACTGTTCCCCTTCTTCGACTTTCTTTCTCATGCTCACTAAATAGGGATCTTCTAGTTGCCCCTCGAGAATTTGATTTATAAGTATCGGTCGTAATTAGAAACTAGCAAAGTGCTCTGATATGCATCCCCAATAACACCCAACTCTCATAACTCAGGCCATCAATGAAAGTTGTATTTAATGCGTATAAGCGAGAGCACATGAAACTGCTCAAGGCATCAGCCACTACATTCGCCTTGCAGGATGAGTAGTCAATAGTGCAATCATAATCCTTAAGTAATTCCATCCACCTCACATTGTAAAGTTTGGCTCATGCAGGTAAACAAATATTTAAGGCTCTTATGATCCGATAAATATATGGCAAGTTACTTGGAAATCTGATAATGCCTCGAGTCTTCAATGTGAAAATTACGCGGCAAGCTCGAGAGTCATGGGTACTTAGGATAATTCGACTCGTTAGCTTCTTCAACTATGCGAAGCATATGCCACAACTCTCTTATGTTGCATCAACCGCATGACCTAAACCTTGGTATGAAGCATAACCTCGAACCCTCGTTGCCCTCGAGCGAGAGAGTCAAAGCAGTGACGTAAAATTTTCCTTCGTGTTTGAGCTCCCCTCACACACAATGAGTCCTCCAAATTTAACCCCTTTCCTAGTCAAATGGTAAAGTGGTCACGCTATTTTGAGAACCCTTCTATGAACCTACTATATGCCTCGCTAATCCCCAGGAAACTGCTCTGTCACGAAGTAGTTGGTTGTCCCCCGATTTGCAATTTAGCCACTGCTTTAGGGATCCACATAAATGCCATCGGCGAAACCACATGTCAGAAATCCCTCGGCTCAGCAAAACTCACATTTGAATTTGGCATACTGGCGATGTTACCTTAAGATTACGCAACACGAGAGCCAAATGTCTCTCATGCTCCGACTACGCTTCGAAATTTGAAGATATCGTTGATAAAGACAATGACAAGCCGATCCAAGTATGGAATGAAATACCCGGCTCATCAAGTCCATGAAAACTGTTGAGACATTAGTGAGTCGAAAGACATCACTAAATCATAATGCCCGTATCTCGTCTTTGAAGATCTTGTCTTGAATGTCCAGATTCCCAATCCTTAGCGATGGTACCTGACCTCAAGTCAATCTTGAAGAACTTTTGCACCTTGGAGCTGATCAAGTCAAATCATCAATCGAGGCGAAGGATATTTGTTACGAGAATGGTGACCTTATTCAGCTGTGCGTAGATCTATACCACTGACCTCAGTACCATCCTTCTTCTTCACAGGTAACAGGCTCCCCGAGGTGAAATCTTTGGAACCCTGTCGTCCCTCATCCACCGGCTCTTGTGGCGAGAGCCTACTCTTTCAACTCGGCATGTGCCATTCTATAAGGTGGTAAAGGAAATAGGAATTTGTGCAAGGACTAAATCAATGGGAAAATCATTTCTCGTTACGGAGGTAAACACGGAAGATCATCGGGGAACACATCCGAGAAAGTCCCTCATTACTAGTGCGATCCTCTAATCTGCTTATTTTGCCCTCACAGTGTCAACTTCATGAGCTAGATACCCCTTACAACCTTTTTGAAGTAAACATATAGCGAAATGTGAAATCAAACTGAAGGTGCTGCCTCAGCTCTCCATAGAAGGCCTCTTTGGTAGTCGATTAAATCATCGCCTCTTTGCGAAAACAATCCATTGAAGCATAGTTGAAACAAGCGATCATCCAAGTCACATCCAACCCCTTGAGATCTATTAATATCAAATCTTACTTTGCATATCTTGGCCCTCGATAGAAAGCAAGCTACCGCCCAGCATCGGTAGGCCGCGCAGAGATTCTCTGTGGGTGTGTGATCTCGAACTACAACCCGAAGGCGGAGTCGATCTGGGCTGCATGCAGCATACTCACGTGAAATAAAATGGTGTGGCCCTTGGGTCAATGAGTACACGTTCATCGTCACCAAAAATAGATAATGTACTGTCACGGCGTCGGGGTGGCATGCCTCGTAATTTATTCATGCATAAACTACGCCTCTGCTTGGTGGTCATCCCCTCTCGTCATACGCACTCTAAGTATTTGATGTGAGCTAACATCCCATGCTAAAGGAACCACCGAGTCGCCACATGCAGTGTCAGGTCCTCAATGCCCATGGCTCATTTGGAGGCCAAGCACGATTACGGGACTCTGAATGCATTTGGATCCTCGATAGGGCGGTCCCTCTTGAAATGTCTGTGCGCCCGCGAAAGCATACATTATCCCAGGCATATCCACGTCATGAATCCATAAGCGTCACAAGCCGAGCGGAGCGCACCGACTGTGGACCCCGAAAATAGCTACGCCGCTACTCAGCGATCGAGAAATCCTAGAACCACGTATTGTCCACCCTACGAAACCGCGACATGGCACCAATATCTGTCCCAGCGGATCCTCTGTGCGGAAGATCGAAGTTTACGAAACTACCCCTCTTAGATGATCCTGGCCGGGTTCCACGAAGACAATCCATCGTATGATCGGCCTTAGTCTGGCGTGCTCCGAGTGCATCTCTCTCCGCCTCTAGACGGCGTCTCATCGTGATGTGGGATGATCGGAACGATAGACTGGCTTCTCGGCTCAGTCAAACCATCGAGAAACCTCTCTTCTTGCTGACCTCATCGAAGCCAAGTTGGAGCAAATCAGATAACTCTGCGAACCTACGCTCGTACTCGAAGCGTAAATGCCACAGTGGCGTCTCGAGCTCAACCTCTTGGTCTCGACAAAGTGATGAAACTAGTGTGAAACGACTTGGCGTGCCCCGAGTCAGTGACGTTTCCTAGTCCTCTCATCGCCCACCACTTCCAGCACTGCCCGAGGCAAAAAACCGGCTAATAAGGCTACATCCTCCTTCCAGGACCTTTGCATACCTTCGTCGAGAATCTTCTACGTGTCATCTAGCTAGGATAAAAAGCCACCATGGGATCAGTGGAGCCATCAAAACCTTGCTCGAGTCTACGAGCGATCCAGCGGTAACATCGATTAAAACCACTCCTCTCGGTGATCGAACTCGGGCTCGACAAGATTCTCCTCATAAGTGAGTCTGTCAGACTTTCCACTTGAAACTGTTGGGCCCACTACGTCTACCTGCAAATGCGTCATTAGGAAGAAGAACTGTTCCCAAGAACAAATGAAATAGAATCAATTCCAAGGATAAGGTTAGGAAGGTATACAAAACACTGGATGAGTTGCACATCAATGTACAACCCCAAGGAATTTAGAAACCTAGGCTACGTGCAAGTGTGGGGACCAGGCAGGATACCCTTCGAGATTCACGGGTGGTCAGCCTAGTGGAGATTCCATTGTACGATCCATGGGGAATACCTGATGGGACCCCACCTAGAAAAAGTAAACCTGTACGGTATATAATACCCCAATTATCTTAAGATCCTGGCGGCTTAAATCCGGCCAGGCCTATCATAAATGTAGGTCATAACCACGAAACTCCTGTAAGGACTCATAAGAGTTGTCCCGAATATCGGAAGAATTCTAAGGGTTTTGAATTTAGGAGGTACAAATAGAGATAAATAAGTCCCAATAAAACCTTACGAGATAGGTGCGATAAGTCTTCTTAATTTGTGGTAGAAAACGTGTTGGATGCGCGTGAAGCAAGCCCTCTGGCTTTACTGGACCTAGAGAGCAATTTAAAACAATAAACATGAGATATTAAATCTCAGTAAGTGGCATAATTTATAAGAAAATAATGTTTTTATTTTCGAACATTTCTTCTCTCAAGACCTCACGTCCACTTTGTTGTAAGGTTCCCCGTTTAGAAAACATTTCATAAAAACCCAGCTTCACCAATGTCCAACATTATGTAATTCATACTCAGCAGTTTACTTAGGCATGATTGTTTAAGGAAAATTATAACTTTGAATTTGTTCTCAACATAAATTACGAATTTATCTAGCCATCATGCCATAAAAATAATCATGAAAATACAATACCATAAATATCGAAATGGTTATGTATTAGAAACAACGATTAATACCAGTACCATGTTGCCCATCTCTCATAATGATGGGTCAGCTTGAACCTCACATTCTTAAGTGGCAGCTTATAAACCGGTTAGAAAGCAGGCCATCACGTGGCAACTAATAAACCTGGGAGTAAGCCAGAGTATCCGCGTGTGACTAATAAACCTCCGGGTAAACCCGGTCATCACGTGGCAACTAATAATATATGTCGTCTCCTTACTCACATGTATTTTTCCCAACATTCTTGGAAATTATTATAATCATTTCACAAAATCACAAAATCCATTTCTTAAAACAATAATTTTTCAAAGTGGTTAAACCTCAATCCCGTACCCAAAATTATCTAAATACCCTGCAGACTCATCCACGAACTGTTAAAACTTAAATAGTTAAAATGTTGACAAAATTCACATGAAATGATAACTTGTTTTATATGAAACCAATAATTATTTATTTATTTATTTATTTATTTTTTGCGTAACTAACCATTTGATCAAATAGTATATATGTATAATAATTAACCACAATTATATATCATATGTACGAAAGCATTTAAAACATATAAACCACTCACGACTAAACGCTCAGTCTGCTCCCTGTGAAGTTAATACTCTCCCAGGCACTGAGCGTGAGTGCAGTAATATAAATAAAAAAAACACCACTTAGGCTCAAATAAATTGAGCAATAACATTGGGATGCCTGAAAGGCCTTAGAATAAATTTTATAACTATGAAACCATCTAAATTGGACTCCGATAGGTCCAATTGCACGAGTGTGCTCTATGGGCAGGTACCCTGAGAGTGGGGCTTTTCACGGGAGCTAATTTTCCGAAATTGAGCCGTCGAATAATTCTTAAAAACATCAATTTCACTAATCCATCTTTAATTTTTTCCTAACATTAATTGGTCCTCTGTTGATCAAACTTCTCGGTGGTAAAACAACCCAAAATGGAAAACTAACCCAAGCGGCGTCCAAAATTCACAAACCATATATCAGGCTTGAGGGCGGGGAACTGGCAGTACCATTACCTTGGTCCCGAGTTCTTCGTAATTGGTAGAAAAGCTTCGATCAACGGTCGGTAACTTTGTTTCTTCGTATCTTTCAAACGGTGAGGAATCGCAAGGGACCACGGGAATGAGTTAGGTCAAAAATGGTGGGAGGAGGTAATAGTTTGGCTGAAGTGGCGGAGAAAAATCTGTCGGTGACCCGTGGTGGCAGCCGTGCGCGCCTTCCACCGACCCGATCTAACACGTCCGACGGCGGTTGTGATGAAATCTCACGGCGTGGTAGATCCGGAGGTGGCGCACCTCCTGGCCCGGCTTGCATGTGCATGGTGGAGTGTGAGTCACCTCCCGTGTTTGAAGCAGAGCGGCGAGTAGATTAACGACCCGATTCGGTGTTCCGCGGTACGAGAGTTTTCTAGGGTTTTTGGTGCTCAAAATAAGTGTCTTGGGATAGGGTTTCATTTGTACGCAAGGCTAGGTTTATATGGGGCCTAGGGTGCAGCTTTCGGGTAAGCGAAGGCGGCTTTGGATCTTGTTAAAATCTTTCTTTGTTGAACTTACCGGGTCATAACCTCTTTTTATCAGTAAGTCGAATTTTGACGTTCAACCCGTCTATGAACTCGTATCAATGAGGCCTACGAAATGGTGTCATAGTCAACCCAAAATTATTCATCCTTGAAAAGTCAACTTTGAGATCCACATACTAAGTGTTGGTCAAACCCTAGTCAAATCCCAGTCAAAACTTAGTCAAGCTTGGTCAAGCGTGTTACAAACTTGTATTATTTAGTGCGGGTCATTACGATCTTGAGTACAGTTAGTGCGATGCATAGGTACCGTTTGGCCAGGTGCTGCATGGGTGTGCAGTCACGGGTTAAGAGTAGGTATTGATACGGGTTGGCCTTTATTGAATTCTAAGCTTGGGTAATACTTAGAGTCTGGTCGAGGCGATACCGGTACACACTGCCTCTACTTGTTCCGACATTGTTGCACTTCCTGAAACTTCACCAAGCAGTTGCCATCATCCTCAATGATTCATATTCGCTTTCTGGACAAGAACCCTTGTAACAATTATGTATGAAACATGAAAAACTTGTACAAGTCCAATAACACGAAAACAATTAAAAGTACCTATTCTTATGCAAAATGTGAGCAAAGTATGACCTGAAGGTGCTAAATTCCGATATAATTATTTCTCTTTTGTGTATTCAATAGGTCAAATTAAGCGATGCGGCCAAGATAGCAATGAAGTGTCTCACTTTGATCAGTAGCCTCGCGAGGGACGATATCGGTAGTGTTCCGCGAAATTGATTTTAAATAACCGGTCGAGTCCTAGTGGGATCGTCTTGTGTTATAAGAGCCGTTTTTATCTTGGCACCGCGGCTAACGATGCAGGTACGGGTGATTCGATATCCTATGCACCAAAAGCATAGAGGTTAGGGTGATAAAGGCAAAATGATAATAAGATTGGTCTGATTTAGTGCATATGAAATTGCATAACTGCAATGACAATGGTGTAATTAGATACAAATGAAATATATATATATATATATATATATATATATGTATGTATGTATGTATGTAGCATGTATTGTCTTTGCATTGGTGATTAATGCCCACAGTGCAATTTTGAACCTATATTAGATAGGTTTTGAGTGCTTTGTACATTAATCATGTCATTTATACCAATTGAAGTGTTCTAGTCTTCTGGCCTTACTTATGCCATTTAAGTATTTTGAGTACATTTTGCGGGGCTTTGCGCACTTACACAGATTCAATGTCGAGATAAAGCCTGTGAATCACGAAGTTTGAACTCCAAGTCTCGACCATCAATCGACCCGAGAATCAATGAGAAAACCAGGCAAAATGAAGAAAATGTGATGCGTTAGAAGGCGAGAGTAATGCAGTGAAGGATTAACAAAAGCGGAATTTTCGCTAGCTTGCGAAATTTTTCGCTAGGATTCTCGAAAATTTAGCAACCTTAAGCGAAAATTTAAATGACATATGAAAATGCCAAATTTACCGGCTAGACCGCCGGTTCGCTAGGCACCATTTTTTAAGCGAAAAAACCTGATTTTCGCTACTTCATGACATTTCGGCTAACTTAGCGAGAAATTTATGCTTCGCGAAATTATCTGACCTTAAGCGAAATTTTCATTTATTGGGCACGTGATTTCGCTAGTTAAGCGAAATTCTCGACTAGCGTGGTGTCTCGTCATGCTTTGTAATTAATGCCCAGGCAGCCTCGAACTTGGTGTATTGTAATTGTCCGATAACTTGCGATTTATGGGTTTTTTGGTATTTTAAATGCGGCTAGGAGGCTAATATAAACCCTATCTTGTTTTGTAAGAAAGTGTGAAGAGTTGGAGGAACAATTTGGGGAGAAGATATTTTTTTTTAGTAAGTTTTATTTTTGTAAATAAAGTCTTTTATTTTAGGTTTGCTTTTATTTCTTTCTCTCTTCTCTCTCTCTTCTTTCTCTCCCTTTCTCATTTGCCAAACACACCTCTTGAGGATGACAACTCAAGAAGATGCTTGGCCTAGCCTCCTTTCTTTGAAGAGGAAGGAAGCTAGCTTGGTGTTTAGGGCATATGCATGTCCTCTTGTATTAAAAGCTACGGGTAGTGTATTTATGTATATTCTCAAAACATAGTTGCATAACATGGGATATTAGTTGGCCAATACTCTCCATGCTTTAAATTTGTTGTTCTTTAGATGGTCTTCTGAGCCTACGAGATAATATTTACATGTTAAGGTTCTTCAAATTAAAGGTTAAATAACATTTCTTTGTTATTATTTGGCAAATACTCTCCATGCTTTAGGATGCGATTGCCGAGATTGAGAGAGATGCAACGATGTTCTTTAGATAGTCTTCTGAGCCTACGAAATGATAATTTAATGTTAGGGTTTTAAACTAAAAGGGCCATAGCGCATGCTATGCTGTTTTGACTCAAATAGGAGATGTTTCATGGGTGAGGTTTGCTAAGTTAAATATAAGATCAGGTTATGCCATGGACTATATGTTGCATGTGCGTAGCAGAGGATAAGACACCCGAGACACTTGTTTGCCTAACTTGCAGAAGTTAGTGACTAATTCTTCAAAGTTAACTTTTTCACACTTTAACTTTCGGTTTTACAATTTTCGGTTCAAACCATTCCCGCATTTTGAAACCCCAATCCAAAAGAAGTCCCGAATAGAAAGCCTTACCTTCGTACCTTTGATGCAAACCATTTTTAGGATGAAAACCCATCCGAGTGTTCAACCACTGTAGACCACTTTATCTGCGGTAAGCTTGACTACGCGTGGTAGGAGGCACAGGTGTATATAAATTTTGATTTTAGCTCGACCCTCTCTTGTGTACGAATCAAATGGCGCCGTTCTTAGAGTGGTGCCAAACTACTATTAAGTTGAAGGTACTTGTGATCAGCATCACCAGTGAAGGTAACCTTTTACCTCTTTTTAGCTCGATTCTGCGAGGCGCCGATTCTTCACTTGCGATGCTTGCCTTTGTTCAGTTCGATTTTCATTCGGTCGGTTTATTATTTTAGTTAATTTTAATCTTTTTGCAGGTTGTTTGTTGCTTTGTTGTCTCTTTAATTGTGTAGCTGTTGTGTATCTGATGGGATAGAACACTTAATTAGATTGGGATGAATGGTACCTGACTTGAACCCGGCTAGTGAAGTTATTGTGTGATACCATGGATCCCATACGAGGATGCTTGAGTGACGGGAACCCCGCGGTCAAATGCCCTACAGACCATGAGGGATCCATCACCTCTGAGTTAGTGCCCCATCTGTATCATCCCTCCTGGCGAAGATGTAGCGGTGAGGCCATGTTGGTACCTCTTACTCCCCACATATCATGGTATGGAAAATAGAAAATCCATACACTCATATTAAGGATTTTGAGGAGGTTTGTACTACCTTCGAGGTATGATGGACATGGATTTGTCTTTGAAGCTAAAGGCATTTCAGTGACTCCTAAGGAGACAGACGAATGGCTCGACTCATTGAAGACTTTAGAACCATAAGAAATTGAGGAGTGTGCGGTACAATTCTTGAAAAAGTTCTTCGGTGCTCTAAGACCCAATAATTTGAAAGACAAATCTACACTTTTGCGACTCATGATGGTGAGAGATTTTACCGGTGTTGGGAAAGGACTATGCCAAACCATCGGTGCATGTCCACACCATGGGTTTGACACGGATGTTGGTGAACCACTTCTATGGTGGTATGTCTCTGCCATGGAGCAACTCTTAGAAACCATGTGGGGGAGACTTAAGCAAACATCACGATGAAACCATGGATTTCTTAGAATTACGTGGTTGAAGCTTCTAGGGTTGGGATGAGCTTAACACTAGATAAGCGGATAGGATGAAACCCTTGGAAATTGACCAAAGGGGTGGGATGTATGCACTGCCTGAACATAGAAATGAGAGCTAGGATTTCAACCCTAGCCAGGAAGGTAGAGGAGCTTGAAGGCAAACAACTCCAAGAGGTGCATGCGGTGGTAGAAAATCTGCCTGATCTAATCCTTGCACAATTTCCAATCCCTGCCACATGACGAACATTGTCCTATGGCCCTACTGGTGAAAGTTTGATGTCGGGAATGTGCATACCTTTGTGGGACAATACAACCTAACTCAATGCTCCATGTGGTAATACCTACAATTCCAATTGGGAGGAATCACCCCTAATCTTGCATGGAGACCCGACCCCACATTTATGTACCCCGGGTGCGAGCCTCGGTTTGGTTTCCCTCACGATCCATGACAACCACCATCCTCTTCTCCCGAGTAGAGCAAGCCATATTGAATTTTGAGTAAGGTGGTGGGCAACTTTGTTGAGGAACAAAGGAATTAATCATGGCGGCTGTGAAAGGATTGATCTTTGTAGAAATTACTGAATAAGAGGAATAGATGGGCTTGAGGCAATCTCGACAGGAAAATTGATAACCTCGGTATTCAATCACCAAGATCAACAAGTTGCTAGAAGTACAAGAGAATGAAGTTTCCATCACAAACAGTTCCAAATCCTAAAGGAATTCATGAGGTAGGATCATCTAACAATTCGGGAATAGATGAGGCTAAGGCCATAATAACCCTTAGAAGTGGAAAAGAGGTTGATCGGCTATGCAGGCACGTTTGAAAGAAGAACCTAGGGGAGAAGAATTACGCTTTGAGCATATTCTCCTAGGAGGATTCAATGAAATACCGCATACCACCTCCATTTCCACAAGCACTTAGAGGTAAGAAGAAGGCATCTCGACAAGCGAGGCATTCTTGAGGTTTCAAAGAGCTAGTAAAGGTTAACATACCTTCTTTGGACCTAATCAAACAAGTCTGCTTATGCAAAGTTACTGAAAGATCTTTGCCTGATCGAGAAAGGGATTAGGCATTGAGAGAAGGCATTTCTCACTTTGAACATATCGGTGCCATAATCAAAGTAAATACCTGTCGTCTGAAGATCTACGGATCTCCCACAAATTTCGATCCAATATTGGTGGAATTGCATAGAAAGATCCTTGCTTGATTTAGGAGCCGAGTGTGAACCTAATGCCGTATTCGAGTATACAAACGAGTTAGGTCTGAGTGAACAAAACCTACCAATATCACACTCTCATTGGCGATCGTCAGTGAAAATCCTAAGGGGATAGTTGAGGATGTCTTAGTGAAGATAGACAAATTCTCTTGCCGGTGGGTTTTGTGGTACTGAAACATGAACCAATTGCTAGTGAACCAATCATGTACTTAATAATCTTAGGAAGACCATTTTAAACCTGCCAATGCAATAATAAATTGTCGGAATGGAGTCATGCAATTAACTTTTTAGGTAACATGACCAAAAGCAAGGTTGAATATCTTTCATTTGAACAACAAACATGAGTTGCTAAAAGTGAAAATCAAATTTACGATGAGTTGTTTTCAGGTGATCGGTGTGCGAGGAAAACACAATACTTTCGAAATGCAAGGAGTGATCAACCATGGAGATGAAAATTGGTCGCAGCGACACGGCAATGACGATTGCTCAATTGACGGCCGTCGCGAGGAGCGGTACAAAGCAGCCGCGACATCATGGAGCGACCCGGACCCTTTGCGGGGTTGAGATCATTCTCCTTGACCCCCTTAAGTAAAAATCACGAGAGTGAGCTGGTTCGGTGTTTTCAAAAACCGAATTGCAGTTCACAGTTTTTATTTTGTCTTAAGTTAGTTAATTGTGTTAGTTTAGGTTATTTTTTTAAAATTTTTTTAACTTAGTATTTTTTCATTTCTAGTAATTTAATTAGTATAGCATAGTGTGTGCTTTGAATTTTAATTCTGATAAATATTTTAAATTTTTATAATAATAATTCTTATATTAAATATTAGCCCAATAATTTAAAATTTTTTTTGGAATCTGGAAGGCTAATCGAGCCAAATTAAACTAGAGTAGCGAATTTTTGGAGAAAGACAACCGGTATCGTTGGATGTGTTATATAAACACGAGGCAGGGGGTGTCGGAGCCATACATATTCTTCCCCACTTTTGGTGCCACAGGCCATCTTCCTCTACGTGGCCGTGTCCAGCCACGGTGGCACTTCGCTACTTCCACGCTCGAGCTTTCAGTCTCCTTCTCCATCACTTTGCTATTGCCGAGGTTGGCAAGGCCCGAAGGCATGACCCACCCCGGGGCCTGCGCACATTTGAGTTTCTAGTACATCAGGTCACCGGTCGCGCGCCTTTGACCACAGCCCAGGCGCCCGGTGAAGCGCCACCCGCGCGCGCCGCGAGCGATTGTTCCTTTGCCTCGGCCCCGAGCCTTCCTTTTTGCCCGGGATACGGAACACCGGTTGACTTCTTGGTGCTGTCGGCCGGTAATCGATTATCGAGCCTTGTTTAGTTAGTTCAAAGCCGTTTACCATTTCTGATCGAAACTGCAGTTACGATACTATAGTGCGAGTTATATTTTCGGTAAGTGCACCCTTCACCGAGTATTTTACTTGATATCAAGATATGGTTGTTCTTTCGGGGTGGGTCGAGTCTTCGACCTCGGTGAGATTGACCGCGCTGAGAGAGTGGCTGACTCGGGTCCCGGCTCATGCCATCACGGTCCGGCGGGTCTCAGGAGCCTCGAGGATTTAGACGTTATCAGGACTCGGATGGGACCGATTTCTCGCTGTGCCCGCGGAGGAGAGTTAGGAGGGCTAGGCCCTCCAAGCGGGCCCGCACATCGGGCCCAGGCGAGTCATCTTCCACCAGGCCCCCACCATCTCCAGTTACTTCAGCTACGGAGGCGACTTCATCCCGGTATCGCCGTCGGGTTAGGAGGCCGCTATTTGTAGAGACCACAGATTCGGGAATGTGCGACTCCGCAATGAGAGTTTCGCCGAGTCATTTTATGACATCTCGCGTGAAGCTAACCCGGATATCGGGAGTCTTTGAGATTGATCGAGGAGTATTCACTCCTACCGCTTCTGACTCCGCTGACAGTTTATTACCCAGAGTGTACGGCGGTTCTACCCGCTCTATGACATCGAGAACAGACGGTCCACTAGAGATTGATTGATATAGATGACAACCTGGTATTACTTTCAGGCAGCCAGATATTTCGGCATTGGGATTGCGCATACAGCCAGCGCAATTGGAGGTTATGACTTGGGCCCACCGCCTCACGGAGATGAATTAAGAGCAGCGGCCGGAGACATCCTTTGCTGGTCGGTAAATTCTCTCTGAGGCCTGACTTCCACCTCGAATCTTTGGCGATTGACCATTTGCTACGTACCGGTTTGTTCCGCCTGCGGCATTGTAATGCGGAGGAGCCATCACGGAGGCACTGCCCCGGATCTCGAGGGGATTTTGGTTCCAGCCCCTACGAAGTACGGTGATGGCCTCCGCTTTTTGCATTGAGGAGAAGGTCCGCCGAAAATCGCGAGGCCGGCGGAGAGCATCCATGCGATCAGGGACTCCTGCTATGTTCTCGGCGGATGGGATTCCCGGAAGGAGCGAGCTAGAGATGAGAATAGATGCCTTCATGTAGTGTCCGATGGGCCGGGTTATGACTATGCCGTCATTCCTCACGACCACGGGACCGGGAGGAGTCTTGCGGTCCCCAGGCGAGGACTACCATACAGATGATATGCTGTCCCCGAGCCCGAGTCACGGAGGACTCCACATTCGGATCGTTCACCTCCATCCTCCACATACTACATCGGCCGGCTGCGGCCCGATACTCCGGGCTATCTTGTTGACATCATTCAGATACGTCAGTGTAGCTCGGGAGAGATGGGCGGTGATGGATGCCATCTGCTCGCTATGACTACAAAAGGCGCCCCGGGATCGAGTTGTGGTGCCATTCTATCTTGACTCGGATTATGACCCGCTGGGTCTTCCTCATGTTCTGGTCGTGAGGAGCCCGCGCGATCTGACTTGTTGGATGGTGCATTTGCGGCTGCGGCGATTTCGGGCCACCACGCTTCACCACGGCCCCGGGTAGGGTGGATTAGGTTTCTTTGATTTTTGTTTAGTTATCGGCTTTATCATTGCCTCTTTTGATTTGATTAAGTTTTTGTATTAGCCATAGTAGGCGGTGATATTTTGTTTTTAGCTTATTATTCATGTACTAGCCATTTTGGCTATATTAAAGAAGCTATTCGGTATATATCTGAGACTTTTACATATCATGTTTTGTGCTTTGCCATGTGTAAATGTTTTTCTTTTCAATTGGACAATTGGTATACAAATTGGACAATTGGTGCTACAAGTGGACAATTGAATTGCTTCAAAGCCCCGGACAATTGAATTGCTACTCATTTGGATGATTGAATCATCGTATTTTCCTTGTCTTAGAACAAATTCCATGCTTGAATTAAATTTTTGAGTCGATCCACGATCCGGCATACTCAACAGAAGTACCTTTATGCTAATTCACACCTTGCGCTCCAGTTATTTATTAAGTTTTGTGAATTTGCATACCTCCTTTCACTTTGCAAAAGCCCGGCCTTAAGGGTATGTTGGCTACCTAGGATAGTTTTAGGTTACCTACATTTGAAGACTGATGTTGTCTTCGAAGGAAAGAAAGAAAAGCGAGAAAGAAAAAGAAAAAGAAAAGAAAGAAAAATAAAGTGATGAAATCTTGCTTTGAAACCCGAGCACGGTCAGAGGGGTGTATGGCGAAAGCCTTTGAAACCCGATGCCCTAAGCCTTAATTGGCTGGGAGTCATCGATTTTGTGTTCGTTACATGGGTGGATAGGTGAAGTTTAATGACTTGTGGGTGCTTAGTTTCGAAGTCATTGGTCCAGGATGAAGCCTTTGGAGTTAGTGGTCCAGTGATCCTTTTGACGATGCCTAAAACCTTTAGTGGTTGGGAGTCATCGGTGGACCCCGTTACGGACTTTGATGAAGTCGAATTTTAAGCGTGCATCTACGATATAGTTGAAAAAAGAAAGAAAAGAGTGTAACTAATACTATCTAGGTTGTTCAACAACTTAAGGCCATGTCGGTCTTTGGATTTGGGGAGGAACAAATTTTGCTATTGACTTAGTGGATTCCAGACCAATTAGACTTGGGTGGAAATCGAGGATTGAGAATCTGGAACCAACGATGACATAGAATTGTTCATTAATGGATTTGGTTCTTTCATATCTGTTTTAAAATTTTGATGTCAAATGTTCAGTTTAAAGTATTGTGTATAAGTACATCAACCTTTTTGAATCATAATCTTTTTGAAAATCACCACATGCATCTCCTTTTTTTTTTTGCATTGCTAAAGGGTATAGCGTTTTGGTTGGGGTGTGATTAATGCCCCAGTGCAATTTTGAACCTATATTAGATAGGTTTTGAGTGCTTTTTGTGCATTAATCATGTCATTTCTCTGATTGAAGTGTTCTAGTCTTCTTAGTAACACTTATGCCATTTAGGGTATTTTGGCTGTTTTGCGGGAGCTTTTGCGCACTTTGGAGTTCAATGTCGAGATAAATGTGAATCATGAAGTTTGAACTCAAGTCTCGCTCATCCAATCAGCCCGAGAATCAATAGAAAACAAGGCCAAATGAAGAAAATGTGATAGTTGAAGGCGGAGGCAATGCGGTGAAGGATTAACAAAGCTGGAATTTTAGCTAAACTGCCGAAAATTTTAATGGATGCGAAATTTACGCCAGCCTTAGCGAATTCATAACATAACGAAAATGCCATTAGCTGAACCGCCGATTTATTTAGGCACCATTTTTAGCGAAAAACTTTGATTTAAGCTACTCACAGCATTTTCGCTGAAAGCAGCGAAATTTAGCTAACTAGTGGGAATTATACGGCCTTAGAAATTTTCCATTTTCGTTGGGCTGTGATTTCGGCTAGTTAGCGAGAGATTCCTGCGACTGCGAGTGATCTCGTCATGCTTTGTAATTAATACTGACCTCAGGCTTGGTGTATTACTTAATTGTCCCGATAACTTAGCCAATTTCATGAGTTTTTTGGTATTTTCATACTATGAGGAGGCCTATATAAGCTTCCCCTCTCTTGTTTTGTAAGAAAGTGTGAAGAGTTGGAGGAACAATTTGGGAGAAGATATTTTTGTAAGTTTTTATTTTTGTAAATAAAGTCTTTTATTTTAGGTTTTGCTTTTATTTCTTTTCTCTCTTCTCTCTCTTCTTTCTCTCCCTTTCTCGATTGCCAAACACACCTCTTGAGGATGACAGCTCAAGAGATGGCAGCTAAGCCTCCTTTCTTTGAAAAGGAAGGAAGCTAGCTTGGTGGTGGGGCATATGCATGTTGTCCTCTTGTATTAAAAGCTACGGGTAGTGTATTTATGGCCCTTATTCTCAAAACATAGTTGCATAACATGGGATGTTATTGATTTGGCCAATACTCTCCATGCTTTAGGGCTGTTGTTCTTTAGATGGTCTTTACGAGCCTCTGAGATAATATTTACATGTTAGGGTTCTTAGTGGGTTAAATAACATTTACTGTTATTATTTTGGCCAATACTCTCCATGCTTTAGGATGTAGTGCTCGGGTGAGAGATGCACTATTGTTCTTTAGATGGTCTTCTGAGCCTCTGAAATGATAATTTAATGTTAGAGTTTTAAATAAGGGGCCATAGCGCATGCTATACTGTTTGACTCAAATAGGAGATGTTTCATGGGTGAGGGGTTGCTAGTTAAATATAGATCCGGTTATGCCATGGACCTTTATATGTTGCACCATCATAGCAGCGAGGATAAAACCGAAGGACACTTGTTTGCCCTAACTTGCCAAGTTAGTGACCTAATTCTTCAAAGTGCTTTTCACACTTTAACTTTCGGTTTTACAATTTTCGGTTCCAAAACCATTCCTTTGTTTTTGAAACGAATCGAAAAGTCGAATAAAGCCTTGCAGCCATTGCAACGATGCAAACCATTTTTAGGATGAAAACCCATCCCCGTGTTCGACCTGAACCATTATCTTTGCGGTAGCTTGACTACGGCGATGTAGAACAAGTGTATATAAATTTTGTTGATTTATTTCATTTCTTGTGTACGAATCAATTGGTCATTGGAAAAATGTACAAAAGCATTGTTTTATAAACATTGCATGAATTGATTTAAACTAAAATGAAAAAAGAATTGTATAAAACCACTAAACATGAAAATGCTTAGCACGGTTTTTGTCATCAGTAGGTATTAGTGGGCAAGTGCGGGGCCAAGGCTGGAGATTTAGAGTCAACACTTCAAAAAAGCTTCCACGATTAATAAAGTAAAAATCTGCCGAGGATGTGAAGAATTTGGTCTCATAGATACCATTCGGCTCTGCCGTTTGGCTTTTAATGGGCCCTGGCTTTGGAATAATTCTTTTTTCCTTAACCACTCCCCTCATCCCTATAGCTTCCACAAGATTTGTCAAGAGAGATGGGAATGGAATGTGCCTACTTTCAGTCGGGGACTACAGAAAGTCCCTCATAACGCACCATATGACCAAGGCATAGTCAATAAGCTTCCCGGTCATCACCTCATATAAAAACTGAGTTTCTTCTTTGCTTGGATATTTCTCGTTGCCCTTTGGCCCGATTCTATCATGAATAATTTTGTTCATCAATATTCAGGCTTTAGCTTCCCTGGCATAAATTCCTTGCTTATAAAACTACTCATGCGAGGATGAGTGCATAGCCTCGTGAACAAATGGGCGTCGAAGTCGATGTGTACAGGGGGTGGGTCGATCCCGACGGTAGGCGGGACATATTGTAGAATGAGTTATCAAATCGGGGTGATCTTTAGCGCTTACCCATGCAGTGGTCTCTAGTAGGGTATCTACCAGCTGATTTTCTCTCAAATTAGTGTAAAACTCCCGAACCTAGGTAGGTAGATATCCACGAACTTAATTACCTGGCTATGAATTCTTCTCTTAGATAATGGCCTGCTAGGATGGGTGAACAAAAATGTCAATCACCTTCGCACCCTCTCATGATAAATCCCAGCCGCGTCCGATTGGGCCCATTTTCTGTTCTGAATCGAAGCCTCAGCAAACATGGCTTCGATCTCCTCATCATCGCTCCTCAGATACCTCCTAAGCTCTCGGAAGATTAGATCTCTTCGCTTTCCTTTGCCCTTCTTCTGATGCAGTGAGGTGTCGAATTTCCTTTTCTTCACTGACTATTTCAGCTAGGAGCTAGGCGCTTCTTACTCCCGTGTTCTTGAATCTTTGCCATAGATATGGCAAGAATAGAAATAATGGAAGGATGACTGAGCACATAAAGCGATATCGAAATCACGTCTCGAAGTACGAGAGTGGTCAGTGCAAATGAGATAATTTCCTCCCATGTATCGGCCCGAAGGAAACCACAAGCCACGAAAGAACACCACTAACCCCAGGCCAACCAAGCAAATCCATGTATAATAATGAGTATCACGAAACAGCGCTCTCGGAATTGCGGGGCTCCACCCACGTCATCTGTGAGATGAGAAGAGTGCAGATGAGCAGTGGATCCTTTGGCGGGAATGTGCAAACTTAGTTCGCTTTGTGTGAGAGGATAAAAAGGGCTAGGGTTTTGTCTTATATGGTGATGGGAGGATAGGGGAGTGGCATGAAATGACAAAGGGGTTTAAAACCCTAATTGCCCAAAATCTCCGTGATGCCGGTCTGGAGATGAAAATGCAGTGCCGTTATAGGTTGCCCTCACCGCCTCTTTTGCACTAGCGATCAGATTACGGTAAGAGCGGTACGATCTGTACATCCCGATTTTCATTTTATTTTATATATATATATATATATATATATTTTATTTTTTTTTGTAAGTTGGAACAGTAGTGTCGATGTATAAATATATCCTTTTCGAATGCTTTCCATCCCGGATTTCACTGCATACTTATTTCTTTCCCTGCTTGTATTCTGCCCAAACTGACTGTGTTCACGGAGTTAACAATTGTATTTTCTTCTTTTGACACCTTCACACCTACCATGGGGGCCACTGTATTTCTTGCGATTAGGGTTCCTAGGGTTCGAACCAGAATTAGCGATCCCGGGCTCAATAGGTGCAACGGTTGGATTAAATGATTTCACAAGGTGTAACACAGAAGTGATGGCCACCAATCATTTTCCAGTTATACATGATGTTCCTCATAGAATTTGATGCATGTAGTTAACATGGCATGCCAAAATAATGCACCGGGGGTAGCACTAGCCCAGTAGGCTCTGAAGTTTGACGGAGGGTCGTGGTTTGTGTAGAATTAGAGCGAGAGTCGGGGTAATAAGGTCCCGCAAATATGAACATAGGATTTTGTGCATGCTTGTGTGTGTAAATGCATAGTGTGTATAAAGTCATCTTGTTTACATAAATTCTGAGGTCAAGTACTATACAAATAACCACAAATTTTTTTGCCATACAGAACATGTAACTGCATAGTTGAGTCAACAGTGTATGCCCACCCCTAACGAGAAACAAGCGTGTCCTCGATGCACATAGGGTACACCCGGGATTTTGTGTGTTATTGTGTGTATTATTATTTTATGATAAAAGCGATTAAAATAAAGAAAGCAAAAAGAAATGCAAGAAAGAAAAATAAATAAAATAAAAACCTCTGAGAAGGTTGGGTAGAATTTCTCTGACGGGTATCACAGTGGCCGGATCTACGAGTCCTCCTACTACTCCTGTGTCGAAGTGCTTTCGAGAAATGGCTTTAGGCATTGGCCATTGACTTTAAAGTTTCCGTTTTAAGTTTTCAACTCCTTTGCACCATATGGGTAAGCTTCTTTTGACAACGGCGGGCGGTCCAGGAGTGGGTTTGCTGAAACATGTGCAACTTTGGTTATGTTCAAAAGTTTTCCATGCTTGATAGTCTTATCATGGAACAACTTGAGCCTCTCTTTGTAAATCTAGAGCTCTCATCGACTCACGCCTCAATTCCTCGGCTTCGTTCATCTGCTGGCGATCATTTGTTTACTGCACGATCAATTAAAATTAAAGTTTAATAGCCCGATATGTCCTGTGCTCCATTTCTCACAGTGGATGACAAGTCTTTCCATAGCCGAGCTGTAGGGAGACATACCCGAGAATAGTTTTAAAAGCGTCTGGTAAGCCCAGAGCATCGGGAAGTCAGGCGACCCGATCTTTGCGATTGGAACTGCCGTTTTCCAAAATGTGTTTGATCTCCCTATTAGCTAATTCGGCTTGACCATTGGTTTGTGGGTGGTATGCCGTTGAAACTTTGTGGGTGACTCCATACTTTTTCAACAAATTCTCAAAAGATTGATTACAAAAATGGAGTCCACCATCACTAATAATTTACGATTGCTCAGGAGAAAAAAATGTGTTCTTTGATAAATTTTAAAACAACCTTGTGGTCATTAGTTCTCGTTGAAATAGCCTTAACCCGCTTCGACACATAATCAACAGATAACAAAATGTAAAGGTACCTGAAGAAGGGGAAAAGATTACATCAAGTCTATACCTCAACAGTCGAAGATCTCAATGATTAAAATTGGGGTAAGAGGCATCATGTTCCTTTTTGTGACTCCTCCTAATTGTTGGCACCAAGCACAAGTTTTGCAAAATTCAAAGCAGTCTTTAAAAAGTGTGGGCCAGTAGAAACCAGCTTGCAAAATTTGATCTGTATTTTCCTTCTTGAGGCTGCCTGAGTTTCGAATGCGAAAGGTGAGTATCCCAATTTGATCATCATTGGGTACACACCTTCTCATCAATTGGTCTGGACAATATTTAAACAGATATGGATCATCGAAATAATATTTCTTAATGTCAAAATTTCCTTCTTTGTTGAAAGTCCATTGGGGTGGAATTGACCGAGTCCACGAGGCAATTTACTATGTCCGTACCATGGGCAATGAGCAGAAGCAATTTACTCATCGGGAAAATTAGCTAAGCCTATGGGTGCGTGAAGCTGGATTGGAACTAACAGATTAAATGGTCGGCTACCACATTCTCGGCCCCAGCACTATCTTTAATAGTCAGGGTTGAATTCTTGTACGGTAGGATCCACCTAATCAGCAGGAGGCTTGGTATCACCTTGACGGTACTTGGCTGCGTGATGCGCAGTAGTTAGGAGACCCTACAATGTATGACTGTGAACTTTTCAAAGGCAAAAACTGACCAGGCTAAAAACTCTTTTGATAGTTGTGTAATTTGTGGCGAAATCTAGGTTTTCTGTGGCATAGTGAATCCTGAGCCTTTTATCTTCCCTCTTGTCACAAAACAACCTATGGCATAATCACTAGCGTCACATGATCTCAAATGGAAGGTTCCAATTAAGAGATCGCATGATAGAGGAGACACTAACATAATAGTTTTGGGTTTCAAAGGCGACCTTCTGAGCATGACCATGTTGAAAAGGACATCTGAGACGAAACAAATTGCATAAGGTATTATAGCACTTAAATCTTTTATGAATCTCCTATAGAATCCAGCATGTCCCAAGAATGACCTTATGTCTCTAACACACTTAGGAGTAGGTAAGTTGGAGATTAACTCGACTTTGGCCTTATCCACTTCAAGTCCATTTTTCGATACTATGTGGCCTAAGACAATCCCTTGTGTCACCATGAAATGACACTTTTCCAGTGCCTGAGTTCTTCTCTTGACATCTCTCTCCAAAACCTTCGTAAATTCTCAGTATCCCTCGTATGAGTCACCAAAAGCGAAATCATCCATGAAAATTTCGAATGATTTCTATGTATCAACGAAAAATTCCCATCATGCACCGTTGGAAGGTTAGGAGCATTACATAATCGAGGCATTTTCTAAAGGCAAAAGTACCAAAAGGATAGGTGAATGTAGTTTCTCTTCGTCTCTTTAAAGCTATCTCAATTTGATTGTACCTAAGTACCCATCGAGAAAGAATAAAATTCATGTACGCAACTCTCTAACATTTGATCCTTAGAATGATTAGAGGAAAGTGATCATTCTAGTACCCATGTTAAGCTTCCTATAATCTATGCACTCAGCCAGGAGGTGACCTTGCAGTGGGAGTGCTTCATTATTTTAGTTTACGACCACGAGTGACTCGAGTTTCTTAGGGACTACCTGGGTTGGGCTGACCCACTTGCTATCGGCAATAGGGTAAATAACACCTACATCCAAGAGTTTTAGAACTTCTTTCTTGACCACTTCTTTCATTATCGGGTTCAGTCGTCTCTGTGGTTGTCTAGAGGGTTTAACATCCTCTTCCAAGTGAATCCTATGAGTGCAGATCAAGGGACTAATTCCTTAATATACGCAGTGTCCATCTAGAGGCGGTCACGTGGAGTTCTCAAATATCTCCAAAGTTTTTCTTGGTCGACTCAGAGGAGATCTTAAATTCTGGAAAGTTCTTACTAAGAATGCATATTTGAGGTGTGATGGTAAGGTTTCAACAAGCTTAGGTGGTCTCTCTTAGAGAGGTAATGCACATCCTCAATTGGTGGCAATGGTTAAATTAGGTGCCCACCCATTCACTTCCAATACTCATTGTGTTGATTATAGAGTGTAGGAACTCAGACTGATGTGGTCACTTCCCTCGTCGACTTGAGACTGTTACGACATGAGAGGGTCATCATGTGAGACATTATCTAAGTATTTACGCGACATAGAATCAGCCATGTTTACCTCACAAACATCTTATCATCTCCCATTCCCTTATTAACATTAAAGATATTTAAATTAACGATCATGTTACGAATGATAGTGTCATGAGGCCTCCCCTCAGTGTATGATGGCGTACGCGGTTGCCAAAATGATCTGCAGAATCATGCAGAATTAGGTTCCTTTAGTTCATCACGGGGTTAGTGTCAAGCACGACAAAATCGTAGAAAAATAGAACTTATCACTTGTACCCGATATCGCCGCTATCCCTGCAGGAATCTTCTATCTGGTCGACTAATTGGAGGGTGATATTGGTTGACTCTAATTCTCTCTAACCCTAGATTAGAGCATATCTACGATAAGGTAACAAATTAACACTTACCCTTTAAATCCCACTAAAAGCATGTCACAACTTTGAATTCCCTACCGCTATGGAAATAGTAGGGCTTCACAGGTCTTTGTATTTTGGGGCGAGTGTTCGAATCAATGAGGTGGGTGCTCAGTCATGAATGCCTCCTTGTTGACACCTAGTTTTCCTTTTACCATGCACAAATCTTTTGAAGCTTGGCATATGCAGATTTGTATGGCATCTAGTAAAGGAGTATTCAATTTCACTTGTTTGAACAACTCATAGATCTCGAATGATTGTTCTTTTCTTTGGGAGCTCTGACCTATGAGGTATGGAGGCGGAGGGATATGGGTAGCCTTGTCTTGTGCGGCTCCATAGTCAATAATATACGTCCTAGGAACATAGGCTTGTCAGACACCTCATCATCTCCCGATTAGTTTACTTTGAGACTCTTGTATTGGTTCCTTGGTTTTGAATGATTTTGTCGATTACAACACCGCCGAAGAGTGTGTGACCTTAAATGTTAGAAGTGCCTCACTTGGACCTGAAACTCAACATATTTTGACCTTAGGGGTTTGGATTGGTTTGAGATAGGGTTTCCTTTTTCTTGTTGAAAATTACCCATAGAAGGATTAGCTTAGTGATTTGGGATCTCACATCATTCAAGCGGGTTCGAGTGTGTTTATTAGTTGTTAGTGCATGCGAATTGTGTCTAATATCCTCCAAATTTCTCTTATGTGGAGGTTGATAAGGCCTGTGGGTTTGGATTCCCTTGATTTGTGGATGGGAAACCTTGATCGGGGTTCATAGAGCTCCTTGGGGACCTTGATTACGAAATGGAGGATTTGGATTTGAAAACCTTGGTCGATAAGTGGGACCTTGATTGTTTGACAAGTTATGTGGGCCTCCCTCATTTCTCCAACAAAATTAGGGTCTTACCCACCTGGATTATCATTTCGAATATGGAGAATTGAAAGGTTTCCTTTGGTAAGTTAAGGGCATTAGCTTGCTCTGTTGAATTGCTCCCTTAACTTGAGGAAGGTTCGGGCGGGTTAATAGTTGAGTCATTAGGGTCATTGCATATGATGCATGGCTCCTCCTCAAGGTCCAATAGGTACCGAGGTACTTAGAGGCACACACTAGTTACCTCATTCACCTTTTTCAACTCTACTCTTTCTCTAACTTCCTTGTTAAAATTGCGATTTTGCTTGCAAATCATCATTCTCTCTTAAGTGATGGATTCCTCCTAGCCAGGTGTACTAGTACTTTAGCCGGTGTCTCTGTGATAGTTTCCCATGTTCGAGCATTTTTGCGCTATGGTGTCAAAGGGTTAGATTGCCTCCTGGCACTCTTCTCATAAAACTCTCATACACATCATTTGGATGTATTATTTATTGATGAGGATGGCCTTGATGAATCTTATATGATTTGGCCCACATCTAAGCGCGATGAGGGATAGCATGGAGAGTCTTGTATCTTTCCCATACCACGACAAGAGGTTCACCCGGCTTTTCAGAAAATTTTTGAATTGCTCGCATGAGAGCATTGAGTACGTCACGGGAGGAAAAACTTGTTGAAAATTCATTTCGCATGTCTCCCGGTATAAAGATTGGAGTGGGTCTGTGAGAATGAAACTAGATTTTGGCCTTGCTCCTTTAAGCGAGGAAATAGAACCATACGGATTATGTGGAGGTGATCCGGTAGAGAGATTTGCTTTGCAAACATCCTCAAAGTCTCTCCATGAATGAATAGGGGTTCTCGAGTCGACCTACAGATACAGGTGAAGGCGGATCATCTCGGAGTTTCATGAGGAATTGATTAACCTCTTCGGAAGAGCCCGAAATACATGAGTTTGTTGTGGTTCTTTGAGGTTGCAAAATCTCTCGGAGAGTTCTTTCCACATTAGGTAAAGGAGCAGGGGGAACTCGATATTGATTACGCTGACAGTTAACATTTCCCCCTCCTATTGTTGGTGTTGCTGGGAGTGCAACACCGTCTCCATGTTGTGGAGGTTCATGGAGTCCCTGTGGGTTAACAGGTATCCCTTGAGCGTTTTGATTAAAAAGAGGTTGTTGACTCCCGGAATGGTCCATTTGAGGTGTAGGATTCTCTTGAAACAATGGACTTAATATGGGCTCTTTAGAATTTCTTGGAGGTACAATTCTTACAAGTCGGCGTTGCTCGTTGTGAGCCCGAGCAAACATGCACTAATCACGCTCCTTCAAGCGGACCTTAGAGATTCCTCACAAAAAAGAAATTAAAAAAAGTAGAGAACATCACCCAGGATTTGTGCAATTGCAAATTACCTCTAGCTCTCTTCAGATCAACTGGATTGATCGCCACTCCCCGGCAACGGTGCCAAAAATGCATCGTTCTTATTCGTATGCTGAATTTTATTCCCAAGCGTAGGAATTAAGGTTGTCTAGCATTGTAATACTGCGGGAGTCCACAGGTCATCTCCGCAGTGGTCTTTTAGTTGATCCTTGAACTATTCTCCAAAAGATGTGTATTTGAAAAAGGAAGTATGGGGTTGTGGTTGGTTGATTGAGTAATTAATTAAATAGACTATTTTAAAACAAGAAGATGATTGATGGGGTTCTTAGGTTTCCACTCACTATTGATCAAGTAATTCCCACCTCTTAGTTTACAAACTCATCTAAAAGCCATTGATGAATGGTCTTCGACGGAAGATTTTTCTTTAAACGCTCTTTTGGAATGAAAACCGATCGAGGGATGTTAAACACTTGTTCAATAATTAATTCAGACTCTTAGCTTGCATTTGTAATCAAGTCTGACGTGTCTTAGAAAGATCTCTCGATTCTGCGTTGTCAAGAAAAACCCAACTAAGGTCTTATAAAGTTTCTCTACAAGTGCTTAACATCACACAATTCCATTGAAGTATAAAAGAGGAATTGAGGGTTATTACCTTAATTAGGGTGAGTTTCCACAGTTAGAACCCCAACATAAGAGATTAGAACTTCATTGGAATTATAAAACAAATCATAATTGATGAAAGCGAATCATAAAGAAATTGAGGAAAATCAAACTTCAATTGCAAAACCATCTTCAAAAAACACAAAATCTGAAGGAGAAAGCAGGTTGTGTGATCTAGCGAAGGTTACATGAACTTGAAATCCAGAATTTGCAGAAAAGTGAAGTCTTGACCTATACATAAACCTGGCCTAAAAGTATGAGAAAGAACACCCTTTTATGAAAACCAAACCACAGGAATCAAAATTTGCTTCTCCACCTTTCCTTGGGCTTTTATACCCTTTCCATTGTGAGTCTCGAGTTGATGGTTGAGACGTCATTACCCTTGCATTAGAATCGTATTCTGCTCAATTTCGAAGTAAATCTTACATGCCGTGCCAGGAGTGCGGAGTTAGTGCGATGCCGGTATCGTTTGGCTCTTGGTGCTTTGCGCATGGGTGTGCCCAGGTGCGGGTTGGCCTTTGTTGAATTCCTGGCAGGTGTCTTGGAGTGCAATTGAGACGTGCAGTACACCTACCTACACTTGTTTAGAGCATTTGTTGCACTTTACGAAACTACGGCGGTTGCCATCATATGATGATCCATATTCGCTTTAGGACACGAACCCTTATAACAATTATGTATGAAACCTGAAAAACCTGTACAAGTCCAAAAACACGAAAACAATTAAAAGTACCTATTCTTATGCAAAATGTGAGCAAAGTATGACCTGAAGGTGCTAAATTCCGATATAATTATTACTGCTTTGTGGTATTTGGCGAATTGAGTCGCGATGCTGTGAGATATGTAATGAAATTGTCACTCGATCTTGTAGCCTTGCGAGGGCAGTATCGATAGTGTTCCACGAAATTGATTTTTAATAACAGGTCGGTAGCCAAGTGGGATGGAATCTTTGTGTTTATAAAGCGTTTTTATCTTGGCCTGCGGCCTAACGGGCGTGCGGGTGATTCGTTATCACATGCAAGAAGCATAGGTTAAATTCTATAAAAGCAAAATGATAATAAGATTGAGAAAAGTGCATGATTTGTGATTTGAATGATTTAGTGCATATGAAATTGCATAACTTGCAATGACAATAGATTGTAATTGAATGCCAAATGAAATGAATATATATATATATATATATATATATATATATATATATATATATATATATATATATATATATATATATATATATATATGTATGTAATAACAACGCTGTATTATATTGCATTGGTCATTGGAAAAATATACAAAAGCATTGTTTTATAAACATTGCATGAATTGATTTAAGCGAAATGAAAAAAAGAATTGTATAAAGCAGCTGGCGTAAAATGCTTAGCACGGTTTGTCGTCAGTAGGTATTGAGTGAATGATGCGAGGACAGACCGCAGATTCAAGTCAACACCAAAGCTTCACGGTGTCAGTAAAGATCGATCATGCATTCATGAGGAAAGTTTGACCATTTGTATAAACTACGATTTTATTTTACAAATGTTTTGATATTAGAAACTATGATATATTTTGTAAATGATTTGATTGAAAGAGCGTATTATAATTCCATATTGTCTGAATGTGGGATTTATCCCAAAATAATGGAGCCTACCACAGATGTTTTGATGCATATTATTATATCTTCTATAGTATAGAAAAAACGTGCTATATTTGTATCGGTAGTGTTGGGTTTACACACACTTAAGGAAATGGTTTAGGTCGCTGACTTATGATTGATTCATTATGTTTGAAAAGTTGTCTTGACATTTTTCTTTGTGTGGCAGTGTGAAAATCCCGAGGCAAATTAGCATGAAAAATCTCAATACATGCTCAATAGAGAAAATATTGAAAAAGAGTCATAAACCATTACTTTGCTTGAGGACAAGAAAAATACTAAGTTTGGGGAAATTTGTTAGGAGTACTTTAAGTTAGCTTTTCTTAGTGCAAAACATAGAATAATCTACTATTTTGAAGCTAACCAAACCTCCTTTAGTTGTTTTCATATCTAACCCCCTAAATTTGTGTATTTTGCATAAATGAAGAAAAAAAGACAAGAAGCAAGCAAAATGGTGAAGAAATAAGGGAGATTGGCTGAAAAGAGATTCACGGTTGTGACTTGGATCACTCACGGTCACGACCTCAAAAGACAAAAGTGGCTCTTTCACTTACGATGTAGCGAAACCACCACAATCTAAGATTCTCGGCCAGTAAATGTCCTTAGTAAAGTGTGATTGTGAAGCACCCTTCTTTGTGGCTGTGGAAATCCGGAGTCTCGGTGAACCTTGATAGTAAGTCGCTACGGTTATGACCGTAAGAAACTTCCTCTTGTGGAAACATAGTACCATCTTCGGTGAGGTGCGACGTAAGCATTCATAGTCTGGCTGTGCAAAATATAGCCCATTATCTTTCCATTTTTTTGGCTCGTTTTGGCCCATTTTTCAAGGCCTATTTAAGGGCATTTTTCACACATTTCTAGGGTTCGAATTTGACTAGAGGGAGGCTCTCTCTTAGGGTTGCTCCTCTACAAAAAATTTTGTTCCATTTTTAGGTTTAGTTTCCGTTTTTAGTAGATTTAGCTTTGTTTTGTGGGATTATTTGTGTTTTGGTGAAGGGTAGGAGATGGAGATTGGCTAGAAACGAAGACCATAATTAGGAGGTTTGCGGTTCTTTGATCTTAATGCATCTATAATTGGGGTTGATTGAGAAGCGAGAAACCTAGTGTTAGTTGGTAAGTTATTTGACCTCGGGAAACATAGTCAAATTAGAGTAGAATCGCCTTAGATAACATCTTCATGAAACAATAAGGAACTTTAGCATAGATATAATAGGAATTATCCATTTACATCAAAACCTAGGCCCTTTATCGATACTTTTACCTTAAAACACTAATTTTATCATGTTTTCCCTTGATAATTGTTTTCTTTCTTAGAATTTCTCAATTCACCCTTTTTTCTAGCTTGAATATAAAAGTGAACATCCCAATTTCAGTAGTTAACACTCAGCTCCCTGTGGTTCGATATCCGGACTCCTTGAGTCCACTATATTACTTGTAGACCCATATACTTGCGGAGTTTAATAATTGAATCTCTTTGAGAGAACTAACACAAATTCCGGTCTTACTTGATTGGAAACAAGGTGGTAGTCTTCACGGACCATTCAAAGATAAAGTACCTCATAGCCAAGAAGGACACCAAGCCAAGGTTAATCTGTTGGGTCCTTCTCTTATAAAATCAAATCCTTTGAGATTAGGGAGGCAGAAGAAATGAAAAATTTGGTGGTCGTCGAATCTATAGACTGAATTTCGAGAATTCATAGATTACATAGCTTCCCATTGATGATAATTTTCGGATAGAAACTATTGGTCATTTTTCATGTGAGACTCATCTCCATGGTATGCGTGTGTGAACTATCTTTCGACAGGTGACCCCTCTAAATAGTATTCTAAACAAGGAAAAGGTCTTCTCTGTTATGAAGCATTATTATTGGGAAGATCTGATCTTGTACAAGCTTTGTGTCGATCAAATTATTAGAAGATGCATTATGGAAGAGGAGATAGTGTTAGTGAAGTGCTCTAAAGGAAATCACCTTTATCACTTATTGTGCACTTTCCTTTATAAAAGTCTTCTTCTTTAATTTGATATTCATGCGTTGAATTGATAAAGATCTTTAATTGAATTAATGAAGTCTGTGACACATAACATAGCATGAAGGAAACCATGATGAGATCATGATAATAAGATTTCTATCATATGCAATTAAATTAGCATCTAAATTATTCCTAATCATACGAACAACAAGACTAGACATTGTTGATCCGAATGGACTAGCACATGTTATACTCCTTCATTGGATCAAGCAATGGATCTTATAAATCTTAGTCATAAGATGATTATACTTAACATGTGGGTGTTTGCTAAGAGTAACTAAGTACATTAGAGACCTGCTTTGAGACAATTATATGGATTTTCTTGAATGTTGATCATATACTTTGACTTCATTCCTTGTTATCTCTCAACGGTTACTCATAGGGTGATGATTGGGTACAAATTGAGGTATTTGAATGAATTGGAGTGCTTGATAAAGATTCATCACTGCGTATAATAGAAGAGCTTGAAGACATCTTGTTGAGATCATTACTCGGGAATCTCTGGCCAGAATGGAAATGTCATGAAGAGAGTCTTTAGTAACAAGACTATTGAGTAATGAGTCTCAAGGACAAGAACTAATATCACTTAGGCTAGATGTGACAAAGTTATTCTAGCAGGAGCTACACTTAGTCCATGCTCGGAACCAAGTGGGGTATAGGTTGGTGAAAGGACGAATTTGTAAACCCCCACATGTCTAAACTATCAATAATCGTCTAATTAACTCTGTTTGCAACTAACATCTCCTTTTACATCCTAAATCAAATTACAAGAATAATAAGTATACAAATGGCTAAATAAATCATAAAAATAATTTTTTTTAGGATAAAATAACATTAAAATGAATTTGGAGCATTTGAAATACCTTCAGATGATCCACGTAGATCAAATTAGATTATAATGCAAGCAAGCAAATTTGAACTAAATATCCATGAACAGTAGAATTTCGAGGCTATTTTATGCAATCCCCTTTCACTCCATTTCCTTATTTTCCTTTCACTCCAACCCCACACCCTCAAACCTAGAAATCATTAGAGAGGAAGAAACGGCGGGCAAAATCGTAGATCAAGGCAGACTAGAGATCAAAGCTTAAGATCTTCTATCCTCAACCAAGAAGTTCGTAGGGTTTTCCTCATTCACCCATGAAACTCTTTTCTTGGCTTAAAAATCCTAGTATTCAGAATGATGATTTTTCGAATGTGTTTCTTTTGTGATTGATTTCTAAATCATAGTGATTTGTGTTGAGTAGTAAAAATAGAGTGGTTACGATATCTTGTATTTCTCCGAATTAGTTATTGAAAGTGCCTCAAAATGGAATTGTGGATTTTGGGAAGAATTGGTTATAAATTGGGGATTTATGAAATCATTGGTTAGGAGTGATGATGGTCGGTAGGTGATGAGTCCAAAAACTCATTTGATTTTTAATCCATTTTTCTGAGCATATTACAAGATAAATGTTGATTCATATGCAGAAATGTGGATATTTTACTCAAATTTAATTTTGTAGAAAATACGCACAGGTTTAAATCATCAAAACCGTAAGATATCACCTTATAAGTAGAATGAAGTCGCACCGAAGTCGAGTCGTGACAAGAAGTCGTTTTTCGCTTAAATTCTGTGTTACTTACACGCCAGACCAAATTTTCTTGAGGAAGAATTAGAAGGCTTATTCAACTGTCGTGACTTGAAGTTGCTTATAAATGCACTACCAAAGCAACAAGTGAAAGAGGTCATGATAAAGGAAGTGTGTGGTCGACCAAAGGAAATATTCAGTGGACTTACGCGACACCACACTCGATGTCGCCACGCCAATTGAATATAACCGCAGGCCTTACGCCAACTGAGCGCGACGTGGATCCATCAATAAAGCTACAAGGGAGGTCTCGCAAGAAATGAAGTTGCAACCCAGTTTTTAAATGAAGGGCTCTTATCTGAGGTCGCGACAGGCCGCTGAGGTCGCGACATGAAAACGGGAACTGGAGTCTCGACAGAAATATTGAAGTTGCAACCAAATTAAGAGTTGAAGAACAAAAAGGGAGGTCGCAACCTGAAGCGAAGCCAAACGAAGTCTTTGCCAAGAAACTGAAGTTGCGACCATTTATTAATCAAGGACCACAAACGATGTCACGTGACCACTCATTCAGGTCGCGACCTGAAGAAGAACTGAGCAGAAGAAATCCAAGTCGCAACTACTTTTGAGCAATTAGGACTACATGCAACCAGAAAAAGAGCAACATGAGGTCACGACATCACCTTGAGGTCACAACCTAGCATAGAGGTTGGAAAGAAGAAACTGGTTGCAACAAAGAATTGAGGTTAGCAATTTAAGAAGTGGAATGAATGATCAAAAGAGATCGCGACATCAACTGGCGTCGCGACTTAAATTCAAACCCGTGGAAGGCGTATGACCACAAACAAGGTCGCTAATTTGTGAAAAAGGAAGTCGCAACATAGAACGTAGGCAGTAGAAACAGAAATGTGGTCGCAACCTAAAACTGAGGTCGCGACGTGCAGCGTAACAAAGAAGAGGAGTCCAGACAAAGAACTGAGGTCGTGACTCAGAATGCAGTAGAAGGGAAAGACAACGAGGTCGCGACATCAACTCTTGAGAAGCACTGAGCCAACGATGTCACGACCACTAATCAAAACAGCTGCAAGGAACCTGGTCGCAACAGAAGCAACAAGGTCGCGACTGAACAAGAGCAAACAAGGGAAATCCATGTCGCGACATCAACTGAGGTAGCTAATTTAGGATAAGAAACTGGGATTTTTCTTTGGGAATTCTGCCAGAAGGTTTTGTACGAAATAGCCCAATTTCTTTTGGATGCTTATAAATAGATAGTGTTAGAATAGTAAAGTAGCTTCCGTCTTCACTACCCAGAAAAGGGGAACGAAGAGGAACCTAGTGTATAACTTATAGAATTTTATTTTCTTTATTTTTACTTTTTTTCTTCTGAATTCTTTCTCGGATCTCGAACTAACCTGCAGAAGTTCCAGTGAGCCAGATTTCTATTTATGTTATTTTTTCTTCTTAAAATTATCGCTTGAAAATTTATGAAATCTAGACAAATTTCGAATTCATTTCTTCTCAAAGCCTATCAAGGATATAGTGGATGTATGTGATCGTACCTATCTTTAATCAGAATGCAAGTAATTGAACGCGCAGCTCATTGGATTTGAATTAGAGTTAGTTACGTATTTTTCGCAAAACTGAGAAAATAATTTGGGTTGGATTACTTATTTGGTGTCGTTGAATTGATAAGTTCCTGCAATAGTAGTACCGTATACTAGCTCAAGGAGCGTGATTCGCTCGATTTCAGGATGCCCTCCGCGGACAATACGTAGATGGAGATTCCCGAGACGAGCATTCTATTATGGGTATGTTAGACTACCATTGATGAACCCAATGAGCTCAAAGTTCATTTTGATAACACCCCATTCGCTCATAACTGTCAGGGAGCATTTAAATAATATAAATAATCGTAGAGTTCACCTTTAATCTAAAGGGAGTTCCGAACTCGTGGTTAGCCGAGATCTAATCAAGTAAAAGGGACGAACCAATAGATTCAAGGATGAGCCACCAATTAATAGAACTTTTGCAAAATCCCGAGAAGGAAAGAAAAAGATTTTGCAAATATCAAGAGATGGGTATGAAGTATTGAAAGAAAATACCCAGATCTTACAAGGAGAGCAGATACAAGTAATCGGTTCGGATCTTGACTTTAGAGAAGCAAGAGTTTTAACCAAGAATGTGGAGAAATCCAACTACAACATTTGTGCAATCTCGACAAATCCGCATCCATCAATACAATAGCAAATGTACTTTCATGCGTGAATCGGACCGTTTCATTGTAATTCACCGATAGTTGCTTTCACAGTAACAAATTAGATCCAAAAGATTTAGTTCTTTATATTTTTAGTTGATTTCATGTTATTCCAATTTCTATTTTAGTTAATAGTCTAGGATATATCATTTTAGACTAATTTTCATTATCAAATCTTCTTTTAGTCCAAATAGCATGTAACTTCGAGTCGGGGTACTCTGACCCTAATTCATGTCAATCTCTGTGGGAATGATACCTAGACTTACATTCAGATTTTACTACTTATATAACCTGATTAGTGCCCAAAAAGTACAATTTTGAACCCTATATTAGATAGGTTTTGAGTGCTTTTTGTGCACTAATCATGTCATTAATGCCAATTGAAGTGTTCAAGTCTTCTTAGTATCACTTATGCCGCTAGAGGTTATTTTGGATGTTTTGCGTGTTTTGCGCACTTGGGAGTTCAATATCGAGATGTATGACTTAATCATGAAGTTTGAACTCATGTCGCCCATCAACCACCTCAAGAATCAATGAAAAATCGAAGGCAAAGTGAAGAAAATTGATGCAACAAACACGTGACGAAACAAGGGAGATCAACAAAGTTTGAATTTTCGCTGAGTTGCGAAAATTTTCGCTAAGATTGCGAAAATTTCGCAACCTTAGCTAAAATTTCGCAACCTTAGCGAAATTGCCACTTTCGTATCAACCGCCGCTTAGTAATCGTTCCTAGCGAGTTTGTATTTTCGCACACGAGGCCTCTCGCTAGCTAGCTTAAATTACCAGCCTTAGCGAAATTTCCTTGCTGGGCTTATGCCCGGGTGATTTCTCTACCTAGCGAAATTCTTCAGCTCAATAAATTCACGCCGTCATGCTTTGTATTTATCGTTAACCGACTCAATTTGTGTATTACTCGCCCTTTAACTTAGCCAAATTTGGGTTTTTTGGTATTTTCATGTATTGAGGTGGCCTTATATAACCCTCTTTTTGTAATAAATATAGAGAATTTTGGGAAGCCAAGTATGTGAGGGGAGAGAAGAATTTTGTAAGTCATTTTTTGTAAATAAAGTCTCAGATTTTTAGTTAGGGTTTTGCTTTTCTCTTCTCTCTCCTCTTTTCTCTTACTTAGCCGCCAAACACCCTCTTGAGGATGACAACTCAAGAGATGCTTGGCTAAGCCTCCTCGAAGAGGAAGGAAGCTAGCTTTGGTCAGGGGCATATGCATGTTGTCCTTTGAACAAAGTCACAGTAATCAGATTATGGTCCTCATCTTCAAATTAGGGTTGAATAGCATTGAATGTTGATTTGGCCAATACTCTCCATGCTAGGATGCATACTTAATGCTAGATGCACTGGTGGCCCATTAGATGGTCTTTACGAGCCTCCGAGATGATATTTAATGTTAGTGGTTTCAAATGCAAAGGGGCCATAGATGCAGGCAATTGTAAGGACTCAAATAGAGTTGATTTCAAGGGTGAGGTTTGCTAGTTAAACATAGATCCTGCTATGGCTTGGATTATAGGTTGCATGTCATAACGCGAGGATAAAACCCGAGGACACTTGTTTGCCCTAACTTACCAAGTTAGTGACCTAAATCTTCAAAGTTAACTTTTTTTCACACTTCATTTTCAGTTTTTACAATTTCTTAGTTTTCAACCTACTCCAATCAAGTGAAGCAAATCCAAAAGTGAGTCCAAATAGAAAGCCTTACCTTCAAAATTTATAAATCATTTTAGGATGAAAACCCATCCTTCGTGTTCGACCCTGCACTTCACTATGCACCGCAAGAGCTCGACTACTAGCAGCAGTAGGAACTTAGGTGTATATAAATTTTGTTGATTTTAGCTCAGCCTACTGTGGCACGAATCATAACCTGTGCACTTGCAGTGTCATAGACTAAACCCAATTTTAAAATTCTAAACATCAAGACAGATGACATACAAATTTATCCAAAGTGACATGGGTGCAAGAGAAATGTAAGGTTCTTGTAACTATGTACATTTGAGGGGTTTTTAGTCTATATAGAAAAAGGCAAACAGTAGGATATGTCCTTGTATTGGTTGTTGGAATGAACATGAACGAGAGGTTCCTTGTAAGGATGCTCAATTCATTCAAGCATAGCCCTCAGAAGTGACGCTTTCTGGTAAACACTAACAACATGATGAATAAGAGTTTCGCAAGGATGCTCAATTCATTCTTAAGAGGTTCCTTGTAAGGATGCTTTGAGAAACAAAGATCACATGGAGGGGGTGGAGGTTACTGCTATGCCGTCGCCCAAAGAATTGGTGGAAATCGTTTAGGTAAAACCGGTTATTAGTTCTTGTTATGTGGTGCTCGTTTATTCATTTAATTACTGTTTTTAAATAAACCTGAGATATGTTTGAAATGTCATTGTTTTATGTCTAATTGTGTGTCTATGTTATGTTCAAAGAAAATGAAACTGACCGTTTTCCATATTTTTCTAAACCTTGTTCGAGTTTGGGAGGATTTTCCTACAGAGCTTCATGCTCTCCCCCTAATTATGTCCCTTTCCAGATTTTACCCTTGAGGAGGCGGCGTGTAACACCTCGGGGAAGAAACCTACCGTTCGATGTTTAGGGTATTTGTGTTTAATTTGAATGTTTCGTAAGTTAAATGCGAAACATGGAAACGAGAGACCCGGAAAAGTTACAAAACTTAAGGACAAAATTGTAAATTGTCCAAAAAGGGGCCTAAAAGACATGGATTAAGAAGATTGGGGGCCAAAATACAATTTGGGAACTTGGAATACAAATAGTCAAACATGGAGGGACCTTTTTGCAAATAAAGAAACTTAACCCAAAAATGGGTTTTTGGAGGGCTAAACATGGCCTTAGTAAATATTGGTTTTAAAAAAGACCAAAGTCGGGTCTCATCGAGAGAAAACGTAGAAGGGAGGAGGAGAAGAGAAGAGGAAGAGGAAGCGAAGATGGAGGAGCCAAGATCAAGCCAACAAGGTATGGATGCTTGATTTTGGTATGGAACTATGAATGTTTAAATGGAATTCTCAAGTTTATGTGAAGGTTCATGCAATTGTATGGTTAATGACTTGTCTTCAAATCTAGGGTTTTGTTAGAATTCATTCTAACCTTGGATTTCTTGAAATTAGGTTGGTAAACCCCATATGGTACAAGATAATCAAGGGAATCCTCTCCCTTAGGATGGATTCATGTTACACTGAGAGTCTTTGAGTTAGGTTTAGAATAACCTCAACTAAACATCATGTTTGGTTTGTGTATGGGTCTTAACCCATATTAGAATTGTTTTGGAAGGATTCTTGATATGAATTTTGAAGAAAGATATGTAATTGAAAGATAAATTGAGTAGAAAGGAGATTATAAGGTGAATTTGAAATGGTTTTGATATGTGTTTGAACTATAGAGTTGAATTGGGATGGAAAATATGGAAAATAGGTGAAAACAACATTCCGGGCAAAGCGAGGGGTGTACCGGTACAAGTCCGAGGTGTACCGGTACACTTAGTGTTCTCGTTTTCTTCCGTTTCGACCAAGCCAGATTGTGGCCATAACTTTCTCATTTCTTATCCGATTTGAGTGATTCAAGTGGCCAATTAAAATAGACTTCAAGGAAAATCAAACCTAAATAAATAGTATTCGTCATATTCTGGCTCTAAGTGGCCCAAAAATTCACTCAAAGTGGGGCCATGTGCAAGCCAATCCCTGCATTCGTTTGAACATAGAGTAGTCCGAGTTGTTTCGGACGTATCTTGAGTTCCGGTGCTCCGAATTGGGTGATTCCAGTTGGAATAGAACCCTTAGCACCTTAGCTTTAAAGGATTACAAATATCCAGTGTCAAATATCGAGACAAGGCACTGGAAAATAAATATTTCAAATTGTCCCTCAGTAAAATCGGTAAATCGACTAGTTGGCATGAAAATGCCATAACTTGAGTTTGGATGATCCGATTGGATTGATTCCAATTCCTAAGAAAAATAGATTCATTGAGGGACAAGAATACATGAATGATGTGTGGATAGGCATCATATCGTACAAATATTTGAAATGCCATATGGAATAGGCATGAAACCTGAATATGATATGAAACCTGAAAACGAACTGAAACATGAACATGAATATGAAAAACAATATGTTATGATCACAAAATGTGATTAAGAAAGGTTATAAGTTCTGAAAGACATCTGATAATATGACTACCTAGGACCGAAGAATGAATGAGTGGACGCCCCCGCGGTGTCCACTCGCTGGTGCTACTCAAGATCCCCGCCGCGTGGTTAGCCACGTTTGATCGGGTGCTCCAAGACTCCCGCTGCTACTACACCCTGCGTGAGCAGCACATCCCGATTGGTGCTCCTAAGACTCCGCTTGGTGTCACAAAGACTCGTTGCATGGGCAAGACGTCCCGTATGAAAGACAAGACCCAAGATCGTGATCGTGACCTTCTGGGTACTTATCAGACCGATCCTACTCATTTCTTATAATTGGTCTAGGTAGTCAGATAGACATATGATAAGACACTGAATAAAGAATAAGTGTAAAGATCCAATAAAATTCCTCCAGATTCATTATGTGGTACCTACGGCACTCCCGTATCTCGATTAAGTTCCTAGTACCTACTTCGGGCACTTTTATCTCATTAAACTCAATTTCCTACGGGAGTCCCGAATGATAATAAGCCTGTTAAGTCCTGTATAAGAAGAAACTCAGAATCCCACGGAGAACCGAATAGTATAAGTCTGGGTGAGTACCCCACGGGTACTCCCGCATCGTAAAACAAGTATAAGTCCGGGTGAGGTACCCAAAGGTACTCAGACAAGAAAATAAGTATAAGCTCTGGTGAGTACCCCACGGGTACTGTGATCGTAAAATAAGTACAAGTTCTCAGAAATAAGTATAAGTCCGCCGTAACTACGGTTACTTCCAGATATGTATCCGCGTAGACTGCACTGCTTATGACTAATATCCATATCCGTGGCGTATCTACATACGTCTCGATCCGACTAGAGTGTATGATTCTAACTGCTCCGAATTTATCGCATCTACGGGTACCTTCAGACAAGAATAAGTCTCAAGAAGACCCAAGATAAGATCCTTTAAGACAAGTATATAATTCTCAAGACATGTATAAGATCCGTAATACATGTATAAAACCGGTGATAATGCAATACCAGGATAAGATCCGAGTATAATGTAATAAACTCGTAGTACAAGTAGAAGATCCGTAAGACAAGGATGTGCTCAGAGGTACAAGCAAGATACCAAGTATCTCCGTATAAACATAAGCTCCCAAGCACCTACTCGCACTTCGTATCGACACTGTGAGTACCCACGGCATTCCGCATAAGTTCCTGATAAGGATAAACCCGTAGTACCTACTAGCTACTCCCGTGATGAGCATGTGCATACGCTAACCTAGGACTTGTTTGGGATACGATACCAACACAAGCTGCATCGAGCCGATACTGAACAAGTAGTACCTTTACTGCACTCGACAAGAATAAGTTCCGCAATACCAGTATACATTCCGTAATCTCTGTGATACCTACGGGTACCTCCGAACAAGTGTAAACTCCGTAGGATAAGTATAAGTTCTGTAAACTCCTACGGGAGATCGGAGATAGATATAAATATCAATACGTGTTTAAGTACCGTATAAGCATAGGTTCCAGAATCCTACTGAGATCGAAATAAGTATAAGTTGAGATGGGGCATAATGCATACGTATAAGCTCAAAATGACAAGATACGAAATCGAATAAGAATAAGATCCAATAAGGATAAGTCTGCCATAAGTGTAATTCCTGAGTAAGTATAAGATTGTTATAAGTGTAAGTTCAGTACCGTTTATAAGGAATCTGAATAAGTATAAATATGGATCCTATGGGAGACATAAGCATTCTGTTAAAAGTCACAAGGTACAAGTAAACAGAATTATGTTGATGACACGAATAGGAACCCGACCAAATCCCGAGAAAATCATGATTTATGTAAAAGAGATGAATCGATGCCTTCGCCATTGTATATGGTTCAAGTTTGCTCGCCAATATGATCTCACCCGTTATATATCGGATTATATAAATTCATGATGATTTTGATATCCGCTTCTCGTTATAAGTTTATCATGATTCCGCCTAAATGCATGTGCACGCATAAGTTATAAGAATATGCTTCCCACTAAGCTGCAAAGCTTTGCACGGGTTTTAATCCAGAGGTACAGGAGAAGACATCGCAAACACTCCGTATACAGTCAGCCAACACACTTGTAAGGGTTCACTACATGTAGGTTCCGCATTCCGATTGTAAATGTGGGTGTCGCTTTTGTATATGTAAAATACCAGAATGTATAAGGAGATTTTGACTCGCGATAAGATGTGGGCCATACCCACAGTGCATCGGGCCTCGGGTTTTTAAAAAAATCAAGTAAAGAGTCCCAGTATTTGGTCTCGCGTCCTGGAAACCGGTTCGGATCTGCCAATCGGTTCGGACCGGGATTCGGGGCGTGACACAACGGGAGTTGAGGAACCCGTACATTGGGAGGCCCTACTCGATGAGACTTTAAATCTTGAGGTCCATCAAGTGAAGGAACCTATCCGGAGACCGTAATAGTGAAAGAGGAAGACCGCATAACGGCTTATTTATGGTTCATAGTTTTCTCGATAGAATATCCAGCTTTTGCATATGGTAATGTAAGAAGTTTTGTAATAAAACTTATTTTGGATTTGTTCGAATATGGTATTGGATAGTTTTCTAGATTTCATATCGCGTGATAAGTATAGAGTTGTTATTAGTATGGAATGGTTTGTAATCGAGAGAGCAGGATGTGCGTAGCGGAAAAAAAAGGGGGCCTACGCTTCATTTTGAAGCTTCGGTCGCAACAAAGAATTCTCTGTCGCAACAAAGTTTTCCCAGCCATCTAAGTACAGCTGGGTTTCTGTGTGGTTAGCAGTAAGAAGGCTTAGCCAGGCGCGGCATCTTAGGGTTGCGACATAGACTTCTAGGTCACAACAGAGCTTCCTGGCTCTATGTTGTGACATAGTCTTCTTCGTGTCGTGACAGAGTCCTCAGGTTTAGGCCTTGAAGACTGTCACAACATGGTTTTCTTGTTGCAAAAACGCTTTTGGTTCTCTGTCCTGACCGTGTCGTGACAGAGGAGGCCAGGGTGCGACAGAGTGTGGCCTTGTCGCAACAGAATTTGGCCAAGGACTAGATCCTCTGTCGCGACAGAACTTTTCATGTCGCGACAGAGAGTTAGCCAGGGGAAGAATTTTCCTGTGGCAACAAATTGATTTATGTCACGATAGTGTTTTGGCCAAGCCTAGAGGGCTTTTGTCGCAACAAGGAAGCTCTATGTCGCGACATGGTTAGCCAATAGGAGCCCCCGCTGCACGTAAGATTTTCGGTCACTGGCCAGAGCCGGGCACCAGCTCACGCGCACGACGTACCTAGCGTGACGATGTGCACGAAAAGTGCACAGCACGCGTAAACGAGGAACTCTGTCGTGATAGAGAATTCTCTATCGCGACAGACTTGTCCAATAGCTAATATTGCACTGTGTTATGCACTGTTTGAGCTACTGTTTGGGACACTATTCAAAAAAAAAGAGTCCCCGAGATTCGGGGGCTTATAAAGTCAAATGTGAGCCAAGGCTTTAGGTCTTACATGGGAGTTGTAGGTTATGGATTACCACTAGAGAGATAAGATTAGGGTGATTGAAATTGTTGATCGTTAATTAGGACGTCTTGTACATTAAGGAGCTAAATGGTGAATCAATGTGCAAGGATGGACGACGAGCGTGGACGATCGGAGTGGGGGCTGGCCGCGTGTCAAGCAAGTCCACTCATCGCTTACCACCTCTCCCGATGCCATGAATGGCATCTACCAATGTTTGAGGGAACTCATCACTCTAGTGCAACACTAGAACCGAAACAACAACAACCACATTGGTGGCCTGCCGCACTCGCGGAGACATGTGAGGACAACCACCGAAGGATGAGTCGACTGGGAGGCCCAATTCGAATAAAGGTCGGGGCAATGGAGCTTAGAGGGCACCTACCATCACCCCAACTGCATGCTGGGACATAGACCACAGAGAGCCCGAGGGGCCGGAGGTGTACCAGTGGGAGCAAGAACTAATTCATGATCCTGCTTTGCATGTGGAGGTACGGGTCATATTCAGATGCATTATCCAATTTATCCGCCCCCGAGGAATACTCAAACAAAGCAGATCGCATAGTGCATTGTGTCGCCTCAACAGGCTACACTGTATAGCAATAAGTGGGGACTCTAGGCCGCAAAGCAAGTGTCACCTGTGGAGAGTGTTTGCTTTAACTCAACCGAAGGAAGATGCCTCTAATGCAGTTGTGGAAGGTATCATTCTTCTTTATAATTCATGGGCCTAAATTCTATTTGATCCCGGTGCGACTCATTCATTCATACGCACCACATATGCTCTTGATTTGGGATTGAACTTTGAGGCGCCCGAACAGCATTGAGCGCTGACTTCGTTCGTGGGAGCACAATCAAGTACCAATGGGTCTCGTAAGTGCTGCGTGCTTTGTATCTGGAGCACGTGAATTCGATTGCGGGACTCGTTGCTCTAGATTTGAAGGGGTATGACATGATATTCGGAATGGACTTTTTGTCCACTTTCCGAGTAGTAATGGATTATTTTCGCAAGCGAATTACACTCTAGTTACCATGAGGGGTAGTTTTTAGTTTTATTAATGACCAAAGTTCTTTCCATCCATTTCCTAGACCCTAGTCCTATAGTCCTACATTTCATAGACGCCGAGAGCATACCCGTGCCACCGACATAGCCGCCTAATGCTCAACTGGGCCGATTGTTTTAGCCAATTCCAATACAAACAGGCCCTTATCCTCACATCGGATGGTCCGTGATCTTGGCTAGTGGACACATTAGTTGGGGCCTCCACATTCTGCCTTAAGGCGCCCTCCGTGTATGCTTTTGATCGACCATGTACCGCGGGTCCAACATCACTACAAAATATTTTTGGTGCAAAGACGAGGATCCATACTAGAGGCTCTTTATCGTATTTTTAGAGGTTTTTGGTTCAGCTCTATAGAGCTCATAATTCCTTTTTCCACTTTGAGGAAAAGATTCACCGTAAGAACCTCAGCCGGGCTGAGTCCATACCCCTCATATTTCTGAGGCTGCTATCTCAAGTGCTAAAGCACCTTGGTTTTCCTGCAAAGCCCCAGCTTGAGCGCCTACACGTTTGCGAGGCCGTATTTATTATAGAGAAGTGGCAGTTTGTGCCTAGTGCTCCTCACCTCCCACTTGCAGACCCGAGAGATGATGAGCTAGCAGATGATGATCTAGTAGAGATCACCGCCTCCGCAGCTGGGCTCGGGCCGAGGAGCCCCAGATTCCAGCCGATACCCCATCGCCACTGCCTCACTTTTCGTGATCTGCATCCTCTACACCTCTAATGCCTCCGGTCCCCACAGATTTAGCTGGACCAAGTACTTCAACACCACCCTTGGAGTCTATCCCCATATCACCTTAAGATTTTCTGGCCATCATGGATGCAGTCCGCACTTTTACAACCCCTTCAAAGATCTTCGTACCCATGCCGCTGTCGAGGGGATGGTAGCGCCGAGACCATGCTCGCTAGAACAAATGCCATCCCCACGCCAGACTAGATCCACCTGGCCCGCCCTCGCACTTCCTTCAAGACTACCGTGCCTTTTCATCTCCACCCCAGCGCCAGCAGTGAGCACTTCTTGGCCATCTAGCCCATCATCCAGCTTCACTGGATCTTCTTGCAAATTTCAAGGCAGAGTGGGTGACACTTCCCTTAGTCGCCCTTTCCTCCCAAATTCTTCATCCACCGCTTAGCCCGCCCGCATCGTCGATGATGACATTCCACCACCCACACACACTTGAGGAGGTAGCATTTCCCTTAACTTTCCACTGAATCCCACTGGTAGGGACAATGCCCTGTTTGGTTGGGGGGAGAGCTAATGAAGGGAAGTGGTTTTTACATTATGTTTTTACTAATATTTTGAGCGAGCCCATTTGTGTAGTGCACGTTGGACTTGTCATATTTCTTTTGTGGTGATAAAAATATAGTCATACCTTTATTTTCACATATACTCGCAAAGTTTACAAGGCTTGCAAATTAAAATCATATTTATAATGTCAGATTTATAGTAAGAGAAATTGAAATATTGTCCCAATTCTGTTGATGTTAGATTGGTTCTATGCCTAACTGAGTTAATGACTAGTTGAATTTCTTTTGTTTTCAACCTTTTTCTTCCACTTTGAACTAACCACACACCGTGCACATTAGGTTTCAATGATAAGCTGAAAAACTGCCTTGCCTCCTAAGCCTTGCAAAAGCCTAGCCTAGTATTTTTAACCACCTTTAATAGGTTAGATCCCCTCCTAAATAGAAGACCAATGAGTCTTCCAAAAAAAAAATTGGAAAAAGAAAAAGAAAATAAAAGAATTGTGATGCTTTGCCTTGAAACCCGTGCATGGTCCGAGGGGTATATGGCGAAAGTCTTTAAAGCCTGATGACCTAAGCCAACTGGTTGGGAGGCTCTAACTTTGTGCTCGTTACATGGGTGAATAGGCAGAGCTTAACAAGTTGTAGTTGCTGGAGTCTCGAGCCCATTAGAAGTCCGGGGTGAAACCTGAAGAGTTAGAGGTTGAAAAATCCTTATGACTTGATGCCCTAAGCCTTAATTGGTCAGGAGTCACCTGTGATCCCCGCTGGCATGGACATCCGTGGAAGCTGATTCCTCAGCATTGTACCCTCACAATAAAAAGAGTTGTGGAATAAAATGTGGGTCCTGGATCTATTAAGGTCGGTTATCCGCTTAGGTTTTGGCATATGCTACCGGGGGAGAATCTCAGCCGTAGCCTATCGTTGAAAACTAATCAAGTAACGCCAGTTTCGTGTTCCGTGTTGCGCCCCCAGAAAGCGAGACTCTTTTGATACTTAATTTTGCATAGCGATTAGTCTCTCAAGATAATTATTAGGCAATGTTATGAAGACTCTTTATTGCTGGCCGCGACATTACCCCTTTTTTTGTACATATATACTGATCTTTTTGTTTGTTTTCTTCTTCCATTGCTAAGGACTAGCAATGTCGCGAAGTGATTATTACCCAAATAGTATTATTTTGTGTACCTGCTTATTACAAAAAGCCTTGAGCACCTTATGCAATAATCAACCGACTAACCCGCTGGCACGTTATTGTCCTAGCTTACCACTGATGGCTTTATGGAAAATTTGTAGTTTTTATAAACCAGCTTATGTTAAAGTTACCGGTGATACCAATCACGAAGAATCCAAGCTGATCTCAGAGCTATAGGTCAAAAAGTGGAAGAAGAAAGCAGAGGAAAGCAGCAGGAGTAGAGCACCCTTACAATTTTGCAAGGGTTGTGAAATTTCGCAACCCCTACGAAATTTCGTAGGGCTACAAAATTTCGCAGGGCTGCGAATTTTTGCAGCCTGCGAAATTGTTTTCCACCTTTTTTACTTATTTTTGTACATTTATTGTTTTCCCTGAATTGCCCTTCATGTAATAGTGGCCAATTCATATATTTTTTTAATTTTGTATAGCTGGGACACTATATAATCCCTAAGCTACACTGTAATCGGAGATTAATCATTAATAAAGTTTTGGCGCAAACCTTTCAGTAGTTCCCGCCTCTTTTCATTTTCCCTCACTTTCTCTCATTTTCTCTTCAGCCAAACACCCTCTAAGGATGACAACTCAGAGGATGAGCGACTAAACGCCCTCTTTCCTTGGAGGAGAAGGCTATTGGGCAAGGGATCTAAGGTAAACCGAGAGTTCTCATGTTTTTAACGCCTGTATTTATTGGCATTTATGTCTCTTCCTTTAACCCTAGGTTTACAATCCCTTATACGCATCTTGAATGACCAGTATTTGGTAATCTTTTAGGGTTTAGTGGATGCTTATGGATAGATCTATTGAGATTCGGTTGTTACCATTTATGAGTCACTGGAAGGTGGGTCATGGAGATGTGTCTTTGATGTCGGAGACCATTAATGCTCAGTAAAAGCTATCTTTCAAAGGAAAATTACTAAGGGTCAAGTTTTATAGCTAAATGAAGAACCGGTTCGGGAGACGACTATAGGTAATCCTCCCTAACGCGAGGAAAAGGGCCCAAAATCCATCAATTGCCTTTAAAACCCAAAACCAGTAGCCCGACACTTCAAGGAGATTTCTTTTATAATTTACTTCATTTTACTTTCAGTTCCCAAACATTACACCTCACTGTTTTTACAAAACCCCAAAATCTAAATGAATTCACCAATTTGAGCTTTATTATAAGTCATTTATACGAAGAAAACCCATCCCTGTGGACGATCCTAGAGCCAATATACTGCAGTAGCAATGCTATGGTAGTAAGAGGTATTAGGTATAAATTTTGTTGATTCACGATACCTCAAACTGACGTGAATCAACTTGAGATATGTTTGAAATGTCAATGTTTTATGTCCAATTGTGTGTCTATGTTATGTTCAAAGAAAATGAGACTGACCGTTTTCCAGATTTTTCTAAACCTTGTTCGAATTTGGGAGGATTTTCCTACAAAGCTTCGAGCTCACCCCCTACTTATGTCCCTTTCTAGATTTTACCCTTGAGGAGGCGGCGAGAGTTGAGGAACCTGTACATTGGGAGGCCCCACTCGATAGGACTTTAAATCCCGAGGTCCATCAAAGCGAAGGAACCCATCCTCGAGACCGTGATAGTGAAGATAAGGCCGATATCGGCTTATTTTTTTGGTTTTAGTTTTCAGATAGAATATCCAGTTTTGCATATGTACAGAAGATGTTTTGTAATAAAAACTTATTTTGATTTGTTCAAATATGGCTGATAGTTTTCCTAGATTTACACTGTGTGTGATAAGTATAGTTAATAAGATTGATGTACTGGGAGGGATTAGGATGTGCAGGAAGGGAAAAATAGGGGGGGCTACTGTTGACCAAAAATATGTATAGATAAAAAATTTTCTATTCTTACCCAATGACTATTACCTAATCCCCAGTAAAGGTACCAAAAACTTGTTTACACCAAAAACTTGTTTAGACCAAATAGAACTTGTATGCTCATAATAAAAATGGATTTGTAAATGAATTTGTTGAAGATTTAGTTTGGTCATAATGCTGCAAGTGCACAAGTCGTACAAGTAATAAAAGTGGACCTATAAGTCTAGATATTGTTCCCACAGAGATTGAAAATAATTTAAAGTTCAACTACCCTAACTACTCAAGTTCCACACCATTTGAACTTCCGTTTCATAAAATTTTCAGTAACTGATTAGTGCCCAAAAATTGTTATTTTGAACCCTATTTATTATAGGTTTTGAGTGCTTTTTGTGTACTAATCATTCTAATTAACCCGATTTGCACATTAAGGTTCCTACTATTCTACTGATCGCATTTTGATGCTGTTTTTGTAGTTTTTGCAGGATTTGGAAGCCAAATCGTCGTGTCAATCCAATCATAACAAAGCCTGATTTCCATCAATTTCATATGGCTTTCATCAATTTCGCCAGTTTCGGGAATGAAGAATATCAAAGCAAGAAGAAATGGAATAGTGTAGTGTGAATAGTAAGGCAGGAGCAATGGAACAGTAGCCAACATTGATGAACAAGGTTACTCAGTTGAAAATTTCGCTATTAATCGAAATTTCGCTTATATAGCGAAATTCACCACCGTATTAAATCTACTGCTTTGTGTGTATAAACGACCCCGCTTTGGTTTTTCTCCTTTCTACCCTCATTGTAATAGTTTTTTGAAGTTAGGTTAATTCTTGGTAGTTCAATGGATTGTATGGCTATATGAGCCATTGTAATACACTGTTGACCTAAGTTTTTGATTTTGGAAGGAAGCAAATACGTGCCCTTGTTTTTGGCCCTTCACGTTCTCTCTTCTCTCTTCTCTTTCTCTCACTTTCTAAGCAACCAAACACACCCTTTGAGGATGACATCTCAAAGGATGTTTGGCTAAAGCCTCATATCCTTGAAGAAGAGGGTTGCTAGGGTTTGGGAAGTAAGGCTTGTATTTTGTTCCCCTGTTTTTCAATACGCAACAGGTTTGTCATTTTGTTCCTGTACTTGTAATTCTTAAGGTTTGCATTTTGTTCCTGTTTTTCACGCAGTAGGTTTTGTCATTTTGGTTCCCAAATTTGCAACTCTAGGTTTAAAGCTCTTTGATGTACTTTCTTTGGCCAATACTTGGCAAGCTTTTAGGGTTCAGTGTATTCTTAGCTTTAGATACACTGATATCCATTAGTTGCTATTTACAAGCCACTGGAGGTAGGTTAAGGGGTTATATTTTCACTGTAGATGCATCCTCATTGATCAATACTTGGTAATCTTTTAGGGTTTAGTGGATGCTTATTATTAGATCCACTGAGATTCATTAGTTGCCCTTTACGAATCATTGTAGGATGGGTCAAGGTGATAGATTTTCACTGTAGGAACCATAAATGCTAAATAAATGCTTTCTATCAAAAGGAAAATTATTAGGGTTTAGTTTATGGCTAAATGAAGATTCGGTTCGGGAATTGATCTGAGGCCCTCCTAATGCGAGGAAATGAACCCGAGGACCTCTTTGTAACCCCATCAACCCAACCTAGCAGCCCAACACTTCAAGGATTTATTTTTACAATTTATTTTATTTTAGCTTGTTTTTATTTTCAGTTTTAAACCCTAAAACCTCACTGTTTTTAACCAAACCTTAAAATCCAAAACAAATTCACCATTTTGAGCCTACTGTAAATCATTTGGTACGAAGAAAACCCATCCCTGTGTTCGATCCTAGAGCCGCTATACTGCAGTAGTTACGCTACGGCAGTAGGAGTAATTTAGGTTATAAATTTTGTTGATTCATAACACCTACTGTGGCACGAATCAAATGGCGCTGGTGTCGGATGGTGCCTAAGTGCGAATGATGACCTGTTGAACACTTGTGATCCTCATCACAAGTTCTGGTGAATTTTCTTGTATATATATCTTTTTAGTGTTTAATTTTGTTTCATTTTATTTTGTTTTTAGCTAACTTTACCCCTTTTGGTAGAGTTGTTTTTTTCGGTTTGCGTTTGCTTTGTTCTCGGGCTCGTAGGGGGTCGGCCCAGCTGGTTAGAGAGATTGTAAATCAAAGTTGAATTTGAAACCCAATGAAGAGGGACACACGGCCAGCATGTATGGGGTAACCCTAGTGCATATATGTCCATGAGGGATTGGCGTAAACTAGCCATGACAAAGTCAAGAACCCATGTGAGAGGAATCTTAAATTTTAATGTAGGTCCATGAGGACTATAGAAACCATCGATTTAGTTCACCATATGGTAGTACTTACAACCATAGTTGGGAATCCACAAATTCCTCATGGGAACTAAGAGCTCCATGCATGCACCTCCCCGAACTCCTCCATATTATGCTTCAACTCCTTAGTCACCTCAGCCAAATTATAGTCAATCCCTCTCCATTTGAACAAGCCATTTGACCTTACCCGCATAGGATGACTCTCGTGGCAGCGTAAGGGATTAATGCCCATTCGAATCAGAGAATTGTCACTATGGAAGACAATTTGAACAAGAAATTAGATGGGCTGAAAAATGATTTTGAGCATAAATGGGACAACCTACAAGACTCCATTGAAAACCTAATCGATCAACAGCAATGTCCACCAGAGGAAGAGTGCCAAAGTGACACCATGGCAGAGCAAAGTGTCACGCCCACACCAGGCTTTAGAGGATTTTATTGAATTGTCTGAAGGATTGTTTGAATCCTCGGATGTGTGATGTTGTTTTTCCAAGGGAGAACCAAGAAGAAATCTTTCCCTTTATAACTAAGGAGGGAAGTGGAAAAGAAACAGTGGATGAGCCCAAAAAGCATGTTCTCAAACCATTTCCCACAGAATTGAACCCCACTGCCAATGCCCAGGCCACCTACAACCCACTACCAGTAGCCCCCTCCACTGACCAAGTGTATATTTTGCCTACACCTGAAGCACGACCAACCCCTGAAGCACCCAAAGCTAAGGCTAGCCCATCACTGCCTGCCATGCAAAACTTCAAGAGATTAGTGGCCACTATATAGAATTTTGTCACTACATCAAAAACAATGGCAGCTGCTCACATCGCATAGCACAGTGGATGGTTCGGGTGCTGGTTCGGATTTGGAGCACCCGAACCTCAGCATTTCTAAGCTCCGCTAGTTCCAAAGAATTTCAAAGGCCTAAGGAGGGTTCGGGGAGCACAAATTTCCCACTTTGCTTTAATTTTTCTTGTTTTATTTCATTTTATTTGGATTTCGTTAATTTTTCTTCTTAGATTTTCTCTAATTTTTAGTTAATTTTTGTTTTTAGATTAATTTTTTATTTTTCTGCAATTTTTCTTAATTTTTCTTCTATTAATTTTTTGCAGTTTGAGCGAATTTTGAAGCGTAAAATGAAGATCGCAAGAAGTAGGAGGAATAAGAGAAAATTCACAACAGCGAAATTTCAAGTATTATAGTTAATAGGGAATTTCGCTATGTAGCGAAAATCATGCACGGATGTCCCCCCACTAAAAGACAAACTTTTGAACAAGGGAACCAAAAAAAAATTTTTTTTGTCTCTCATTAAAAATTAAAAATAAAATAAAAATTTTAATTTAATTTTATTATTTTTATTTTTCTTTTAAAAAAATTTGTCTTTAAAAAAAGTTTTTATTTTTATTTTTATTATTTATTATTATTATTATTATTTTATTAATTATTTTATTTTATTTATAAAAAATCTAAATAGGCAAATAATTTCGCAAAATAGGCTAATTTTCGCTACTCTCCCCTATTTTGCCTCTTGATTTTGTTTCGCTCATAACTTTTTCATCCGAGCTCCGTTTTAGGCGTTTTTGGTACCGTTGGAAATATTAGAGAGTGTAGAATCCAAATATAGCCATAAAGAACACTTTTGAAATTATTATGAAGGTATACTTTCAAAATGTCTTAACCGGTCACTTTTTTTTTTTTTTCTCTTTTCTCTTTTAACTTGTTCACAGCCCAAACGGAGTGAATAAGGTGTCGATGGAAAAGCTTGCAAAGTCTCTCATCCAACAACAATCACATCTCTATCATAGGGAATACTTCCCTTCCCTAACTTTCCAATCCGAGTCCCACAAGGACAATGAGACATTCGTCGATGTGGCAGTTAGCGGGTATGACTTTTGTATTTATGTTTTTGTTATTATTTTAAGCAAGCCCATTTTGTGATGTTCAATGGCTTGCTGGTTTTCCTTTTTGTGAAGTTGTTATACTATACAACTTATTTTGTTAAAAAACTGCACCCATTTTTTTTTGTGTTTTGCTTAACCTGTGGTTTGAAAAATTGAAACTTTGTCCAATTCTATTGATGTTAGAATGGTTCCATGCCTAGTTGAGTGGATGATCAGTTGAACTCTTGTTGCTTTCAACCCTTTTCTTCCACCTTAGCTAACCACACACACTGTGCACACGTGGTTTCTTCAATAACTCGAAAAACCGCTCACCTCCTAAACATTGTAAAACCTACCCTAGTTTCGCTGGGACCACTTGTACAGGTTAAGACCCCTACAATAGAAGGACAATGTGTCTTCCAAAGAAAGAAAAGAAAAGAAAAAGAAAAAGAAGAAAATTGTAACGCTTGCCTTGAAACCCGAGCACAGTCCGAGGGGTATATGGCGAAGCCCTTAAAGCCCTCGGGTGCCCTGCCAATCGGTTGGGAGCCACCGACTTAGTGTTCAAGCACGGGTGGATGGGTGAAGTTTAACGAAGGTAGGGTGTTGGAGTCTCAAATCATTCGAATCCGGTGAAACCCGAAGATAGTGATCGAAAGATCCTCATGACTTCGTGCCCTAAGCCTTAATTGGTTGGGAGTCATCGGTAGATCCTCATTACATGGATTTTAGTGAGGTCGATTCCTCAGCATTGCACCCTACAACACAAAAAGAGTTGTGGAATAAGAGCTGGTCCCCGACTATTCGCTGGTTAGCGTGCTAGGTCAGGCAATAGCCTCGGTCGGGGGAGAGTGCGCTTTGGCGCTTTATTGTTGAGAGTCGATCAAACAAACACTTAGATTTTCAGGAAGTTTTTGGTTGATCTTATCGAGATTATATTCTTTTGATACTCAATTTTGTATGGCATTCATTCTCTCAAGATAGTTATTGGACAAGGCTTTGATGATTCTTACTAGTGGTTAGGCATTACTCATTCACAACCTTTTGAAATAGCAATGAACATAATTTTGTTATTGTTGTATGCCTCTTTCTTTTTCTTATTTCATTGCTAAGTGACTAGCAATGTGTAGGTTAGTGATTAGTGCCTGTAAAAGTGCTATTTTGAACCCTATTTAGTTATAGGTTTTGAGTTCTTTTTGTGGTACAGAATCATTCTAATTAAACCGATTTGCACATTAAGGTCCCTACTATTCTACTGATCGCATTTTGATGCTGTTTTTGTAGTTTTTGCAGAATGTTTCAAATCGTATTAATCCAATCATAACAAAGTCGGGTTGATTTCATCAATTTCATATGGTTTTCTACTTGTTCTCAAAGGTTTTGAATGAAGAATATCAAAGCAAGAAGAAATGGAATAGTGTAGTGTGAATAGTAGTAGCAGGGAGCAATGGAACAAAGAGCTAACATTGATGAATAATGCCATCAGGAAAATTCTCACATAACCGGAAATTTCGCTTATATAGCCAAATTCACCCGTAGCTAAATTCCACTGCTTTGTGTATAAACGACCTCGTTTTGGTTTTTCTCCTTTCTACCCTCATTGTAATAGTTTTAGTTAGGTTAATTTGGTAGTTCACTTTGATTGTAAGGCTATATAAGCCATTGTAATACACTGTTGACCTAAGTTTTGATTTTGGAAGGAAGCAAATACGGGCCCCTGTTTTTGGCCCTTCACGTTCTCTCTTCTCTCTCCTCTTTCTCTCACTTTCTAGGCAACCAAACACACCCTTTGAGGATGACAACTCAAAGGATGTTTGGCTAAAGTCTCGTATCCTTGAAGAAGAGGGTTGCTAGGCTTGGGAAGTAAGGTTTGCATTTTGTTCCCCTGTTTTTCACGCAGCAGGTTTTGTCATTTTGGTTCCCAAATTTGCAACTCTAGGTTTAAAGCTCTTTGATGTACTTTCTTTGGCCAATACTTGACAAGCTTTTAGGTTCAAAGGTATTCTTAGCTTTTTAGATACACCGGGATATCCATTAGTTGCTACTTACAAGCCAATGTAGGTAGGTTAAGGGGTTATATTTTCTACCGTAGATGCATCCTCATTGATCAATACTTGGTAATCTTTTAGGTTTAGTGGATGCTTATTATTGCATCCACTGAGATTCATTAGTCGCCTTTACGAATCATTGTAGATGGGTCAAGGTGATAGATTTTCACCGTAGGAACCATAAATAAGCAATAAATGCTTTGAAAAATTATTAGGGTTTAGTTTTTAAAGCTAAATGAAGATCCGGTTCGGGAATTGACTATAGGTCATCCTCCCCAACACGAGGAAATGAACCCGAGGACCTCTTTGTAACCCCATCAACCCAACCTAGTAGCCTAACACTTCAAGGATTTCTTTTTACACTTTATTTTATTTTCAGTTTTAAACCCCAAAACATCACTGTTTTTAACCAAACCTGAAAATCCAAAACAAATTCACCATTTTTAGCCTACTGTAAATCATTTGGTATGAAGAAAACCCATCCCTATGTTCGATCCTAGAGCCGCTATACTGCAGTAGTTACGCTACGGTAGTAGGAGTAATTTAGGTTATAAATTTTGTTGATTCATAACACCTACTGTGGCACAAATCAGTAACCTAACTAAGAATTCCACTATTTGAATTTATACATCTATATTAAAAGAAAATTTTAAAATCCTAGACCTAAACTGACTAAACTGCATTTTTTCCGAAGTGTACATCGATTTCACCCACGTAGTTATCAATTCACAATATAATTAATTTATCTATCATGAATTGGAATTTGAAATTGTCAAAGAGGCAAAGTAGTATAATTTGGTTTTCTCCTTTAACCATACATTTCACTGATTAGAGAGTCATGTTCATTTCTGAAACATGTGTCTAACCACCATCGGTAATCGAATTTCTTTATAAGATCCGGGTATTTTTCTTTCCAATACTTCATACCATTTCTTATGACTGCAGTATCTCGCTTCAAGACAAGGCCATTGCTGTTTCGTGAAGATGAATGATGTCTCATCCTTGAAATCTTAAAGAGTTCTCCTTCCTTGATTATATCTAAGCTAGCACAGATCGATCGTCCTTCAAAACTCAAGGAGAGATCTCTAATTGATTAAATTGATAGATCACTACATTAATTATCAAACCATGAGTAAATTTATGATTTATCTAAGTAATCTTTTAGAGCTCATTAGTTCTTCAATATTAGTCTAGCATACCCCCAAGTAATGCATCCATGCTCGTGAACCTCTATCTCTCGGTGTCACCGTAAGGCCTCCTTCGAAATCGGGAGCCGCATAAATACCCTTAAATGGGTATAAGTTACTAATATTGGGAAAAATTCACTTCATGAACAACACTAATCAAATAAACTCAAAATTCTCAATCTAAGAAATCTCTTTCTAATTGTGCAAGAAAGACCATAACTAACACCATATCTTTCCCAACAGAAGTTGTGTTTCTCGAAAACCGAATCACAGTGAACACTGAAATACCGATCAGGAAATTTCCAATGTAAATGTAATCAACCGAAAGAAATGAATTCCAACTTTTATCTAGATTTCATTAGATTCAAACAGTAATCGGAATTTATCTTCAACAATTTAGCTCAACTTCAAAACTCCTAAACAATTCATTGTTTCAAGTCCAGTAAACAAATTGAAATTTTACCGCCTAATCTAATTCACGTAAGAAAAGAAAATAAAAGAAAATATAATACAAAAGAGTCCTCATCCCAGATGCTCCGGGTTTTTCCATCGATCGACCGCCACTTTCTCAAATTGTTTCTATTTCATAGAGCCTCGTGGTTTGGGCCCTTAAACAGGCTAAGCATTGTGGATCCCTTAAAATTATGGCCCAAATGTACTGTCAGCACCGGAAGTGTTGTTGCGATGTTTTTAATTTTTATTCAGTCTGATTGCGAACATGCGTTCTGAGTCGCGACTTGCTCCCTGTACATCCTTCTTGGATTCAGTCGCGACAAAGTTTCTTTGGTTGTGATAGTATTCTTTTCTTCAGCATATTTATTTTATCGCGACAAAGTTTCCTCTATCGCGATAGATCTTTCTTTGGCTCTTTAACAATTTGTCTTGCAAGGTCTGTCATTCTATCCATTCTATGTCGCGACAATCTTATGTGTGATTACTGGAATAATTATGTTGCTACATCGACGACAGCATGACAAGAGCTTCTATGCAAATTGAAATTAACAATGTCGCAGAATCTAGCTTTTATGCTCGACAACATTTCCTCTCGTTTGTTCTTGTTGGAACAATGTTTCTTGTATTGTCAGCATTCCTAATCCGACCAGGAAATTCTGTCGAGATAGAGTCTTGTCACCACTTAACCTAATTTCTTGTTATAGCTTCATTTTGATCTTGTGACATAGTCCCTTGGTGTTGTCGATGTTTTTTTATCACGACCAAGTTTTTATGTCGCAATAAGACTTTTTGTATTCAACTGATTTTGCGGTTACAATTCCAATGGTTATGTTTAAATAAAGACCTCTTCCTTGTGTTGAATCTTTTTTTCATGACATAGAAAAGTCTCATTACGACCTTATTTATCAATGTTCAAATTTTATCTTTGTGTAGCGACCTTAAGATCCCTGGCTGCGGACATAGGAAACATCTCTCTCAGCCTTTGAAGTATGTCGCAACATTGATTCTTTATTGCGACTCAGTTAGTTCACTAAGCAAGCATCACCTGTCGTGACCTTGTTTATCTGTCGCCACCAACATCTCTTCCTTCAAAGATCGTGACATTACATCAATTTGTGTCGCTGATAGGAAGTCTTTCTCTAAAGCTCTTCCTCTGTCTCAACCAGCTTTTTCATGTTGCAATAATCTATGTCATGACAGAAGATTTTGCTTTCTGCCCATTTCATTTGTTACGACACGAGCTTCTTTGTCGCGACAAATTCTTCCTAGTGTTGACATCGTGCTGAAAAACCTTGTCACAAAATAAACTTTTCTTTTGTCTCAAATCTGGAATTCAAAGATTCTTCCCATTTTCGTCACACAAACACACTGCCTTTATTCGACATAGCCTCTTTGCTATTAGCTCGATGTTCATTACGACACACAAAACTCCTCGTCAGCGACATAGATTGCCGCAATTGCATCTTTTCTCTTCTGCTGAATTCTTCCTTTGAATTGAAACTCAGAAACAATGTTGCTGGTGAATATTCCATAATTTGGCATTAAAACAACTCTGAATATATAAAAAATAATCCAGAAAAAAGGATTAAAAATAGACAAGTTTAAGACTCATAAGCTACTGCCCATTTTTAGGCTTCGGTCACGACAGAGAATTCTCTGTCGTGACAGAGTTTTCCTAGCCAGTGTCGCGACAGTGGGTTTCATGTTGCATAGGTTTAACTAGGGCAAGGCATCTTAGGGTTGCGACATAGACTTCTGGGTCACGACAGAGCTTCCTGGCTCTATGTCGTGACATAGTCTTCTTCGTGTCGCGACAGAGTTCTCGTGTTTAGGTTTGAGGATCACAACAAGGCTTTGTCAGGACAGCGTTTTGGTTCTCTCATTACGTGTCGCTGATTGCAGGAGGCCAGGGTTACGACGGAGTGTGGCTTGGGGGAAGGGATTTGTGTTGTGACAAGGTTTCCTCAGAGGCAATAGAATTGCGGCTAAGGATCGGGTCCTCGTCACGCTGCAGCTTTCTCATGTCACGATAGAGAGTTAGCTAGGGGCAGGATTTTCCTATCGCGAAAAATTGTTTTATGTCGCGATAATGTTTTGGCCAAGCTTGGAGGACTTCTATCGCTATAAGGAAACTCTATGTCGCGACATGGTTCGCCAGTAGAAGGGAGTTCCTGTCGCGACAAAAGATTTTCGGTCATGACAGAGTCAAGTACCTACACGAGCCTAGTTCACGACAAAGATGCACGACAAAGCTTTGAGCTGGGCCATATGGGCGGCACGACAAGTGCACAGCGCTCCCGGACGAGGGACTTTGTCACGACGGAGAAGTCTCTATCATGACAGACTTGTCCAGTAGATAATAGTGCACTATGTTGTGCACTGTGTTGTGCACTGTTTGAGCTACTGTTTGGGACACTATTAAAATTAATAATAAATAAATAAATAAATAGTCCCCCGGGATTAAATACGCATGCACTGTGTGGTAATTGTCTATGGAAGGTTAATAAACGCACCATTGACCTCGATCACCTGAGTTCATGTGTTGCTAGATACCACTCATGACTTGCTTAGATTCAAGAGTTGAATCAAGTGGCCAACATAATCGGGAACCTAATGGGTCACACACTTAGAAGGTGTGCAACTAACATAAAATGGATAGGAGTAGATATCCAAATATAAGGAAGCATATTTAGTGAAATACATTGTCACAGGATTAATGCAATCCTAAGAACTAAAGGATACATTCAGAGACAATGGGAGGCTTAGGCTTGTTATTGCCGATGAGGGTGCATGCCACGTATAAAGATGCAGCGTAGCTTCAACATAGTCTCTACAGGCTTTGGACATTTTGCACACTCAGCTGTTTATATAAAGGAACCTTATGTGAGAAACCTTAAGAAAAACCAGAGACTTAGATAAAATTTGTCTTGATATTCTTGAGAGGTTTTAAAGGTGTTCTTGTTGAAGAACAACCCCTTAAGAGGAGATTTTAAAAGAAAAATCTTCTCCTTGTCCATCCCTTAGTGGAGATCGATCTTGGCTAGCCCCGAGCCTTCCCTCCCATTGCTCTTGGGGTCCGCTCAATCTTGGTGTGGAATTATTGTAGAACCGATTTGGTTCACTTCATATCTACTACAACACCATTGTTGTTTATGCCTTAAGGGATCCTTGGGTGGGTTTTTCATGAAATTTTTTTAAATCTTCCGCTGCTTTGGCATGAGATGCCACCATGGAAAGCCAACAAATAGAAGGGCATCGTTTAACATTGCCATTCTCCTGAGAATGGTAGACATTTCATTTGAAGAGGCAAGAGTTTACACCCGGAGCTTTTTACATCATGGTTTGCAAGGCGATACTGCATTCATGGCTGTGATAGGAGCCAAAAGGATGGTGTGAATGATTTAAGAGAAATGATGTTCTTATCCCCAATTTCGAGGTTGAACTTTGATGCTGTGAATAATTTATAGGCCATTTTCCCCTTATCTTACAACAATCAATAAATATTGTTAATCGTATATTTTGTATCCAAATGGGTTGAATCCATTGCCACTTCGACTAATGATGCTAAGGTGGTGTTGAAATTTATGAAAAATAACATCTTCGGAATATTTGGAACCCCCAAAGCCATTATAAGTGATGAGGGTACTCATATCTATAACAAGTTGTTTAATGCACTATTATTGAAGTATGGATTCAAGCAAAGAACAACTTTGGTATATCACCCTAAAAAAAATGGGCAAGTTGAGATCTACAATAAAGAAGTGAACAAAATTTTGGAGAAAACATTGAATGGTTCTCGTATGATTGGGCATGAATGATGATGCAATATATATATAATTTTTAAGATTTAAGAAGATGATATCCTATAGGTTGAATTTTATGGGTATCACCCTATGGAACTGTGAACAAATGTTATTAGATAGCAATTTAATACGGATTAGTCATGAGAGAAGAGAGGCTTTTTTTTAAATGAGTAAATGAGCTTCGCATCGATGCTACGAAATGCCAGATTTATAAAGAGAAAAAAAAGGCATGGCATGAAAATTATATCATTCGGAAGGAATTCGAATCGGGACAACAAGTGCTCCTCTACAACTCAAGACTTTGGTTATTTCCCGGAAAGCTAAAGTCATGATGGTCGACCCGCCGCCAGCTGACTCAAGTCTTTCCAAGTGGTGGAGTTGAGGTTATGCACTCGGAGAAAGGAGTGTTTAAGGTCAATAGACAAAGGTTGAAGTTGTACTTCGATGGTGAATTCAATGCTCACAAGGCATCCATCATTTTGAAGCCACTATGAGAAATGGGGTGATATTGTGATATTCTCATTTGAAAGAAGCTGATTTGAGCTAGTGGGTTATGTTTGAAAACCATTGTTGTATGGGGAATTCAAGTTAACGACGTTAAATGAAGTGCTTCTGGGAGGCAACCCAAGCATTGAGATGTTTTATCATCATTTTTCTTCATTATTTGGTTAGTTTTTCTTTTGATTTTTCTAGCTTGATCTTGTGTTTTGTTGCTCTTGTGTTGTTTTAGGTTTTTGGGAGCCTTAAGTTGATTCTCAACTAAAAATGTTGATGGTTGGTTGTCTGAGAACAATTGAGAAGTTGAAGAGTGACAAAAATGCTAAGCGTAGAAATTTGGCAGCTATATTCACTCTCTGTTGGTGTATAGGCAATTTGGCACAACAACATATAATGTCACACATCAGCGTGAAAACCAAATGATGGATATAGAAGCTAGCAAGGAAAAGTGGGTAAATCCCATGCTGTAGCGTGAAATTGCCCATGAAGATCCAATAACGTGAGATAGCTCACGTTGCAGTGTGAGATTGACCACGCTACAACATGAGATTAACCACTCTACAACGTGAGATTTACCACGTTGCAACGTGAGGTTGTCCACACTATAGCGTGGCAATCAAAATCTTTTAAAATTCCTAGCTCACTTCATTTCTCAACATTTCACATTCTTCATTTAACTTTCCTCTTTTACTTCACTTCCTAAAACCCTAGCCTCCCAAATCTCCCTTGAAAATCTCGATCTCCTCCATCACCTTCTCACAATCAAGGATTCCCACCCCTACCCCCTCCATTTTTTTCCACTCCCTCCATCTTCACCTTCCATCTCTATTCCATACCCACCTCCTCCTTCTCCCGTCTATTCAAACCCTCCTTTCCAACCCAAAACCCTAACCTCCATCAAGGTGGGGAGATCTATTTTTTGGTTCTCTTTTGTGGTTTGGTGCTTGGTGATGAGCCTATGATATGAACCCCGTCAACTTGTGAGGAGACCCATGATCGGATTAGCTCAGAAGAACCGTTCTAGTATTTGGCTTGGATGGAAGACCTCGACTTGTTGCTTATAGAGAAGCAAGAACCTTGGAATGTGAGGACTCCATAACCGGTGATGGAGATCTGATTGATAAGTCTTGATAAACGCCATGGAATAACCGATAAGTTCAAAGAGTTCTTTTAAGAATCAAAGAGAAATTTAAACTCTCAATTTTATTAATGTTTAAAAACTTAGAATGGGATAAATGCTTCAAATAGGCCCATATGAAGAATAGAAATCCAAATATCTCGGCCACAAGGAAAGTAAATATTTGGCCAAAAACAAGAAAGGAAACTAGATAATTTTTAGGACAAGACTTGGTAATAAAAATCAGTCGCAAATCAAGAACAAATCAACTCTAAAATAGCAGCAAATCAAGAACAAATCAGCTCTAAAATAACAGCAAATCAAGAACAGATAAGCTCTAAAATAGCAGGAAATCAGGAACAAATCAGCACCAAATCAAGAACAAATTAGCTCCAAATTAGCAGCAAATCAGGAACAAATCAGCAGCAAATCAACACCAAATCTGAAGCAAATCTTTTTTTCTACAAGAAATAACAACTCCTCTTTGACTAAAAAACAAGCTTTCTAAATTAAATAAAACAACTTCTACTTTGACTTGGAGAAATAAATATTTCTAAAATAAAACAACTCCAAATCAAAATAATAATAAAACTCAAAACACTTGGAAATAGAAATATATTAGGTGTTCTGGTTACTATACAACCTCCCGAATCTGAATTTTCCATAATTAAGATTGATTTCTAATTAATGTTCTAGAAGCTCCTTCATCAAGGATCCTTTATGCTTTGATTCTCATCATTCCCCCCTTCCTCAAAAAGATTCATCCTCGAATGTTAACCATAATGTTGTGGATGACATGAAAATAAATACAAATCCTCCGCGGTCCATCCTTTTTGGGAACTAAAATCATTGTAATGGCGCATGGACTCAAGCTCTCCCTCACATATCCCTTTTCCATCAATTCACCAACTTGCTTTTGGAGTTCCTTTGTCTCCTCGAGATTACTCCTATAAGCAGGTCGATTCGAATGGTAGCACCAGGCACAAAATCAATTTGATGTTCGATCTCTTGGATAAGAGGTAACCCTTTAGAAATTTCCTTAGGAAAGACAATAGACAATAGAGACAATAGAACTAGGCAAAGAAGTGTCAAGTTGGTTAGTATTAAAAAGGTTCTTTTATACAAAAGTGCAATCATAGGCTTTAAGATCAATGCCCTCGACCTCACTTGGCCTCATAGAAATTGGTTTTTCTCTCATTTTCTTAAATTTTCGGGCCACTTGCTTTTGTCACTCTCTTTCTTTTGCTCGCCTCCTTTTCACTTTTCTTTGTTCACTTCTTTTTCTTGTTCACACTATTTTTCTTTTATTCACACTCTTTGCAACTACCATCTCTGGCAAACCTTTCGACTCGTGTCAAAGGAACGTGAGTGACGTCCATTATTGTGCATGAATGAGTACTGGCTAGTGGGGCCAGCCATGCTTAACTTTCCTATCAAATTGCCATGGTCTTCCTAATAACAAGTGCCCCGCTTGCATCAAAACTACATCATACAAAACTTCATCTTCGTATTTCCCAATGCTAAAAGAGATTAACACTTGTTTATTCACCCTTACCTCCCCACTATCATTCATCCATTTCAATTTATAAGGTTGAGGATGCTTACTTATTGGCACTCCTGGTTTCTCCACCATGGTTGTGCTAGCGACATTAGTGCAAATTCTGATCAATGATCACACTACATACCTTGCTTTGGACATGCACTTAGTGTGAAAATTTTATCCCTGTATCTCGTCATCTCCTTAGCTTGCACACTTAAGGCCCTCCTAGCCACCATTAGTTCTCCTTGACAGACTCCCATCCACGATCCCTATGATGGCATAGAATCACAATCCGACTCCATTGTCTGCTTCCATCTCACCATTGTCCCGCATCACCATGACTTCTTTTATCGACATTAGCTTGCTATATGACCCTTTCTGGCATTTAAAACACATAATATCACAATTCCGGTAGTGAAAGAATAGGGTTTAACTTGATTTTTGCTATTCTCCGCTTAGCTTTGTTTTATGCTTGCACAGGGCTTCTTCTCCATTGATCAGATTTCAAGCAGATGAACTCGGGACTGAAAGGTGAACGTGTGTCGCTACTCATCCTGACTTGATTCTCAATCTTGATGGCCATATGCACCATATCCTAACTCCACATAATGTTGCAATTCCACCACATTTTGAATCTCTCTGCGAACCCAGCTTAAAAACCTCGTCATGTGTAGCCTCTCGATCTTCTTCAATATTTGCTCTAGCCATTGCAACCTCCATCTCCCTATAATACTCCTCCACACTTCTAATACCTGCCTCATGAAACTGTCAGATACCCTCTAGTAGTAAGTCGACAACCTTTCACATCACCTTCTCTATTCTTCCATGTTTCCACCAATGGCTCCCTATTATGTCTCTTATTCAACACTAGTTGGTCCTACCATTAATTATGGCATAATTCGAGAACTCTATGACAAAATACTTAACTTTCTATTTTCTAATAATTATTAATTAAACCAACTCTACCTTCCTCTCCCATTCAAGATATGCCTAGGGTCATTCTTCCTTGGAAAGATGAATCCCATCATAATGTTTCCCAAATTATTATCTTCGATTCTTATCTTCTCTATGTCTCCACCTCCCGGTTACTAACAATCAATCATAACCATTATCATCCCCAAATCCTTCAGACTCTTTCTTCTACTCCACGCCTCTCCTCTTGCTGCCTCTCCCTTCACTGCGGGAGTGGTTTCAGGTGCCCGAAGCTTGCTCCAACTTATTCATGGAATTGTTCCAATCTCAGCCCCTAAACACTTCACTGAGTTAGTTAAGGCTTAAGAAGAACTCTGTCAACTCCTCCACCACACCTTCAGATGCGCGCTGTGTTTGACATAGTGCCGCAAACAAGGTTAGAGAAAAAAAGTAGGACTCACAAATCACTACCACAGCTCACCAATAAATGATTCACTCAGTTCACTCAGAGCCACACAATATATTTGGCTTTTTTCACTAGAATAATTTGATCACTCGCCTTTTCCACTCAGAATTTCTTCTAGCCTTTGAACTTAATCAAACAAATCAGATTTTTCAAAATTAATCAAAAAAACCTATCAAAGGATAGGTTGGTGGCGTTAACCATTCAAGCTACTCTAGCAAAAATAAAAAAAGAATAAGAAGAACACCAACAACTAGAATAATGATAAACTTATAGATTTTTTTTTTTTCGACCGGATCCTTTTCCTTTACTTTCCTTTTTTTTCTATTTTATTTTATTTTTATTATAACCCGGAATGGACTGTTCAAAAAAAGGAAAACAAACAAAGTTATATCTGATCAAGAATGAAGAAAATCGGACTGGGATGGAGTAGATATTAGGTTGTGACTAAAATTCGGGATTGAATGAAATTTAGAAGGAACGGATGGAAGTGGTGACTAAATTGGGTTCGGACAAGAAGAAAAAAAAATGTAAAAGAAAGGCAAACCAGAAAAATAGAACCTACTGCTCTGATACCAAATGATATGAACCTCAATCCTGTGAGGAGACCCGATCGGATTAGCTTTAAGAACCACTATAGTATGGCTTCGATGGAAGACTCCTCGAATTCAAGTGCTTATGGAGAAGCAAGAACCTTGGTATGTGAGGATGCCACAATCGGTGATGAAGATCCAATTGATAAGTCTTGATGAACACCATGGAATAACTGATAAGTTTAAAGAGTTATTTTAAGAACCAAAGAGAAATCTAAACTCTCAATTTTATTAATGCTTAAAAACTTTAGAATGTAGGGATAACAAGCCTTTAAATAGGCCTAAAAATATGAAGAATAGAAACTAAATATTCGGCCACAAGGAAAGGAAATATTTGGCCAAAAACAAGAAAGGAAACTAGATAATTTTTAGGATAAGACTTGGTAATAAAAATCAGCCGCAAATCAGGAACAAATCAGCTCTAAAATATCAGTAAATTAGGAACAAATTAGCACCAAATCAAGAACAAATAATCTCTAAAATAGCAGCAAATCAGGAACAAATCAGCACAAAATTCAGGAACAAATCAGCACTAAGCCAAGAACAAATTAGCCTCTGCACATGCAATCAAGAACACCAAATCATCACCAAACTGGCTAAATCTTTTCTAAAAAGAAATAGCAACTCCTCTTTGACTAGCAAAATAAGCTTTCTAAATTAAATAAAGCAACTTCTACTTTGACTTGGAGAAATAAATCTTTCTAAAATAAAACAACTCCAAATCATAATAGTATTAAAACTCAAAACACTTGGAAAAAGAAATATATTAGGTGTCTCTAAGGTTTCACAGCCTCCCAAATATGAATTTTCCATAATTAAGATTGGATTCCTAATGAATGTTCTAGAAGCTCCTGCATCACGGATCCTTTGTGCTTTGATTCTCATCAGCTTAGGCTTCATTACTTTATAGTTTAGAGATATCCTACACTCGTGGCATAAAAACCAAGGAAATTCAACCCGCTTACCAAGTGTTTGATCAAATGCCTCACTGAAATTCAAGTGCTCAAAGTGCCTCCTTTTGCTTTCTCCCTTCGAAGTTGCTGCAACAAAAGTTGGCTCATTTTTATGTGATTCTAACCTAGCCATATAAAGACACTTAAGAATAGAGCCCGCACGAGGCTCCGCTCCTCCCCAAAGCATATGATCGCCTAAATTTATCAAATAAGTTATAAAAAGCAACAAGCCGTTTCCTTAGCATTCATAAGAGAGAAAGGTCATAGCTTCAATGGTGTTCTTCGAAGAGAGATTTCCACAAGGGGTGGACTGAGTTATGCAAGCACCCCGAAGCTGTTGTTACCCCTATCAAGCCAGGAGTTCTATGCCAACCTCAGGCGTGGAGAAAGATGGGAAAGTCTTTGCTAGAGGCCAATGGGTACCATTAGGTAGGATGGTGACCAATGCACACTATAAGCTTAGAGAGGAGAATTATGACGAATTTCAGTCTCTTTGCTAAAACCCCAACTATGATAATTCTCCTTAGCACCTGAGAAGGTTGTGGCCATGTGTTTAATCATAGTGCATAAATCCTCTTCTTTCCATCTGAAGGATTATCTGATCGGGGAAAGATGTGGAATCATTTTATTATTGCAAATATTGTCCCAAGAAGCAATTGGAGGTCAACAAAGAGAGAGCTCTCTACCTCTATGCCATCATGGAAAACATCTCATTTGATGTCATGGAGGCTTTGAAACATCACTAGGATAAGCAAAGGTGGGTAAAACATAGAATCTTTACGCACCGACCCTCATTTTTTAGCTTTTAAGAAAGGGTCCTTTCACCCCTTAGGAAGAAAGTTGTCCCACCAGCGGTTTATCATTGAGGTTCAATGGAGCCTCATAGAGAGCCACTAGTTGAAAGAGAATACTTAAAAGTAGCCGAATTTACATGAATCAAAGGGAGCAAAGAAGAAAATGAGCCCACATGCTCAAGGGTCCAACAAATTCATGGAACGCATGAATGCTCTTCTTCAAGAGCAAACCTCCTAACAAAGGAGCATGTTTGAGCAACTTATGAAGGCCAATTTATTGAGCTAGAGGCAAGATGTGCTCAATTAAATTGTGAGCAAGTTGAATAATTTCCATTAGAGCTTTCATCATCCTCCATGGCATAAGTCAAGTAACACATAAGAAGACCTCCAAAGTCTACCTCTATTCCATCATGGGAGCTTGCCACACCATTTCCCCTATATCATACCCAGGGGGGAGATGATGATCAGCCTTGATCATCCTTAGGGGAGTCCCCTTTTCCTCCTCATCTTATTGTTTTATTTCGTCGAGGACAACGCCATGCTTAAGTTTAGGGGGATAGCTTTTGCAGTTGAATCTATTTTTGGATATCCTTTTTGTCTTAGTCTTATTGTGTGTTATGCATGCTTGTGTGTCATGAGTCTTGGCTTGAGTCTTGTTTAAGGTTTTGCATGCTTACGTTTTTATTTAGTCTAGTAGGTTGTTTGTTTGTCTTGTGTGTCATTTGAGTTGATTTTGTGTTTCGTAATAGCTTTGAGAATGACTTATCTATGTATGCTTCAAATTGATGTAATTGGTCAAATGTGGGGATACCATTGCATTTACAAGATCTAGGATTTTAGTGTAGTTGTAGGTTGTGGGTGGCTTGGCTTAAAGACCTCCCTTGTTTTTTAGAAAACCATTTCTTTATGGACCTTACACACATAATAGGTCTCACCTTTACACCTTGGTTCCAACCCTTTCTTCTCAAATTCTCCTTACCTTGAGAAACCATAGCTTCTCCAAAGGTTAAGACACCTTAATAAAGAGGGCCAATGATTCTATAGTTACAAAAACAAAATAAAAAGAGAAAATAAGGAAAAATGAATAGAAAAGAATAAAAATGAAATAAGTGGATGATCCAATCGAATCCCGCATAATTGAGGAGCCAGCTTCCAATGCCCAAAGCCAACTAGCTAGGAAGTCATTGATTCTACCGCCCACTACATACTCGTGGGTCTAAACAAAAGAAAAAAGAAATATTTTATAATGAATGAATAAAAATGATGAGATTTTTTTTTTTTTTTTTTTAAATTTCAACATACTAAACTCAATTAACCTCAATTTGTATATCAAATAAATTATTTAATTCTCTTTATTTTGATGATAAAATAAGAAAATGCTTAAATAAATTCTAAGCTTATAGATAAGTATACATTCCATAAATATTAAGGTGATTGAAAATAAAATATAAAGTCATAAATAAAATATATAATTGACATATACAAATGAAAACTTTATTTTTAAAGTATTATATCTCATATAAATAATAAGTAAATTATATAGATTTTTAGCACTTTATTCTTAATTTAGTAAACTTATCACACACCTATTTTATAAATTTGACTTTTTTTTTTTTAAATAGGACTTCACTATGTATTTTTTTTTCAAGAACGTTTTTTATACTTAAATGAAAATAAACATTGTTATCAAAATAAAAGAGTAAAAGCTAAAAATATATATATGTATTTAAAAACCTTATTGAACTTGAACTTTAAGTCAAAATTAACTTTTAAAATTAGAACCTTCATTTTTTTTTCTCAAAAATTTATATAGATTTATTTTGAGAAAGGGCCATGTCAACATAGTGATGGATAGGATAGTGAAATTTATCACAATAACCTCTCATAAAAAGAACTCGTGTGATAGATTAGAGAAGCCTCTTGTGAATAAAAATATACAAAAAATAATTCCAAAGTCAAGAAGGAAGTTATCAAGTGTCATTGTGTGGTCTTTCAATAGAAATAATGATGCATTGCTCCATCAATGTACTCTATGTATCCTTCCTACTCTAGTAGGTTTAGCATTTGTTAAGCAACCTTCCCACCAACATTGTTGAAACAATCCTTTCCAAATGCTACTCTCATCCAAACATCTTTTTCTCCACTAAAATCATTCCCTCTTTCTTTATTCTCGCTTCTCCTTCCATGGTGTCTTTCTGCAACTTCAAGCATATCCATAGTTGAATACTTTCAAGCCAAGCATAGGTAGATATTGATATATATTTCATTGAATCTTCTTTTGTTTCCACTTGAATTAGATTAAAGAGATCATTTTTTTAGAAGTTTTCCTTAAACTTTTTTGCTTCTAAAAGGTTTGCATTTAGATTTATAAAGTTTGGTCCTTATCTTGTTTGTAATTCTAGTTAATTGGTTAGGTTTTAGAATGAGATTTGAGTTTGTAAGAGGGTTGTACATGTAGATAAGACAGTTGTCTTCAAGTCTAACAAATTGAGTAAGTGTTGGTTGCTATCTAGTATGAAAATGGTGGTGAGTCAGAAGAAAAGGCCTGTGTATGTGAAGACCTTTCTTAGAAGATGAGGAAAACCTAAGGGAAGAGAGGGTAATGTGTGGTAGTGTCTCAAGATGTTGGTTAGGTACCAAAGAAAGGCTAAGGCTAAGGCATTGTGACCATTGTGTTGTAGATAGAGAGTGGTTTGTTGAGAAATGTCATAGGTCAGTGCATGTGTAGTAGACGGGAGAGAAATGCATGGGCTACTGTAATTGATTGAATGTATTAATTAAATTCTTTCTTCTCTTTCTCATTTTTCTCTCAAGGAATTTCTTCTCTTGTTAAAGCAAAGACTGGAGTTAGCATCAGCTACAAGAGGGTTAAAATGGTTTTACATTATGTTATCATTTGAGTAGCCTAGCTTCCAAAACAAGCAACTACTTTATCAACTTTAAACAAGCAATACTAATAATCATAATAAAGTTGATTTCATAAGATTAATTGAGTGTATTGATCATAGATTGTAATGGAATGTCCAATCATTCAAAATTTATGCTTTGTTATAAGGTACTTTTATGGTATTACTTAATAATTTCTATCTCATGATATTATTATTTTATATATTAAAATTAAAGTAATATTTTTGTACTCCTTTGGAGTATAATAAGGTCAATCTCTACAAATTTGAGATTGATGTATATTTTAGTGGTTGTGGCTGTTGATTGTCAAATTAAGGCCACGCATGGAGATTGGACAATTGTTGTGGTGACTAGGATAAGAAATTGACCCTTCCAACCTCCCAAAGGATTGAAGCTTGAATGCATATCCACACCACTCCACCCATTTGGATAATAAAGTGAATATACTAATGTGAGTACACATATCAAAAAATTAAACTAAAGGGTGAGTGGAGGCTCAATCAATCTTGGAAAAAAGCGCCCAATTGGTTGTTAATCATATAAAAGAAGAGAAATAGGGGACTAAAAAACAGATACCCTTTAATGAAATATATGAGTAGAGAGAAAGAGAGACAAACACCCTTGTTTTCTTGTAAAAGTAACCCTTCTTTTAAAACATAATGTAAATTCATGAAATAGAAAGATGTATTTTTGTCCAAAAAGAATAATTTTCCAAGGAAAAAATATGGACCGTTTGGTTAGATTCACATATCTTGCATTATTTGATGTCTTTTATCCAAATATTTTTTATGGGAATTGGAAATCCAATCATACAAGAATTGTAATGATGGAAATTTTTTATTTTTTTTTAAAATTTTTACTTTTGCTTCACTGGTATTTTTATTTTCCACTATTTTTGAAAAAATAATAAATAAATTGTCCATTTTAGGAAATAAAAGATTAAAAAATGAAGGATATTAGTGTTTCTATTTGTATTTTAATTAGATCATGTTTATTTTCTTCTTTTTTATAGTCTTAGAAAATTAAATACAAGAATTTCCAAAATGATAGCATGTGGATGTTTTTTTTTTTTTCTTTTTATCTAAATTTTGCTTCTTCCTATATTCTAATAAGTTTGTGCTTTAGATGGATTTTCTATAAATAATCTCAATTATTTCCTAAATGAAATATAGAAAATATGACATTTTTAGTGATTGGATTATACTTATACATATATATATATATATATATATATATATATATATATATATATTGTGAAGAAATTGTTTAGATAGGTCATTTATTTATAATTTTGAGAACTCTTGTTCAAGAGATCTTTCCTAAAGGTAGGGATGAAATTTTGTTAAGGTACAAGAAAAAATAAGGGTAGGAGGAAGGAAAAATTTTATAAAGGTAGAAGGAAGGAGTTGGCGTGAAGATGAAGTTTTATTTGAGAGACACCAATTGTTACTACATGTTGTGGGCTTCATTTAATTTAAACACTTGGGAGATGAATAAAGGAATTTATTATTTGTCTTACAAAATTTTGGACATATTAGAAAGCACTGAAACAAAATTAAATAAAAGTAATAAAGATAATAATTGATAAATTATGTTGATTTACAAGATTTTTGGAAATTGAAATGTAATTTTCTTGTAGTTTGATAATATGTTTAAAGCAAGTTCTAAAAAAATTTCATGCCTTTTCCTGTTACGTAATTCTTTTTCATAATGTAAACAATTAGGGCAAGAGCAAGTTCCTTAAGATTACATGTGTGAGTATGGTCATCTCATAGCAAGACTATACATCTATTATTATCACCTAATTTATCTCATTTCTTTACTAAACATCTAGTTTATACATATTGGTGATTGTGTAAGATCTAAGAAGATGAATAGGTTTTGGATGCAACTTCAAAATGGAATTATGTCATGAATATGTTGAAGGTGTGAGAACATTTATTCAAGAAGCAAGGAAACGCTTGAGAGTGGATAATAAAACATGATGCCCATGTTGACAATGTCTAAATGTAAGATTCCATGATTTGGTCACAATTGAACAACACCTAATTAGATATGGGTTTTCAAGCAGCTATAATAGATGGATACATCATGGTGAAAATGTTAGAGGTGTTTCACGTGGTCAAACTATAGATATGGATAGAGATGGGTGTGCAGTAAATGACAACTATGTTGATGATGACATTATTGCTGCAATAAATGATATGCATTCTCCAATAAATAAAGAACTTGACTCAAATGAGTCTACCAGTCATGAAACATGTAGAAATGAGAAGAATAATGATCATTTGTTTGCGAAGTCACCGTAAGCCTCTACATCCGTTGTACTAAGTTCTCGGCATTGACTTTTCTTATAAAGTTGATGCATATAAAAGTGCTTAATGGATGGAGCAATAAGTCATTTGACTTGTTGCTCGAATAATTGCTTGATGCTTTTCCAAATGGCATAAGCATTCTAAAAACACATTATGATGTGAAGAAGAAGTTGCAAGATTTTGGTTTAGGGTATGATTCAACTCATGCATGGAAGTATGATTGTGTATTATTTTAGAAAGAGAATAAGAAACTTTATTTTTGTCTTGTGAGTGGTGAGCCAAGATATAAAAATGGAAAGATCCAACAAAAAGTATTACGACATTTTCCATTAAAGCTAAGGCTACAAAGATTGTTTATGTCAAGACATACATCATTTGATATGTGAGGGCAAAAGGAAAAAAGATTGCATGAAGATGGGTTTGGCGCATCCAAAGAGGATTTAGAAGTATGGAAGCATTTTGATAATTAATATCCTTTGTTCATGATGCTAGAAATGTGAGGTTGGGCCTTGCAAGTGATGGTTTCAATACATTTGGTACTATGAGTAACAATTAAAGTATGTGGCATGTTGTCCTTGTGCCATTGTAACGCCCAAAAATACCCTAGAAGTTTTATAATAAAAATTATTATATATTCAGGGTATAATTGAGCCAACTTTAGTATTTTTCTTCGAATTTTTTTTTTTTTTAATATTGATTAGATGATTGTTGAATTCAGAAATGAACTCAAGTGAAAAAGAGAAAATATAGAAATTGTAAAATGGGGACCCAAGGATCAATTGTAAATAAGTTTATATGTCTAAGTAATATTAGGAGAAATAAATGAGTAAAAGGAAAAAAAAAATCAAGGAAACACATGTGGCATGTAGGAGCAGGGAGGAAGCTTCCTCCTTTAAAAATACGATTAAGAGTGATCCATAAAAAAAAAAATAGAGAAAAGTGAAAGTTAGAGAGAGGCTCCACCTTCTCTAGATTTTCTCCGACGATCGACCATAGGTCTCCCACAAGCACGGCGGGAAGTCCTTCCTAGTGACAAGAGCTGGCAAGTAGAGACCGAACCGAGGAATTTCGGACAACTCATGAGGTAGGTCTTCCACTTGGTCTTTTCTACCCTAAGTGATTGTTGGGTAGTTATCCGCCTTAGGGGAAAGTTTGGTTGCATTTAACCATGGGAAGCTGCCACATTGTGGTAGTGCGCAGCTACGAACCTAGAGCTGGATTGTCAAGTACGAAGGAAGGGGATTTGGTAGTGTGTCCTTCTCTAGTAATTGTAGCCACATCAATTAACTTGATGTTAGGATTTTGAATTTCTCAATTTGGACCTCTGTAGACTAAGATATAGTCCTTTACTGAGGTCAGCCCAACTAAATCTGGTCGGGCCGCTTTGTCTGGGCCGTCAACTAGCCATACTCTTAGAATGTGGTTTTTGATCAGAAATAAAGAGAATTTGGAAGTAAGTCCTTCTTAAAATTGCAGCCACATCAATGAACTTGATGTTAGGGCTTTGAATTTCTTAATTCGGAATTCTTAGACCAAGTTATGGTCTTTTTACTCGAATACCAAATGGGCTGGTCGCCAACAAAGGGTCGTCAAATACCGGTCGCTCAACAAAGGGTCGTCCAACAGCCGTCGCCAAACAAAGGTTTGCCAAAAACAATGGTCGCCAACAAGGGTCGCCAAATAGTGGTCGCCCAACGCTGGTCATCAAAACGCTGGTCGTCAAACAAAGGGTCGCCAAACAAAGGTCGCCCAACAAAGGGTCGTCAAACAAAGGTCGCTACCGTGCCAGCTCGTCGTGGTTGATCACGCATGATCTCCAACTTAAGGTCATATCTCCTTCGTTTGAATTGATTAAGTGTTCTTGGACTCTATGGAAAGCCCATTGAGTCAAGAATCCATTCATATGCCTGAGGGAGATAGAAGGTGTTAGACTGAGGTGATAGACCGACAGCTCGTCAGTTCAGCTCGTCAGCTCGTCAGCTCGTCAGGATTTGACTACGCATGACCTCCAACTTCGGAAGGTCATATCTCCTTCGTTTGAACTCCGATTTGCGTTCTCGACTCTATGGAAGCCCATTGAGTCAAGAATACATTCATAAGCCTGAGGAGGATGTTAGATGTCAGGACTGAGGTGTTTGATTGAGCCCATCACCCAGTTCAGCTGTCGCCCAGGTCAGCCTGTCCGGAAGCTGACTACGCATGACCTCCAACTGAAGGCTATATCTCCTTCGCTTGAACTCCGATTCAAAATTTCTTGACTCCTTAAGTGGAAAGCCCATTGAGTCAAGAATACATTCATATGCCTGAGGAGGATAGAATATGTTTGACCTAGGTGATAGAGCGAGCTCGTCCAGGTCAGGTCAGCTCTGCCGGGCCAGATTTGATCACAGATGAATTTCCAACTCGAAGGTCATAACTACTTCGTCCGGTCTTTGATTCGTGGATTCTTTGACCCTATGGAAAGCCCATTGAGTCAAGAATCCATCTATATATATATATCTATTGAAATTGGAACTCATATTAAACTCCGAAAATCAATCCTAACCAAAACTACTAGTACACATGAATAATATTGTTCTTTAATGGTTTCCGGAATAGGACTCGATTTAGGAGGAAAAGCCAAATGAGATCGAGATTCCAAGGACTGGAATCAAAGTGCAAAGATTTTTGGCCTGTTCAACTGAATCCTATTCTGATTCAAGTTTTTGCATGTTTGTCTCCTTCCGACTCTATTCTTATGTTAAGTATTTTTAGTAGTTTACCAAGCATATGAAATGAGTGCATGAAAGAGTATATGAAATGAGTATGTGAATGTGTATATGAAATGAGTACATAGATTGAGTATATCCTTCAAAAGAGAATACGAAAGTGAATATGGAATTGAACTGCGATATTCGAAACCGAACACGAATGGGATTGATAAATCAAATGTAAATGAATCGACAATTCCGACATCTTGAATTGCATTGATATACCGACGAACCGCCGACGGGATGCACCAATCGCATCCGCCAATGGCGCACCTCGGAATTTTCCACGTCCCACTCGCTGATGCACCAATCGCATCCGCCATGATGGCGTATGGTATTGAAGAAATAATCCTAATTTGGGCGGGAGGTATTCAATCGGCATCCGCTATGATGTCAGGCGCATGGCATGGCGATACCACATGTCGGGTGCACCAAACGCATCCGCCATGACGCGAGATCAATTGTTAAATGTGTGCTAGCACATTACCGAATAAAAATAAGGGCGTGGATTCATCAAACTGAACTGGCCGTAAGTGTGAATTGAATAGTCAAGGAAATAAACTAACATTGACGAGTGTAAATGATTTTTATGTATATGTGCTTAAATCTCATAAATTAAATTGTGAAATGAATTGTTGCATTGAAATGGCTGATGTGATTTGGTAAATTATTTAGAAATTGAAAGCATGTGAAAAATAAATAACATGAGGATTTGTTGAATTAATAGGCATGGTTTAATGTTAAATTCATGCTGAGTTACATTGAATATTAGAATAGAACTGTATAGAACCACTAAGCATGAAAATGTTTAGCGTATAGTTTTATCTATGTGCAGGTTTCGAGTAGACAGGAAGGGAGACAAGATCGTAAGTGTAAACAAGTAGAGTCATAGAGAGAGTACGGCTGCATAAGTATATACTCGTCTTTTGCATATCATCTTTTGAACAACTGGTTTTTATTTTTAAAAACAAAAGGTTAAACCCCAACCTTGATTTTGTATATCATTTTGAAAAGGCATGGAGTTCCTAAATGTATTTTGTAAATGTTTAAGGCCTACCAAATTGCTTGAAATTTCAGAATGAATGCGGGCTCGCCTAAATCAAACCGCTCAACTAAACAAATTAATTAAACGCTTTGATAAGATAAATAAAAACGCCGAGTAAACCGGGCTCGTCGATCCGCCATTCGGTCGGGCTGTGGATTCGTGTCGACACTTTTGAAAAAAAAAAATAAATAAATAAAACTTAATAAAATGTAAAATGAAAGAATTAAACGGGCGTCCCTGGGGTTTCGGTTCGGACTCGCCTATCGGGTCGGGCCGGGCTCGGGGGTTGCTACACTTTAGTGGTATCAGAGCCTAGGTTTAGGCGTTTCTGGAAAAAGGCCCTAAACGATTTCAAAAAGGATTTTGAAAATGGTATTTGACATACATTGCATTTGCATTTAAAGGACTATACGACTGGACGCGGATCTGCCGGGTCTTAATGTGCAAACATGGATAGTCTGTACTCCCAAGGGTCGAAGGTGACCAGGGAAATCGTCCTGATAGTCCTGCTAGTGTGATAGGTGGACAAGCATCTCATGCCCCATCAATGAATGAACCGAACAAGTGGGAGGAGGTACTATGGGTATCCTCCGAACAGCTAATGAAGCTTTGGTAAAGAGCCGGGCAACCGATGCAACACCATAGTTGATCAGCCATTGAGAGAATGGCAAGGTACCGACCGATAGACTTTCTTGGACAGAAAGAAGATGAGCCTTCAATGGCAGAGAATTGGATTGAGAGGACCGAGCGAATGCTTGTACAATGCATCAGCATGATCAAGAGAAGCCGGAATGTGCAACCTCATTACTACAAGACAGATATTTAATGGTGGTTTCCGCGACTGTGACCGCACCATCGGAAAGAGTTACATGGAGGTTATTTTTAGATGAGTTCAAGAAGCATTACGTGGGTCGCATCTATTTAAACAATATGCGACGAGAGCTCTTCATAATTGAAACAAAGGTACTAAGTGTAACCGAATATGTGAGACCAATACACCTATTGAAAGCAAGTATGCTCCCAGAGATGTTAGTAAGTGAAGAAGAGAAGCGTCGTAAGTTTGAAGATGGTTTGTTTAATTACATTCACAGCGCCCATATGTCAATAAGAGATTTTTCCCCATGATGATTTCTCCAAAATCACGACATGCGCTCTAAATGTGGAACGAGTAAAGAAAGAGGAAAATGAAAGAAATGATAGAAGACGGGGAAAGAAAAATCCCGGCCAATAAGTGCTCATCGCTACAGAGAGATGAGATCTGGGACCACAAGATCCCCAAAGCAGCCTTACAAACAGCCACCGATAGATACTATTTTACCGGCGCCGTCACTGCAAGTGCAATAAGGAGGTGCCTCTAGGAGGACAAGACGTTCCTCGTTCCCATTGTGGAAGAAAGCACAAGTGGAGATTGGCTGAGAGGACTGGTGCTTGCTTGGGTCAGGATCCATGGAGCACAAAATGTAGAGTGTAATAAAGTACGCCCTTCACAAAGACCCCAACCGGGGCAACGTTTCATCGGGCTCGTAGAGGCAGCAAAAGTGTTGCATCACCGAGTGTTCCGAGACAAGGGACACAGAATTTGGCTAGGCAAGATGGTCGTGCTCCAGCTAGAGCATATGCGATGAAAGCAGTGGAAGAAACCGATGCCCCGGATGTGATAGTCGGTAATTTTACTGTCTTTGATACTATTGTGCATGCATTGATAGACCCAGGGTCAACCCCTTCGTATGTGTACTAACATACCCACCGGTAATTTTACCGAGGAGCTGACACCGAGTATGACACTCCCTGGGTGACGAACCCGCCGACATAGTGTTGCTGTGAACAAAGTGGCTGTGAGATAGTCCCATCAAAATACGAGAGTAAGAATTTTTGGGAGATTTGATTGAATTATCCTTCAGAGAATTGGATGTGATATTGGAGATGGTAGAGAAACCAAGTTTGAGGTAAAGGACGATGGATCCTTGTTTTATAAGGATAGGGTTTGTGTACCCAATGATTATAGTAAAGAAAGCCATTTAAGACATGTTAAAAGGTCGTGGTGATCACTATGAGGTAGTTGGGATAGACACACCCTTTAGTTAAAATTACATACAGCTTCCAATCAAGAATTGGAATGGCGCTTTACGAGGCTTTATATGGGAGAAAATGAATACCCTTGTGTTGGACAAATTTTAGTGAAAAAGATTAGTGAAAGATCAGTGACCATCGATAGATAGAAAACATATGCCAACATGAAAAGAAAAGAAACTCGATATAAGATCGGCGAGAAAGTGTTTTTTTCAAAGTATCACCTTGGATGAAGGTACCCGCAACTGTTTGACCAAGGTAATTTCGAGGACGAAATTTTATTGTTGGGAGAGTTGTAACGGCTTCAAAATTCTAGAAGTTTTATAATAAAAATTATTATATATTCAGGTATAATTGAGCCAACTTGGTATTTTTCTCGAAATTTTTTTTACTATTGATTAGATGATTGTTGAATCTTAAATGAACCTAAGTGAAAAAGAGAAAATATAGAAATTGTAAAATGGGACCCAAGGGTCAATTGTAAATAAGTTTATATGTCTAAGTTATATTAGGAGAAATAAATGAGTAAAGGAAAAAAAAATCAAGGAAATGCATATGTGGTGATGTAGGAAAGAGGGAGGAAGCTCTTTAAAAATACGATTAAGAGTAATCCATAAAAAAAGAAAATAGAGAAAAGGGAAAGTAGAGAGAGAGGCTCCACCTCTCTCTAGATTTCTCCGAATGACGACCATAGGTCTCCGCTAAGCACGAAGGGAAGTCCTTCCTAGTGACAAGAGCTACAAGTAGAGACCGGAACTGGGGACTTTCGACAACCCATGAGGTAGGTCTTCCTACTTCTGGTCTTTTTCTACCCTAAGGATTGTCGGGTAGTTATCCTAGCCTGGGGGAAAGTTCGTTGCATTTTAAACATGGGAAGTCGCCACATCAGGTAGTGGGCAACCGAACCTTAGAGCTGATTGTTGGGTACGAAGTGAAGGTGATTTGGTAGTGTGTCCTTCTAGTAAATTGTAGCCACATCAATTAACTTGATGTTAGGCTTTTGAATTTCTCAATTTGGAACTCTTTAGACTAAGATATAGTCCTTTTACCGAGGTCAGCCCAACTAAATCTGGTCGGGTCAGTTTGTCCAGTTCGGGTCAATTAGCCGTACCTTAGAACGGTTTTTGGATCATAAATAAAGTGAATTTGGCAGTAAGTCCTTCTGTAAAATTGTAGCCACATCAATGAACTTGATGTTAGGCTAATTCTTAATTCGAATTTCCGCAGACCGCTATGGTCTTTAATATGAACAAATAAACGGGTCGTAAAATCGTCGCCACAATGGGGAAGTCACAAACGTTGGTCACAACAAAGGGTCATCAAACGCTTGTCGCCAAACAAGGGTCGCCAACAATGGTCAGCCAAATAGTGGTCAGCCCAACGTGGTCGCCAAACAGTAGGCTCAAACAAAGGTCGCCCAACGCTGGTCGCTACCAGTCACCGTCGTGGTTGACTACGCATGACCCAACTTCTAAGGTCATATCTCCTTCCGCTTGAACTCCGATTTGCGTTCTTGACCCTATGGAAAGCCCATCGAGTCAAGAATCCATTCATATGCCCGGAGATAGAAGGTGTCAGACTGGCGTGATAGACCGAGCTCTTCATGTAGAGCCCAGCTAGTCACCTTGTCGGGCTTCAGCTCGTCGCCTCGTCGATTTGATCACGCATGCATCTCCAACTTCTAAGGTCATATCTCCTTCGTTTGAACTCCGATTATGTTCTTGGACTCTATGGAAAGCCCATTGAGTCAAGAATACATTAATAAGCCCAGGAGGATGTTAGATGTCGACTGAGGTGTTTCGATTGAGCCTGTCACCCAGTCACAAATTTCGCGCTTCAGGTCAAATAACAGTTGATTATTGATGACCTCAAACTCTAAGATCATATCTCCTTCGTTTGAACTCCGATTTGGGTGTTCTTGACCATGGAAAGCCCATTGAGTCAAGAATACATTCATATGCCTGAGGAGGATAGAAGATGTTCGATCGAGGTTATGTGAGCGAGTCTGTCCAGGTCGTCAGTCGGCCGCTCAGATTTGATTGCGATGACCTCCAACTGAAGGTCACAACTCCTTCGTCCGATCTCGATTCAGGATTCTTGACTCTATGGAAAGCCCATTGAGTCAAGAATCCCTTATATATATATATATATATATATCTTAATAAATTGGAACTCATATTAAACTCCTAAATCCAATCCTAACCAAAACTACTAGTACACACGAATAATATTGTTCTTTAATGGTTTCGAATAGACTCGATTTAGAGGAAAAAGCTAAATCGAGATTGAGATTCCAAGCGATTGGAATCAAAGTAAAAGATTTTTGGGTTTTTTTAATCGAATCCTATTCTCGATTCAAGTTTGCATGTTCGTTCTTCCACTCTATTCTTATGTTAAGTATTTTTCGTAATTTATCAAGCATATGAAATGAGTGCATGAAAGAGTATATGAAATGAGTATGTGAATGTGTATATGAAATGAGTACATAGATTGAGTAGATATCCTTCAAAAGAATACAGCGAATATGGAATTGAACTGATATCCGAAACCGAATGAATGGGATTGATAAATCGAAATGTAAATGACCCGGTACCTCGACATTCAATCGCATCGATATACCGAATGAACCACCGGACGGATGCAATTCAATCGGCATCCGCCACGTAAGGCACCCCGGAATTTTCCAATGTCCCACTTGGCGGATGTACCCAATCGCATCCGCCGCGATGGCGTATGGCATCGCGAAATGTCCCACTTGGCGATGCACCAATCGCCATCCGCCATGATGGCATATGGTATTTAGCGATACCACATGCTTCCAGGTGCACCAAACGGCATCCGCTGCGATGGGAGACCAATTGTTAAATGTGTGGCACATTAATGATAAAAATAAGGGCGGATTCATCAAACGAACCGCCGGCGTGAATTGAATAGTCAAGTGAAATAACCAACATTGACGAAAGTGTAAATGAGATTTTTATGTATATGCTTAAATCTCATAAATTAAATTGTGAAATGAATCACAGATCAAATCGCATGATGGATTTCGGTAAATTATTTAGAAATTGAAAGTACGTGAAAAAATAAATAGCATGAGTATTTGTTGAATTAATAGGCATGGTTTAATGTTAAATTCATCTTGAGTTACATTGAATATTGGAATAGAAATGTATAGAAACACTAAGCATAAAATGCTTAGCGTATAGTTTATCATGCGCGAGGTTTCGAGTAAACAGGGAAGGGAGACAAGTCGTGCGTGTGATCGTAGAGAGAGTCTGACGTATAAGTATATACTCAGTCTTTTATATCATCTTTTGAACAATTGGTTTTATTTTTTAAAACAAAGTGTTAAACCAGAACCTTGATTTTGTATATCATTTTGAAAAGGCATGAATGCCTTCTTTGTAAATGTATTTTGTAAATGTTTAAATTTCTAGAATTGCTGAAATTTGTAAATGATTGTGGGCTTGCCCAAAAATGAAACCGCTTCTGCAACTAAACAAATTAATTAAAACGTTTGATAAGATATAAATAAAAGCGTCGAATGCCTTGAATCGGTTCGGATCATCCATTCGGGTCGGGCCAGGGATTCGGGTCGCGACACTTTTGAAAAAAAATAAATAAATAAAACTTAATAAAATGTAAAATGAAAGAATTAAACGGGCGTCCTTGGGGTTTCGGTTTGGACTCGCCTATCGGGTCGGGCCGGGCTCGGGATTTGCTCACAGAGCCTTTGTGTACACCAGTATATAGGAAGGAAAGATTTGCATGATGTCATTACTTATTCCCATGCCACAAGCTCCAAGTAAGGATATGGACATATACTTGTGCCCATTGATAGACGAGCTTAAAAAGTTATGGCATGATGGTGTCCGTACGTTTGACATGTCAAGAGTGGAATTATTTTCGCATGCGTGCATGTCTCTTATGGAGTACTCAGGACTTTCCTACTTATGGAAGCTTGTCCGATTGGAGCACAAAGGGGTACAAGGCTTGTCCCTATTTGTAATGAAGACTTTTATCATCACAAGGCATTAAAAGCAAAATATGTTATATGGGTCATAGGAGATTTTTACCTCTCAATCACATTTGGAGAAGGAGTTGACAACATGATAGTAAGACTAAACATCATCCACCACCAAAGATACCATATGGGGATGACATTTTAGAGCAATTGTCTTATGTTTATAGCTGTAGACCTAGTAAGCATATCAATAATGCAAATAGGAAATGAAAAAGATGATCTCAATAATTGAATTAGATAAGAAAAGAGTTTTTTTTTTTTTTTGAGTTGCAGTATTGGTCACGGATCAAGATGAGACAAAATATTGATGTGATGCATGTTAAGAAGAATGTCTGTGAAAGTGTTGTGAATACCTTGTTGAATATCGTTAGGAAGACTAAAGATGCGAAAGCTAGTGAGGACCTAGTGCAGTGTAACTATAGATTACCATTACAATACAAGATGCAAGCTTGGGAATTTTTCTAGATCTCGGATAAAGACATGGACCACATCGTCGAGTTCGTCTCATGAAATTTAGTCCGAACTATGTTGGCCACGGGACGGTTAGATTTCACACGTATTTGGGGAAAATTGGTGACACGTGACACGAGGACCGCAGCGTCATGTGACACCAAACAAGTGGACACTTGGCACATGGGAAACCAAGTGTCATATACATATCACACTCTACCATGCAAGAGTGGGATGGAAGTGGCATGGGAGACACATGGCATGATGATTGCCATGTGTCATAATGATTGAGAAAGGTGTCCTACACCTAGATCAAAGGGAGTTCGTGGGAATGAGAAAAAAAAATAGAAAGAAAGGAGAAAGAAAGGAAAGGAAAAAGGAGAGGAAGTCTAGTTTTCTACTAGTTTTCCAGTGTTCAAATAGTGAGAGTTCGACGGTTAAGAAGCGAGCTAGACTGCGCGCCAAGAGGTAGGGGTTCTCTCATACTCTGGTTAGTCATTGTCTAAGGGCCATTAGATGGCCATGAGGTGTAGCCCTAACGGTGGGGCTGGTTCAAGAATAGTTGTGATCAAACTGTTGGTGAATTACGGACCAATTTCTAGGTCCTTTATGTTCTCAACATTGCAGTTTTGAAGCAGGTTGTAATTGCTGGAAAATATGGGCTTGAATATGGTGATTTTGTGGTGTGTCGATCTTTGGACATGGGCGACATGCTGAGCAATATCTTGATGCAGGTGAACATGAAGATCCAGTTTTGTGTGTTGTTACTTGATCGAATGACATGCAAGTGTGTGAAAAATCATGTGGATATATGCTAAACTGATGTATTTACATGGGTTGTATTATGGATGTAAATTGTATGTTGTAGATATGATTATCCATGAATCATAAATGTTGCATATAGCTCTCATCATGTAACCTTAGAAAAGAACATGCAATGGCATTCTATTACTATGCAGGGGACATCGCGTGAAGCAAGTGTGAGTGCATGGCACGAAGAGATTTCTCTTGTGTTTGGTGTTTAACGGTGCTTGGAGCTCACGAAAAGGGACTATGTCACAGAGTCGCCTGGAGTTTGAAACCCCACTGAGTGAAGGCTGTGTTCTTGGTCGAGACATATCGTCCGGTGGTGAATTCTACTTAAAGAAGTGTCGGAAGGTAATACGGCTTTGTGATGGGAAACTCCCGAGCTCATTACCCACAAAGACACGTGGCACACAGAATAAAGCGGGTTTTTCGGAGGCGTACGAGAATTTGGAATGTAAGCAAAATCTTTTGTTTTGGAAATGAGAAGGTTTTTCATACATGACGCATGTGTGCATGTGTGAGGGAGTCAATGAGGGTTCGGGACATTGGCATGACATGATAACATTCATGTAGAGACATATTTGTATTACTTAATGTGTTAATGAATGTTGAATTATGACATTGCATGTGCACTTAGGTGGGGAGTAGCCCTTGTAGGAGAATTTCTCTACTGGGCATTGCTCACCCCGTCATGGGAAAATCATTTTAGGTGCTGGAGGTCCACCAGGAGATGGAACTCGTATGAGACCTTAGTGGTGAAGAAGGCCAGATCGGCTTATTTTGTATTACGTAAAGTGGGCCCGGTGACCTAGTTTTACGGTATGTAAAGGAAGGAGTTGTAATAATAAAACTCATTCACCGGTTGTTTGATACTCATTTATAGGTTTCTAGATTTTATGTTGCCTTTATTGTGCGGGACGCCATGTGTTAGCTTTATAGTATTTGGGAAAGGGAGTTTGAGGTCTCAGATAGGCGAGTTGTTGTAGTTTTTGGGTGAGTTTTAGGTCAAAGCAAAAGGTGTAATTGTGATAGAGTTTACGGTCCCTATATCCGCGACATGGTTCTGAGCTTCACGAGGAAGTTGCTGGAGTCACAACATAGTCTTTTCCATGTCGTGACGGTGTTTTTGCTTCTTTATTAGGTGATAATGTCGCGATAAGAGGATTCCTTGTCGTGACGAGGCGATAGCCCGCAGTGAGGAGGGTTGGAGTGTCACACCCTTCATGATGTGACAGAGTTTGGTCGGGGCCAAGGGTTTTTATGTCGTGATTCGGCCTTGACAAGGGTGTTCTTGTCGCGATAGAAAATTCCTTGTCATGAAAGGGTTTAGCCTTGGTGAGAGAATTTTCATATCGCAATGAAGAATTTGATGTTGCGATAGGGTTGGACAAGACTGATAGCTTTTAACGTCCGCGACAATGTCGCGACTGCGTTATGCACGACAGGGCCTGGCCAGGGTGCATGCAACGAACACGGCTAGGCGTGCAACGGGCTTCTACATTGCGATAGACTTCTCACAGTGGCAAAAAAAAGACCCCCCGAGATTGGGGAGTCACAAAGCTCGTTTGGACTTAGTAGACATGAAGATAAGGAATGAGTTATATCTTCAATTGAAAGGGAATAAGTTACTAAAACTCTATGCATGCTATACCTTAACCTTGGAAGAAAGAAGAGAGTTCTATAAATTTCATAAATTAGTCAAGTTTCTAGATGGTTATGCAGCAAGCATACCAAGGAATGTAAACATTAGTGATTTGAAGATTTTAGGGTTAAAATCACATCATTGTCATGTCTTGCTTCAACGACTTATCCCTGTTGGTATTTGTCCTTATTTAAATAAGGATGTGTGTGATGTAGTGTTTGAATTATCCGGATTCTTTCAAAATTTATGCGCTAAGAGATTGTATGTCACTGACTTGGAAAGACTTGAGAAAGGGATTGTTATAATATTTGTAAACTTGAAGGATATTCCCCGTCTTTCTTTGATATTATGATGCACTTGGCAGTGCATTTGCCTCTTAAAATTTAAGCTTGTTGGACCTATAAGTTATCGATGGAGTATCCAGGTTTGAGAGGTATTTTGCATATATTTTGCATATATAAAAAAAGAAAAAAGAAATTTGTGTAAGGTCATCAAATGATAAAACAAATTATTTTTGTTTTTGATACTATTCTTGTTTATTTAGGAACCTATGCACACTTAAAAAATATGTGAGAAATAAAGCTAGACCATAAGACTCTATTGTTGAAGCATACATTGTAAATGAAGCTTTAACATTTTGTTCAACGTACCTTCGTGGCATTGAAACACGATTCTCTCAAGTTGAAAGGAATAATGATAATCGAGAAGAGCAGGCTCATGAGTCGTCTATCTATTTTCTCCGCAGCTGAGGCACGACCCGATAAGTTGTAGACAATTAATGCAACTCTCAAAAGATGAACTAGAAAAGGCACGTGGTATGCCATAAAAAAAATGTTGTGAGTTACAGCCTTATTTAGAGTAAGTCTTAATCAATCTTATAGAAGTTCTTTGTTTCAAATATATGTTATGTTAGGAGTTATGTGTAATGGAACACCTTATTTACATGCTTTTTCAAACATTCCAAGGATAGTAAGCACTTGGATGAGTTATGAAAGACATGTGCTTCAAATTTAGAGCTGGAACAAGAAAAGTCTTTTCCAAAGTGGTTTAAATATCATGTAAGTTATGAATTATAACTTTTATGTTTCATAAAGGTAAAGAAGATCTTTTAAAAATACTTCTAATACATTTTTATTATTATAGATGTGACTTATGCGTCATAAGAAATCCTATGAAGTTTCGAATGAACTACATTCATTGGCATGTGGAAGAGATGCCCGATTCACACATATACAAGAGTTCGTTAACATATGAAAGATCGTGACGATCATCGAATTATAAAAATTAGTGGTGTTTGTGTTTCAGGGGAACATGATGGGGAGGATGCTAATTTTATGGAGTTTTAACAAATTTGGTTGACATAGATTATTTATTTCAGAATAAGGTTATACTTCTCAAGAGTAAGTGGTTTCGATAAAGTGAGAGAAAATAAGGCATTACTTCGAGATTTAGACTTTACCATCATAAAATTAAGTATTCCTTTGTATGAAAATGATCAAATTGTACTACACTAACTCCAGAAGCTCGATAGTGTTTATCTTGATGATTAAAAATATTGTAAAGTGGAAGGGAAGTTGTCAAAAGGTTTAACACATATACTTCTAATACATTTTTCTTCTTATAGATCTGACGTATTCATCTTGAGCAATCATGAAGTTCGAATGAACTTTATTCATTGGCATGCGGAATAGATGCTCAATTCACACATATCTGAATGTAGTATGCGAGTTTGTTTTCCCACTTGAAGATCGTGATGATCGCGAAATACATAAAATAGTGGTATTTGTGTTTTAGGGGAGCATGATGGGGAGGGATGCTAAGCACATGGTGTTTTAACAAGTGGCGGTTGGGCACACCCCACCCCTTCCGGCGGGTGGCGTGACGCCACTCCAGAGAATCCCAGTAGTTACCTCAGGCTAGAAACTCACGTGAGACGAAGCCGTATTGCCTTCGTCTTGTATAAAAATTTTTCTTTTATTTATAACTTAGGATTTAGTAAAATCTTAGCAGCGGAAAAACTTCGGCAGCATGACGGCTGCATATAGCATAATTCCAAATCCTGTATACATCCAATTTATACTATATCCAAATATGGCAACCAGCATCCCAACACATTGTCACAATACTAAACTATGTACATACATATGTTCCAATATACATATTCAAAGTCTTTTCCTTACATAATATTCTTAATTACAACACTTGTACAATGTCGGAATCCTAATGTGTGCTCGGCGTCTTGCGTATACGTACTGGAAAATAGTTTTTAAAATAGAAAATAATGAGCTAAACGAGCTCAGTGAGTGTATGCTTTTATAAAAGGTTTTTCTTTTCCGGAAAACATCTCAAAAATGTAAAACTCTCTTTTACAAAATTTTCCAGAAGCTGCACTTTGCCTTGCTTGCTTTAAAAGTTTCTAAAACTCACTTATTGCTTTGCTTGCTTTTAAAGTTTATAAAACTTTTAATACTTGCTTGCTTGCTTTGTTTTCCTTTTCTTTAAAAGCTTATAAAACTCTTATTGCTTGCTTGCTTAGAAGGTTTATAAAACTTCTCAAAATTTCTTTTGCTTGTTTTCTTTATCTTGCTTGAAAAGTTTCTTAAAACTTTTCACAAACCTTTTGCTTTAAAATTTCTCAAAACTTTTTCATAAAAACGGGAGCTTGCTCCAATAGCATGCTTTAGAATAAAGCGGGGCTTGAGCTCAATGGGTTTGCTTTAAAATCACGGGAGCTTGGCTCAGTAGGTCGTTTTGAAATCTAAGCGGGGAGCGGCTCAACCGTTTGCTTTAAAACTCCCCCTACGGAAGCACAGGCGATACGTGAATAATGGTTGATTTTTCAAAGCGTATATCATGTTTATAAAACATCAACCAATGGAGGCCATTTTGCTTGTGTTGTACCCTAGTGAACACGGAGCCTCAGGCATCGACTTCATGAGGTGGAAGGACCCCGGTCCGCGCCACCTTTTCCGGTGAATATGGTGGAATTGACCTCGTGGTCGCCATCACCATAATTTAGTTAGAGCTCATAACCTTATATATACTGCACGCGCTACCTGGCCTCCTTTAAATGCAGCGATGTATGACCTCACGACCGTGCAAAACTACAATGCATGTATGAGATCCTAACACCACCGCACGCATTTTAATACCTTCGACCGACGGTTTGATTGTGAACCAGTAAAGGTTCAAGTTCGCAAATTTTCTTTGTCATTGCTCAAAATGGTTTTACAATTTAAAAGCATTTGTTTGCTTTTGCTTTGCTGCTTCTCAAAATGGTTTTACCATTTAAACCAATGCTTCGCTTTCAAAATGGTTTAACTCAAAACCATTTGCTTGCTTTCTAATTCATCGCTGCTTCCTTGAAAATGGTTTGAAATCAAAACCATGAAATACCAAGCAAAACTTATAATAATAATAATACATCAGTATTTGGAAATGAGTTTAGAACACTCACCTCTTTGCTTGCTGTCCTGGAGTACGCTCCACACTTTTTCGCCTTTGTTATGGAACCTACATGACTCAACTGGGCACAAGACAAATTAATCAGCCACGTATAACGTAGATACCTTAACGACTTCCTAGACTTAAGTCACACTTCATTCGCCGGGCCGAGGCTACGAGGTACGCTTCGTTGTCGAGTCCCAATCTTATTCGAACCTATCTTAATCATTTAATAAGGTTCCTAAATTATCTGTACGACTGGCTTAATTATACAAAAACATAACATTCTCGCATTTTGGGCTCATGTACCGCAAGACACCCGACATGTACCTATATTACGTTGCATTCTATCAAGATGTACCTAAGATATGTCAGACATGTACCTACATGTCGTTTTGGAAGTTGCGTACCGCGCATAACCCTCAGAGAAGCATGTACTCTGGAGACACTTCCGAAATTTTGCCCAAATTTGTTATTTTTGCCACTTTTGCTATCAATTCACTTCATACAACTTCTATAATTCCTAACACCTCAAGAATTTACATGGAATTCATCTCTCAAACAATCTCACTAATTCCTCGAATCAAGTGCTTGGAACCTCAACCACAAAACCCCAGGTGAAAATCCAAGAACTCAACCTAAGGTCCACCAATTCTTTATAAACCACATAAATGCATGATTCCATGGTTATTTTCCACTAATTGGGGTTTTACTCTCATAACCCCAACAATTTCAAAGGTTTATGTGATCTTTACACAAAACCTAGACCAAAGGAGCAACTAATCTCCATACCAAAGCTTGAGAATCCAAAATACACTTGATTATAAGACAAACATACCTTGATCTTCTTCTTCTCCTCCTCCTTCTTCCTCTTCTTCCTCCCTTTGGCTTCTCTCCTTCCTCCTACCTGCCTGCTAGTAGCAAATCCGGAGACCAAAATGAAATTTTGCTCTGATTTCCTTTATATCAACTTTTCCTTAATTGCAATTTAGTCTTCATCTCTTTAATATTGCAATTGTAACTTATTTTATTTGTATTGTGGCCCATCTCTAATTTGATTTTTGCTTTTCATATCCTTTTTGCTTAATGAAAATTGTACCCTTATTCTCATACCACAAATTCCGGGTTCCATAAATTATCATTTCTCAATTTAATCTCCAAACTACTACAATGTGACACTTAGTGCTCTTATACACCCCTACAGTATCATGTACTGTACACTCTCCCGGGACGGGGTGTTACAGTGGTGGAGTTAGATTATTTATTTGGGAATAAGGTTATACTTTTCAAGTGTAAGTGGTTCAATAAAAATTGCCAAAATGTTAAAGTAATTTCGAGATCTCACATCACCAAAATAAACATTGTATTACTTTGTATGAGAATGATCCAATTGTACTAGCTACTCAAGCTCGTAAAGTGTTTTATCTGGAAGTTTACAAAAATATCAAAAATTGGAAAGTTGATCAAAAGGTTTAACACATAAATTTCTAATACATTTTTATTAGTAGAGATGCGACGTATTAGTCTTAAGTAATCATCTGAAGTTTCGCATGAACTATATTCATTGGCATGTGAACTAGATTCTTGAATTCACACATATACAAGATGTATTGTAAACGGAGTTTGTTTTCACACGAAAAGATCCCGATGATTTGATCGGACCACACAAAATAGCGTGATTTGTGTTTCAGGAGCATAACGGGATACTTCCTAACTTCTTTATGGTGTTTTTAACTAAAGCTTTGGTCGAAGTTAGATTATTTATTTGAGAATAAGGTTATACTTTGAAGTTTAAGTGATTCGACAAATTGTTGAAATAATATATCAGTTGATCAAGATCCACACATCACCATCATAAACATTAGTATTACTTGGTATGAGAATGGATCAAATATTACTAGCTACTCAAACTTTCTGGTATTATCTAGATGATTACAAATGGAAAAAAATCGGGAAAGTTGTCCAAAAGGTTTAACACATATACGTCTAATACATTTTCATTATTATAGATACAACGACTGCCTTGGAGCAATCATCTAACGCTTTGAATGAACTATGTTCATCGGCATGTGGACTAGATTCTCGACCACACACATATGTAATGTATTGAAAACAGTATTCGTTTTCACATGAAAGATCATGATGATCATCTAATTACATAAACGATGGTATTTTTTTTTTCCATGGAGCAATATGGGGAGGATGCTAATTTTTATTTTGTTTTAATTAACGGGTCGAAGTTAGATAAATTATTCGGGAATAAGGTTATACTTTCAAGTGTAAGTGGTTCGATACAAATTTGCCAAAATAAGAAAATACAATCGAGGGCTCAAACTTCACCATCATAAACATTAGTATTACTTTGTATGAATGATCCAACTGTACTAGCTAATCAAAGTCTATCAAGTATTTTATCTAGATGATTACAAAAACTCGGCCAAAATTGGAAAGTTGTCCAAAAGGTTTACCACATCATACTTTTAATACATTTTTATTTGTATAGATGCGACGTACTCATCTTAAGCAATCATCTAAAGTTTCGAATGAACTATAGTCATTGGCATGTGGACTAGATTATCGAATTTTCACATATACATGATGTATTGTGAACAAAGTTTGTTTCCACACAAAATATCGTGATGATCATCAAGTTAAACAAAATGGTGGTATTTGTGTTTCAAGGGACCATGATTGGGAGGATGGTAATTTTTATGGTGTTTTAACTAATGTGATTGAATTTGATTATTTATTTGGGAATAAGGTTATACTTTTCAAATGTAAGTAGTTCAATACAATTTCCAAAATAAGAAAAGACATCAAGATTGTCACATCACCATCATAAACATTAGTATTACTTGGTACGAGAATGATCCAATTGTACTAGCTACTCAAGCTCGGCAAGTGTTTTATCTGGATGATTACAAAAATGCCAAAATTGGAATGTTGTAACAAAGATTTAACACATATACTTCAAATACATTTTTATTATTATATATGCGACATATTCGTCCTAAAAAAATCATATGAAGTTTCAAATGAACTTTATTCATTAGCATGTGGAATAGATGCTTAATTCACACATATACAATATCTAAGGAAACGGAGTTTGTTTTCACATGAAAGATCACGATGATCATCAAATTACATAAAATAGTGGTATTTGTGTTTCAAGGGAGCATGATTGGGAGGATGACAATTTTTATGCTGTTTTAACAAATGTGGTTGAGTTAGATTATTTCTTTAGGAATAAGGTTATACTTTTAAAGTGTAAGTGGTTCGATAAAAATAAATTTCAAAATTAGAAAGTACTGAGATTCACACATCACTACACAAACATTAGTACTACTTTTATGAATGATCCAATTTTACTAGCTACTCAAGCTCGTAAAGTATTTTATTTGGATGTTTACAAAAATGGAAAAAATTGGAAAGTTAATCAAAAGGTTTAACACATATACTTCTAATACATTTTTATCAATATAGATGTGACGATTTTGTCTTAAGCAATCATCGAAAGTTTCGAATCAACTATATTCATTGGCATGTACATGTTTGCCTTTTGTTATATAGACTAAACCTCTCAATTTAACACCTCTACAGGAGTCTTACAACTTTCTTATGGCCATGTCAAATTGGACTGGAGTTTCTTTAAAATGAATAAAACTGGTTTAATGTTCCGATTATGAATGTTTACTATGACGCAAGTGCAATGTGTCATACAAGTAGTAAAAATATGGATGTAAGTCCAGATATCATTCCCACAGAGACTGACTTGGATTATCAAAACCAACTACCCCAACTACTCAAGATCCATACTATCTGAACTTCAATGATAAAGTTTATCAACTAAAGATTAAAGGAAAATTGTCTTAAAGATAACGTAAAGAACTTAGGACATTAAAATAAGTTAATGAACTTCATGTAATAATTATGATCACTGATTGAATCGGGCCTGTGAAATGAACACTAATAAGGAGATAATCGTGGAAACAAATAATTTTTCGTGATTATATTTCATTTAAAACTCATTCTAATTGGGATCCGATTTGTCAAAGATGCCCGATATTGTAAGTTGATTTCTCCTTTATTCACTACTAGATATCCCCCGTTTCTCTCTCGAAGACAGGGCTTAATCGCCTACTAGGATTCAACATACTTTACAAGATCTCGGTATTTTTCTTTCTCAATACTTCATACCCATTTCGAGATCAGAGATTTCTTACTTCCCAAATCGTATCATAGACTTCTACAACTTAATTGATGACTCATCCTTTAAATCTAATGAATACTTCCCTTCCCTTGATTAGATCTCAGCTAACACAGGGTCACGAGTTTTCCAACATATTAAGGTGAAATTTCTAATGATTTAAATTGATAAATAATCCCTTCCAACATCAATTATGAGTGAACTGGGTATTTATCGAAGTGAACTCTCAGAGCTCAATAGTTCTTCAATAATGGTTGAACATATTCCACAATTAGAATATTCCTAACTCGTGCATCGCCATCTCTCGTGTCACCAAAGGGCCTCCCGAAATCGAGAGGATAACTTGGATTCGCATTCGAAACTACTATCAATCAATTTCATGAAAACACATCAATCAAATAAATCCTCCCTAAATTCCGTGTACTTCCTAATTTATGCAGAAAGACTGTGAATCGAACAATAAATTAAACTAGTGTTTCGCTTCAGCCGTATCGCAATATACAATGAGCATTAATCAATTATACCCACCGCAAGAATAAATCGAGAAGAAACTAATTCTAGAAATTGTCTGTACTTCATAAAACTCAGCAAAGTAATTTGTACGTAAATTGAAATATTGTTTCCAAGCCTTCAACATTCTAACATATCACTGGTTTAAATCCAAGAAAAGAAAGAAAAGAAAAGAGAAAAAAAATCTATTCTAAAATATACAAAGTGAGTTTCTCCCCGTTCCGGTTCCCAAAAGAAAAAGCTAGCTTAACTAAAACTGTACGCCATTTATAACTTTTTGAAATCAATTCGATTCCAAGGCTCTGTGTGGATTTCAAAATCAATGGCTCCAATCCCATCGCTTTAGGTTGCGATTTCAAAAGCTTGCTCACGACGTGAAATTCCTCGTCCGCTCAGGCTCTCTCGTCGCGACGAGAGAAAACCGGTCGCAACCTTCTTCTCTGCTCTGCAAATTGCCGAAATGGGATTCTGATGTTTTCGTCATGACTTGCTTCGCCGCAAGTTGATTAGTGGTCGTGACATGAATTCCGTGGTCGTGACTATAAAAAAGCATTGTCGCATTATCTTGTTTCCGTGAATTGGTGTCGTGATCTCAATTTGGATGTCGCTAATTCTTTCAAGGCGACGCCATTCGGGCTTTGTCTCAGCCTTCAAGCGTGTCGTGACTAAAACTCCGCCGGCTCACGGTTTTGGTCGCGGATTTTGAAATTTAGGCTCACAACCTAATATTTTCTTTAATCACCGAAATTTTGTCACACTCTCAAAAATTATTACGTCGGGCTCATTTTCTTTCTTTAATCAATTAAATTTCGTCAGCGACTTCAAAAGTATGTCACGACCATTCCTTCTTATATTCAGCTGCAACTCATCTCTCGCCTCAACAGCCTCTTCAATTTTTCTATTTCCGGTCGTGACTGACCGTCGCTTATGTTTTGAATATATGTCATGATTCCCCGATTTGATGTCGTGACACGCCTCGCTTTCCAAGCAGGTTGATCTTTGCTGCGCACTATGTTTGCTCGACTCCATCAATAAATTCTATGTCATGACTTCGTGAGTATGTCGCAACCACGCGTTGTCACCACCATCCTGGTCACAGCTCCCCTTCTCATGTTACGACTTAAAAATGTTTGTCTTTTCAATGTCTTGTCGCGACATGTGATTTAGGTCGCGACCTAATCGTTTCTTTCTTCTTTGAGAATTTATGCCATGGCCTTCGCAGTGTCTTGACAGTGCGCCTCTGTCAGCAACCTCACTTCTTAGTCACAACATTTTTAAGCTATGCGACTCTTTCTTGTGTTGCGACATGAATTCCAGGTCGCGACCTTGATTAGAGTCTCCAACTTATATCTTTTTCGCAACCTGAAATTGCCTAGTAGAGACATTGCAAGTCCATTCAGCCTTACTATCTGGTCACGACATTATTTCTCCGTTACGACCAACAATATCTTCTTTTCATGTCGCGACCTCAAAGGCGTATTGCGACATTATCTTTCTTTGGAAGTCCCTCCTTTCTGCTTGGTCTCGTGAGTTTTCTTAAATGCATATGACTTTTATTTGACGACATCACTTCTAGTCGTAACACCATTCTGCCATGACCTCTCTAGGCTCTTGATCTGTTTTCACTCTTTATTTTTGCTGGAATTTTCATTTCTGCTTTAAATTTCTGCAAAATATAAATTTGATAAATAGCACATATTTTTGCATAAAAATAGGCAATTATATTGTAAGAAAAATTAGAAAAATGGACTAAAAATTAAATGAGTTTTTGACTCATCAAATTCCCCCAAACTTAAAATTTTGCTTGTTCCTAAGCAAAGAAAAGAAAGATTTGTTTGTCCTCAAACAATTGAACTTTAATTTTCTTTTCTATAGCACAATCTTCTCTTATTCCATCCTTTGACTTGAAAAAGGAAATTGCAGTCTCATTTCAAACTTCAGTTTTCAACTAAGAAAAATGAATGGTTTCAACCTCTATCACCAATAAATTGATGAAGGCTAAATGAAAATAGTTCAATCAATAAATCTTGTTCTGTGAGTGTGCGTAGGTCTTCTTTTTCTTTCATCTTTTTGTTGAATTAGTTAATCTTCTGGGGATCTTCTTAGAATACTAGTCAAAGTCCCATAAGCTTGTTTTTCATATTGATCTCCACTAATGTAGGTAAATTCAACCTTCAAGATCAAAGAGGTCTTTTAGGCTTGTAATGTTAGGCTTGGGTAATTGGGTGGATAATTGGAAAATTTTAGGCTACAAATTACCTAGATTCCATTCTTTCTTTCTATATAATAGCCTTCATCTTTCATCCTTTTCTTTCCTTGTAGTGTAAACTCCCCCAACTTGGCTTTGTACATTATCTTGGATGTTGTGGCTCCTTTGGTTGCCACCTTCAACTTATCAACTCAGTTCCTTTTTACTGGAACTCTTTTCATTTCTCTTTATTTTCAAAGAATTGGAATAGTGCAATGTTTTGTCTTCTTAGGCTTTCTATCACTCTTAGAGAACTTTGGGCTAGTAACTCCCATACCAGTTGGCATTAGGGTACTAGGTGTTGAAACACCCCTCTGAGCTTAATTGTTCAAGAGATGAGCCAGACAAAACGCTTCCCTTCCTTTTTCTCCTTTATCTACAGTTGTTCAATTTATTTTCTTCATCCATCCTTGTAATCGAAATATATTCCCAGAAACTTGTTTCTTTACGCAATAAACATCCTTATTCTAAAAACTGAGTAATTTGGGGTTCTTTGCTATAGGATTATTGTAAGGGAGGGATTTCAGGTTTCTAATTGCTGCTATTTGAAGAAATCAGGCATTTTTGGCTCAAAGCATGGAGTTAGAGTGTATGCCTTTGCATATAATGAGGGTCGGTTGGAAAAGGTTCAAACTTCCAAAGATGGCCTCTATCACTCCTTGTTAGTTGTTTTTACCTAGGATTTCGCCTTGACCAATAATCTAACATGTTCTAGGACCTTGTACCCTTGATTGTGAATCACCCCAAAAGGTGTTTCTAATCCCTCTTAAAGTTTTAAGAATTTTATTGACCATGTGCATTGTTTTGCCAAGATTTGTACTGACTCACTATTTATACACAGCTTCAATCATCTTATTTGTTCTTTCAATTGTGTACTTTTTTCCAAATTCTGCAATTTAAACCTGATTCAAACTAAAACTGCAACTTCTTATTTCAATTCACTAGTTCATGCTCTTATTTCTCTTATAATGTTGTTTTGGATTTAAACATTGGTCATTGTGTCATTGTACTAATAAGGCTTGAATACATAGGTCGTTTCTTGTAGACAAATAATGAATGACACAAACAACACAATTCATTTAATCAGATCCATGCATCCAAAACAAATCACTTATTCAGCAATCAGAGTCCAATCAAGCATTTCACCAATGTATAAGTTCTGATTGCAAACTTATTGGAGCTTAACCAACATAATTTATTAATTCAAAGAACACATCACAAGACATTTTCAATGAACCTTTACGAATTTATATTCATGATGATGAAGAAGTACAATTTAGGAAAGAAAAGTATAATTGTGCTTTCTGCTCCCCTTTTCTTATAAAAGCTTTTGGGTATGATGTTGGGAGGATCTAAGTCAAAGCTTGCTAAGCATTAGGGAAAATTAGGGGGAAAAGGTCATATACGAATTTTGTTCTTTAGGGAGGGTGTAGGTTCTACCTTGTCGGTGGAGATTAAATCATTTGTTAAATCACAAATCTGATCAAAGTGTCCTTGTTCAAACCCACATTTGATTCACTATTTTTTCCAGCTTAGAAATATAACCCAGCATGTCTGATAAATTTTTGTTGATCAAATCTAAACTTTCATGCCAGATTTTTCTTCTATAAACATCATTGCCTTCTAGCTCTTTTATCTCTGTCCTTCATCAATTTCTCAAACTCCTTGAATTGCTCCTTATACAGGTAACTAAAGGCTTGAATCTTTTTTAGCATGTTACCCCTTCATCCTATTCTTTTTTTCTTGAATTGTTGCCATAACTTCATCTCTTCTAAACTGGTTGTTGTAGAAGGCTTCTAGGCTGGCTTTCATCTTTTCTCCTATTTCTTTTTCTCTTCTTTTCATCTCTTCTCTCCATTCTTCCTATCCTTTGTCTTAAGTCTGCTTTCCGAATAATTGTTCCTATACAGATTCGAACTTACAAAAATTCTTATATAATTTCTTTGTTGTTTATCATATCTCTATTCCCTTTCTTCCATGTCCTTCTTTATTGATCTTAGCATTTCCATGACTTTAGCGTTCCCTTCTCCTCTTCTAGAGCTTTCTGCTAGCTCAGGGAAATTCTCTATCAAATCAGGATAGGAATGGCTCAATGGGCTCATTCTGAAAATGCGCCTCTTCTTCTTCAACTGGAGGATTTTGCTCTGGAATAGCTTCCATCTCTTTGTGATCATTATCCTCAGCATGATCTACTTCTACTTCCACCATCCTTTGTTGCTTTTTATTTATGGGCTCCTTTATCACCCCAATAAGGGTCAGAGGAGATACCTTGGGATAGGTTTCTTCTTCATCCCATGATCCTCTCACCCCAGTGAAGATGCATAGTCTTCTGATTGTTGTTAGGTGAGGGATTAGTCCTTACATTTGTAGGTGGTATCTCCCCGTCTATCCCTTAATTAGATGCCCAACATTCATTTTATAGCCTTCAAAAGGGCATATAGAATGATTACTTCTCTCTCCTTTGCATAGAGATGTTTAGTTGGAGGATCACCGAAATGAGAAGTAGAGACAAACCTTAGCTTCCTTAGTGAGGGAGCCTTTGTTGATAGCGTAGTGAGGGTTCTTCTTTGTGGCTTCCCACTTCCCCTGCCCAGCAGTCAGTAGGTCTATAATCTTCTTATGATCTGGGTTTGCTACCAGTTTCTTAAATTTGGAACTGTGCTTGAGTTCCTTTAGCTTGAACATCTCACTGATTCTTTTATCCCACTAAAATTTTAAACTCCTCCTTAGTTGTGTCCTCTCTCATCCCCACCATGTTTGCATAGAATTCCCTGGCTAGATCAGAGAATCCAGGCGCTGTGTGTGAATAGAAGCTCTCCCAACCTCTCTTCGCTATTATCTCTGAAAAAGGAGATATTAGTGAAAACCTCTTTACATGAGCAAAGACCCCTTGTTGCTTGACACCTTAGTCCATATATCCTTGGCTTACTTGCACAAAGATCAGAGTCTTTGTCTTCTCTGATCCTCCTTCTTTTCCTACCCTTTCTTCCTCAATTGGTTCCTCCATTTTAATTTTGGGTTTCTATACGCATTCAACAGTCTGGTTGGGAGGTTCTAGGTGAACTTCTTCTCCCATAAGCCACAGAAATGTTCCTCATGGTTTTATCATTATTCATTGAGTCCAGACAGGTTGGTTATCACCATGGTGAATTCGAAAATTGGCTCTGGTTCTAAGGTTTTGAAATTAGTGAGAAATTGGAAGTTAAAATTAAAATGTAAAAACTAGGTGATTCTGGATAGAAATTTTAGCTATTCAATTTATACCTTGAAACCTGAAATTTTTATAATAATTTTATTATAATGCAGGTATGAATTAAAGAGCCAAACTTGAGTTTTAAAGGGAAAATTGATAAATTGACAAGTTATGAAATAATAAATTTAGTGAACGAAAATTTTGGCACTAGAACAAGGATACAATTTAGATTTCCATAAGGGTATAAAAATCAAAAGGGAGTAGAGATGGGCCATAGTAGAAATAAAACAAGTTGAATTGCAAAATTAAAAAAGGTAAGGACTTAGATTGCAATTTGAGACTTATGGGAGTATAAAGGGAGATAAGATACAAATTCATATTTAGATCAGCAATTTGCCCTAGCAAAACGTGTGAGAGAAAGAGAGCAAAGAAAACAAGAGGAGGGAGAAGAAGGAGGAAGGAGGAGTCAAAGATCAAGGTATGTTGTCTTAGAATCAAATATATTTTGGATTCCTGGGGCTTTGGAAGGAGAAATTGATCCTCCTTTGTCTCTGGGGTTTTTTGTGGAGGGTCACACAGGCCCTTGGCGACAGTGTTGTGGGTGGAAACTAGATGTACAAGAAAGACATGAATCCTCCCTTTGAGGTTGGATTTACGGTTTAATTGCAAAGTAAAAAGGGGTTGTTTCAGAATATTTCTTTCAATTTTATTATATTAAATTATAAACCATATGGGTTATAATGTATTGAGACCTATTTAGGAGAAAACCATGAAGGTTTTGATGAAGAAGATATCCATTGAAAGATGATTTGAGATAGTGAGGTTAAAAGATGAATTTGAAATGATTTTTGAAGTGTATATGAATAGATTTGGTTTGGGATGGAAAAGTGCATGAAAAATGGGAGAAATACACATTATGGGCACTTTTGGAAGCTTAGTACCGGTACAATTTGAACTTGTACGGGCAGCATATTCTAAATCCATTTAGCCAACTTGTGCGGTACATGTTGGGCATGTACCGGTACAACCTATTTGCTTTTCTTAACCGATTTAGGCCAGTTTTACGTATTTTGGCCATAACTTGCTCATTTCTTATCCGATTTAGTGATTCAAGAAGTGGCTGCATCAAATAGACTTCAAGGAGAACAAAACTTAAAGAATAGGCATAGCAAATTCTGATCCTAAGTGGCCTAAAAATTCACTCAACGATGAGGCCATGTGCAAGCCAAATTCTAGTTCCAACCTGTTTATGATAAATTCAGGACCACATTTGGGCGTAACTTGAGGTTCGGTGCTCGAATTGGGTATTCCAGTTGGAATAGACGTTTGATTTAAGCCAAATATGATATCTAGTCAAACATAAAGTTGAACTGGAAAATGAGCAATACAAACAGTCCCGATTATGTCGGTAAATTTATTGGTTGGCATGCGAAAATGCATATTTATTCGGATAATCCGATTGAGACGGGATTAGTTCCTAAAATGGTGGACTCATGGGAATAAAGGAATGAGTCCTAAATTAAAAACCTCTTGGTACCCCCTCAGCCTAGACAAGCTTTGCTTGCCTCAACGATCGTTTGAATAGATTATTTGCATAATCACTAGAGTGAATAAATTGTATTTATTGAGTGCGGGTGAAGGCAGACTTCTTTGCTTTGGATGACATGAAAAGCAGAGTGATAAATTGGGTTTGATTTCTCAGGCTCTCATAAATTCAAATGTTGGTAGTTTACCCAATTAAAACTATGGAATAAAGAACATGTGGATTATGGATGGGTATGTGATATGATTATGTAGATTAGAGTATAATGCAGAAATGTCGAAAGTGAATAACAGTTGAATGCCGATAATGAATCAGCGAATGAACGTAGAAGCCGTGATGACCAAGACGGGGTTGCCCCGCGAATCGTCGAATTGTGAAGTGAATAATATACCAAATGAATCGCTGACGGAGGATGCACCAATCGGCATCGTCCTGCGCGGCACCGAAGTGCCAATATGCCCGGCGGGATGCTAATGATCGTCGCGGTGGCGTTGTGGCATTGAAGAAATGTCCCACTTGGCGGGATGCACCAATCGGCATCCGTCATGATGGCGTATGGCATTTAATTGATACCACGTGTCGGGATGCACCAAACGGCATCCGGCATGATGGGAGACCGAATAAGTGATACCACGTGCCGGGATGCACCAAACGGCATCCGTCATGATGGGAGATAGAATTGTAAATGTATAAGCACATTCTTAGAATGATAATAAGGCGGGATTCATCAAAGCGAAATCCGCCCGAAATTGTGAATCGAATAGTCAAAAGTGAAATAGCAACGTTGACGCTAAGAGTGTATTGAATATTTTATGGATATGTATGAATATCATGAAATGAATTGTTGCATTGAAAATGCATGATATGATATGTCACGGTAAATGATTGGTACATTGAAAGCATGAGTATATGTTGATATATTACATGTTTAATGATAAGTACTTGCCAGTTAAATTGAATATGGAATAGAAGCGTATAGAACCACTGGGCATGAAATGTAGCGTGTAGTTTTAACTATGCTTGGTATCGAAATGGCTTAAAGAAGAAGCTAAGATCGCGCAACGTGGTCATAAGAAAGAAATGTGACGTATAAGTGTATACTCAATTTTTCATATCATCATTTTTAGAACAAAGTGAAATTAATTTTATAACCACAAAGGTTAAACAGACCCAGTTTTTAATATATCATCATGGAAAGAGCATAGAATGCTTTTCTTTGTAAATGTATTTTGTTAATGTTTATGGGCCTCTGCAGGGTGCTTTATATTTGTAAATGATTATGGGCTTGCCCAAAGCTGAAACCGTTCCGCAACTAAATGAATTAATAAAAATGTTTTGATAAGATAAATAAGCGTCGGGTAAACCGGGCTCTGGTTCGAATCCGCCATTTAGGTCGGAGCGAGGATTTGAGTGCGACACTTTTGAAAATAAAATTTAATAAAGCGATGGCAAAAATAAGCGGGCGTCCACGGAGTTGGGTTCGGACTCGCCTTTCAGGTCGGATCGGGCTTAAATTACTTAATTAAGTCACGCGTCAGATATTTCAGAGTCATCATTACTAATAACGTGGATATGCGACCTTAATGCACGCTACAACGCAATTGCTAACACTTAATCATCCCGATTAAGGCTGTGACGCCCAAATTAGAAAGGTTAAAACCTCAATTATTGCATTTGGACAGTTGGGTGGCGACATACCTAAGTTTTGTCGACTTGAAATGTGGTCTGTAAATTGGTGTGTGACAGTCTTCTTATTCTCTTGTTATTTAAAACGAAGTGCGTGACCTCTAAAGTATGTCGCGCCATGAGGAATTTCTCTGGTCTTCAGGAACAGTTCAAATTCATACAAGAATGAATCGAAAAACCTAATTCAAACAAACAAAAACAAATCAAACATAATCATTCGAAATATTCAAAGAAATCAAACTCCCATAGAACAATCAGATTTAATATTAGAATAAAATAAATAAAATTCCCCAAACTTCCAATCTTTCATTCTCCCAAAACAATTAATATTAAACAAAGTATGGTACTTCCCTTGTAAGTCATTTGCCATATTCTATAAATCCTTAGATCCCTTCTGTTTTTCTCTTCAAACTTCATTGTCTGAAAATTCAAACAACACACAAAATAAAATAAAAGTTTTAAAAGCTAAGAAATCAAAGAATTCAAGAAAACTACTTCATAGGAACTAAATTTCCCAACAAATAAGATCAAACTAAAATAGAAAAAATAAAAGTAAAATGCTAAAAATAGAATGAAAAACTCATTGGGTTGCCTTCCCACACCATTTGCTCGATTTTGAGTCCTTAATTGAATAACATATGATTCTTTGTTTCTTCAATTTTTCTTCATGAACTAGGATAATGTATTTCTTTCCAAATACTACTTTAATCGCTGACCATTTACTTTAAACAAAGGTTATACTTGCCACCATTGTATAGGGGGCACTCCATTTCAATTTGAGTTCACTAGGAAAAGCACAAGTCTGGGAGTTCATCTCAGACCTGATCACATGATTCATATAAAAATCTTACCCCAGTCAATACAGGTACACAACACTGTCTGTATTAGCCTTAAATTCTGGAAGGTATCATAAAAGCCTCATTTCTTGGCTCTTTCAGTTCATTTTTAGTTGGGAAGTGAGTCACCAATATGGCAGCTGAAGTCAATTCACTTTGTGATGAACTTCATGGCTTGTATTCTAATTGAAGGGTAGGTATCGAGTTTACCAAGGAACAAATTTAAATCGGGGACAGCCTAAGTGAGGGTTTATATGCGATCTTGTGGGCCCACAATGCATCAATAAACTTTGAGACAAATACTTATAGTTGAGACTCACCAAATCCTTTTCAAGATTTTCTTTATCTCTATTAATTTTAAACCTTTTATTGTTTGGGGATGTGTGATATTGGTTTTTATTTCATATCTATTCATGGGTTTCTCAAACTACCTTGTTTTTTGCAAAATGGCTCCTCTGTATCATAAATAAACCAGTACAGTTGTCTCAGTGCTCAAATATTTTGTAAAGTCTGACTATATTAGCATCATTCTTCCCACCCATTTGGATACATAATCCACAGCTAAGAGTATGTATACATTTCCAAAAGAATATGGAAAAGGCCCCATGAAGTCTATTCCCCATACATGAATAATTACCACAGGATACCATGCGGGGGCATTTCATGCCTTTGATATTCCCATCCTTTGGCACTAATCCACAAGCTTCCCCATTTCAAAACCGTCTTTGAAAATGTAGGCCAATAAAAACCTGATTTGAGAATTTTGTGGGCTGTTTTATCTCCTGCAAAGTATCCTCCATAAGGTGAGGCATGACATTCTTGTAAAAATTTTCCTTGTTCACTTTTTGGTATACCTTACATTAGTCACTTATCCAGCTCCTCTCTTGAAACAGTAGTGGGTCATCCAAATGTAAAACCTCGTCAATCCTCGATTTTCTTCCTACTAACAATAATAATTATGGTGGCATCACTCATAAACTAAGTTCACTATGTCGACATACGAGATAATTGGAATGATAACCGAAATAATTTGCTCATCTGGAAAATTTTCTATTTACTTATTCTTATTCTTTACAGTAGACTTTTCAACTCTTGACCAGTGATCCAGTACTATCACATTGTCACAGCCACTTTCTTATCTTGATCTCGGATCAAATTCTGTGTCATCCAGGCCAATATGATTAGTCTTGGCTTAAGCTTCTTTTCTTGTATGATATTTGATTGCAACATGATCGATATGGATGATGACATGGGACCACAATATATATGGCCTGAAACTTTCATGCAAATACCATAGCCAGCATCTCATACTGATGGTTAAGGCTAATTCTCTTGACTTCATTGAAGGTTTTCTTTGGAATAGTATATGACCTAAACATTTTTCGACTTGTGTCCTGACTCCATTGCATAGTCAGCGCCATAATCTCAAATTCTTTGTTCAGGTCTGGTTTGGCCATTATAGGAGCTTGACTAATCTGGATTTGATCTCCTCAGTGAATAGGCGGGACTCATCAAAATTAAACTTGGCATCCTTTTCCGATGTCCTTAATGGTCTTGCTATTTTGAGAGTCTCTAATAAATCTTCTATAAAAACCGGCATGTCCCGAAACTTCTTATTCCTTGGCGTTGTTGGTGGCGGAAGAGTCTTTATAATGAAACCTTTGCTTGGTCCACTTCGACCCTATTGCATAAATTCTAACACAGTCTGATGCTGTAAGTTACCGTGAAATGGCATTTTCCCAATTCAAAGCTAGGTTATTGTCTTGGCATCCTATGAAGTCTTGTCCCAATTCGTAGGCAATGTTCAAATTGGATCCATACTTGTGAGTCATCATGAATATCTCCATAACCTCTCTGCTAAATCGAGAACATAGACATCATGCATCTTTGGAAAGTATGGGAAGCGTGAATAACCCAGTAGTTCTTGCAAAAGCAAAAGTACCATAAGGGCATGTGATAGTTTCCTCTAGTCCTCGGGTCACGATAGCAATTTGGTTATACCGAATATCCATCGAAAACATAAGTGAGGATATCCTGCTAACTTTATTTAACATATGATCAATGAAGAGCGAGGAAAATTATCTTTCTTAGTTCTGATATTCAATTTCACTGTAATCTATACACACCCTCCATCTATTCACAGTTCTTGTAGGAATCGGTTCATTCCTTTTCATTTCGATCATAGTAGATCCCCCAGGGACTAAATGAACTAGGCTCACCCAGTATGCGATATTGCATAAATAAATCACATTAGCCGTTTGATACTTCCTTTCTTATAACATCTTTCATCACAGGGTTCAGTCTCCTTTGGTGTTCAACTGATGTTTTTTCACCATCATTTAGTAGGATTGTATGCATGTAAATAGAAGGACTGATACCCTTTAGATCTTCAATTGACCAGGCAATAGCCTCCTTATATTTCCTTAGAATCTCCTGCAGCCTTTGTTCTTCATTTGATCAATTCGGTTGATATGATTCTGTTCCCACACCTGGTTCTAAAGAAAGCATATTTGAGATGGCTTAGCGGGTTCTTTCCGTGGCAATGCACTCGTTTACGGTTTAGTAACTTTCTTTCTGCTTCTTAATTTCTTATTTATTTTCATTCGAACTGTTGTTTCCACTATTTTGCAAACTAGAATGTAGTTCATGATCAACACTCTCAATATTAAAATTCATCTCATTTCATTGATAGAATCTTTTGAAGGTTACAATGAGGGAGATCAAGTCAAAATTGATAGGACCTCTTGTTGCTACATAACATTACAATTTTTCTTCAACGATGGAGTGTAGTAAACTTTGTCTAGGTTGAAATTACCTTGCCCCATTTCCCACCCTTGGTGACTCACCCTTTTCCTCAATCGAGCGGCTCAGTTGCTTTGAAGGGTCTTCACAACAACGAGGTCTGGTTGTCTTAACTCCGTTTCATAACGACAAAGTCCACTTAGGAAGATAAATTTCCACTACCTTGACCCGGCCCACATCTTTAAGAACACCTTACGGATTTAAGCCATGGATCTATCAATACATCTATAGTATAATTGTTGTGGGGTAAGTTCCCCGAACTTAATCTCTGTACCAACGATAAGGGCATCGGGGTTGTGCAGCTCACAGGTCACATAAAGGCTTTCTTGAACTCATAACACTATTGAAGCGGTAGTGAAACTACACTGGGACCTTCATTTCTTGGTAGACTTCTGCAGACAAGCACTTTTCCACAAAGTGGCAGTTAAGTTCACTATTCCTTCCTCAGCAATCTTCTTTTTCCTTCTCTTTTAGAAATTTTGCATAATTAGGCATTTGGCTGATACCTCTATGAAGAGGAATATTAGTTTCTATTTTCTTGAATTTCCAAAATTTAAATTGTTCTTCCTTCTTCTTTAAGATCCTTTGAGGAAATGGGACTACAGGGGTATAGGCTTGCACCTTCTCTTTGTTTACGCTCATGACCTTCTCGAAATTCCTTTCGATTTCATTTGCTTCTCTATTTCTGTAGTCTTCTCTGTCTTGCTCCTTCCATTATCTCCTCCAGTTGCTTTATCTTCTTTTTGATCAGTCTTCTCTTTCTTTTTTGCTCTGTTGTTACTCATTTCCTTGCCACTCCTTAGGTGGACTGCCATACATTCCTTTGGATTTTTCTGAGTGTCACTAAGGAATGCATTCTTGTTCTGGTTTTGCAAGGTCGAGGAAGCGGTTGCTTGACCCTGTGTTTCCAAGTTCTTGGGAAGCATTTGTGTTGGATTAGGCTGAAGTTAGATTTAAGAGCTTCCAACTCAACAGAATTTGTTCATGGGTGTGCGACTTTTGTGCTGTGAGCTGCGGCCTGCTCCCTCGAATGGTAGGTCCTCTTCTGACCTTGATATTTATTTCTTTGATCTCCTTGCTGCTGCTGCTGCTGGAACCTTGGTGGATGATACCCTTGCTGGAAATTTTGCCCCTGTCTTTAACCTTGTGATGCTCCTCCACCATATGAGAAGTTCTCATGGTTCCTTAATGTTGGATTGTAATGTGTGGGCAAGTTGGGATTTTGCTTGAAATGATAGCTTCTTTATTCATTCAGGTAATTGGCCTCCTCAACTGCATAAGGATCTTCATCAGCTGATCCCTCAGCGCCTCTTCTTATCTTTTCTCTTTCCACTGCTCCAATTTCATGAAGCGAGTGCGGTCTTTCTCTGTTTTCCATCGATGCATTATAGCATCAGTTTGCTTCCATGGTAGTCATTTTGTTCAACTCAGTGACTCGCTCCTTTTGCCTTCTTATAGCTCACTTGTATAGAATTAGGATGGAGCTTTCATGTTGCACATTTAGCTGGAGTGCGCTATCAAATCCCATACGCACTTTTCTCTTGAATGCCCCACAGTGAAGCATCTATGATACCTTAGAAATTATCGAAGTGATAGACAATATCCATTTGTGTCTTCAGATCTATGCCATGCATGGGGACAACTCTTCGACAGCCTTTTGTACCTTTCCCATGTAGTATCTGACTTTTATCACTCCTTGTTTAGAGACAACATGATTTCCCTTCTTTGTTATGAGGATGGGGAAAAATGCACAGAGGAATGCTTCCACCAACTCTTCACATGTATCCATTGGGCATATGGTAATGATTCATACCATGTGGCTGGCTAGGGAAAAGAGGGAAAGTGTAGCTTTATCATCTACGGTCTCCACCTTTATTAGGCTCTTGTGTTTGCCATCTTGAGGAATCTGCCAAGATGCTCATTAGGATCTTCAGTGGGATGGCCAATAAATTGATTCTGTTGAACCATGGTGATCAAGGCTAGTTTAAGCTCAAAGTTGTTAGCATCTACAGTAGAATTTTTGTTTAGCACTAGAAATGATACGCTTGGATGACGGGCCTCTAGAAATCCCTCACGTTTGTATCTTAAATGAGGTCTTTGCATTCTACTGTTTCTTGTTCAACTATATGATCATTTTCCATAGTTGCTTTTACGCTCAGTGACTTTCTCAGCTCCTCGGTGTTCTTTCCAATTCGGTATCTGGGAAAGCATGTGCAGTGCGACTGCATGCATTAATCAACCCCAGTGGAACATGGCCAGGATTAATTGAAAACAATGGTATCCAAGAATCATATATCCTTTTAGTTTTCTAAGATTAGTAGCTTATCACGTACTTGCTATCATTTGTTTTGAGTATTTCTTTTAATAAAATCATAAAATGTCTAAATTAGCATTTCATTTTGTCGAATATTGATTTATTCAAATCCCTTTTCAATCCCAGACAATAGCCGCAAACTTATTTTCCTTTTGATATATAGACTAAACCTCTCGATTTAACACCTCTACGAGTCATCTGACTTTCGCATTGGCCATGTCAAATTGGACTGGAGTTTATTTAAAATAAATAAAACTAGTTTAATGTTATGGGATTATGAATTGGTTTAGTCTATGACACTGCAAGTGCACAGATCATACAAGTAGTAAAAAAATGGATGTAAGTCAGGATATCATTCCAAGATTGACTTATCAAAATAACTACTGACTACTCGAATCCATACTCTACAAGCCCCTCAATGATAAAGTTTATCAACTAAAGATTAAAGGATAATTGTCACCAGATACGTAAAGAACTTGGGTTTAAAATAAGTTAATAAACTTATAGACACTATGATAAGTTGGGTGAATGGGTTCTACGTAAGTAAGATTACTAATAAAAGAATCTTGTAAACGTCAATTTACATTATATCGATATAAAACTACATCTAAATTTGGATAAGTTTGTCAAAGATGCCTGATATTCTGAGTTAGATTTCTCCTTTTATTCACCAATTAGATATCCTTGTTTCTTCGAGCGGAGGTTTAATCGACTATGTATTCTACATATTCTTTGCGAGATTTGGTATTTTCTTTCGATATACATACCCATTTCTTGAGCCCCCTTGATTTCTTACTTCCCAATTCATTTGTAAGACTTCTACAACAATTGATGACTCATCCTTTAAATCTAATGGATACTTCCCTTCCCTTGATTAGATCTCGGCTGCTTATGACCACGAGGTTTCCAACGATTAAGGTGAAATCTCACGATGGTTGAAATTGATAAATAATCCTTTCCAACATCGATTATGAGTGGGCGGGTATTGCTCGAGTGAACTCAATTTCAATAGTTCTTCACTAATGGTCGAACATACCTGAATTAGATGTTCTAACTCCTGAGAATCCTGTCCTACGTGTCACTCAAAGGGCCTCTTGGAAATCAGAGTGGGATACAATCCTTGGACGGGTATTTGAAATACTGTGGAAAAATTTCGCAAAACACATCAATCAAATAAATCCTCCCCGAATTCCAGTGCTTCCTTCTAATTTATGCGGAAAGATTGTAACTAACAATAAATTCAAGCGAGTGGGCTGCGCTTTGAAATTTGCATTACAATATACAATGGAACGTGTCTGATTATACCTTTAACGAGTTGCAATGGCCCGAATAAATAGATTCTAGAAATTGTCTAGACTTCATTTAAACTAGGCGTTAATTTGTAAAAGTGAAATATTGCTTCAAGCTGACATTCAACAAATCACGAGGATTCGGTCCCAGAAAGAGAGAAAAAATATATATTCTAAAATATACAATGAGTTTCTTCTTTCCCGTTCTAGGTTCCCAAAGAAAAGCTAGCTTTACTAAAGCGTATGCGCTGTTGCCTTTTAGAAGTTGGGCTGATTCCAAGGCTTTGGGTGTTTCCTAAAATCAATGGCCAGGCTCATTTTAGGTAGCGACTTCAAAACTTGTCGCGGCGTAAGAATTCTGGTTTGGTTTGTGCGGTTTGTCGCGAAGCAGAGCGGGTTGCAACGCTTCTTTCTCTTGTTCTTCTGATTGTTAATTTCTGACGATGTTTTACATTTGCGACTTGTTTCTTCAATTACCAAGATTGATTAGTGGTCGCGACATGAATTCGGTCTTCGTGACAATGTTGAATCATTAGCATTTTTCTTGTTTCGAGAGATCGATTAGCCGACCTCGGTGATGTCGAGCTACTATTCTTTGACGATCATTCGGTTGTCTTGAGCCTTGGCCAGTGCGTGACTAGCTATTGTTTGCTTGTTTTCTTATCGCGACTTGGAATTTAGGTCGTGACCTAATATTTTCTTTGATCACTGAAATTCTTGTCGACCTCGAGTAATCATCCATGACCATTCCTTAACTTTCCTAATCAGTCGCAACCCCTCATCTGATTGGGTTCCCTTGATTTTCTTTCAGTAAATGACATTATGATTTGGATATATCACGTCTAGGTGATAATGTGATTTATTAAATTATAACTAAGTCTTTGTATATTATAGTATATATTACCGATAAATTCCCATGTCCGCGACGGTGGTATGTCGCAACCTCATTTATGTTGTCAGCCACTGATCCTTGGTCACATCTCCCCTTCTCATGTTGTGACTTAAAATTGTTTGTCTTTTCATTGTCTTGGCGCGACATGCAGTTTAGGTTGCGACCTAATCGTTTCTTTCCTTGCTAAAATTTATGTCGCAACCTTAAAAGTATGTCGCGACTTCAATTTTGCCCCTCCTGTCGCAACCTCACTTCTTAGTCCATTTTTATCTATACAACTCATTCTTATTGTCATGACATGAATTCCGAATTCGCGACCTTGATTGGAGTCTCGACTTATATCTTTATTTGCGACACGATTGCCTAAGAGACATTGCAAGTCCATTCCAACCTTACTATCACAGTTTGCGACATTGTTTCTAGTTGCGACCAACAATATCTTAACTTTGTGTCACGACCTCAACGATTGTCACGACATTATCTTCTTTGAAGTCCCTCACATCCTTGAGATGTAGCAAATTGTTCTTATGTCGCAACAGCTTTTATTTGGCTTGCCATCACTTCCTAGTCATTATTTTGCATTCTCTGTCGTGACTAGGCTCTTGATCTTTTTTCCCCTCCATTATTTTCTTTTGAATTTTCATTTACGCTAAATTTCTACAAAATATAAATTTGGTAAATAGCACATATTTCTGCAAAAAAATAGGCAATTATATTGTAAGAAAAATAAAAAAAATGGACTAAAAAATCAATGAGTTTTTTACTCATCAGTACACTAGATTCTTGAATTCACACATATCTGAAGATATATTGTACCACGTGCCGTTCAGATCATGATGGTCCCAATTACACAAATAGAGCTATTTTTTTGTTTCAATGGAGGCTATGATAAGGAGAATTCAAATTTTATAGTGTTTGAACTAATGGTTAGTTAAGTGGCCCCAATTATGGAATAATTTATACTTTTGAAGCTTAAGTGGCTCGATACAAATTGCCAAAAGAAGATACATCGAGATCCACACATCTGCATCATAAACATTGTAATAAGTATGAGAATGATCTAATTGTACTAGATACTCAAGCTCGTCAAGTGTACTATCTGGATGATTACAAAAATGGAAAAAATTAGAAAGCTGTCCAAAAGGTTTAACACATATACTTCTCATACATTTTTATTAGAATAGATGCGACCTATTCGTCTTAAGAAATCATCAAAAGTTTCGATTGAACTATATTCATTGGAATGTGGACTAGATGCTCAAATTTACACATATATATCGAATGTATTGTAAACGGAGTTCGTTTCCACACGAAAGATCATGATGATCATCGACTCACACAAAATAGTGGTATTTGTGTTTCAGGGGAGCATGATTGGGAGGATGCTAATTTTTATGGTGTTTTAACTATTGTAATTGAATTAGATTATTTATTTGGGAATAAAGTTATACTTTTCAAGTGTAAGTGGTTCGATACAATTTCAAAATAAAGCATCGAGATTGACACCTCACCATCATAAACATTTGTATTACTTGTGAGGAGTCCCATTGTACTAGCTACTCATTTCGTCAAGTGTTTTATCTGGATGATTACAAAAATGGCCAAAATTGGAAAGTTGTCAAAAATGTTTAACACATATACTTCTAATACATTTTTATTATTATAGATGTGACGTATTCGTCTTAAGCAATTATATGAAGTTTTGAATGAACTATATTCATTGGCGTGTGGAATAAATCTTTCGATTCTATATCTGAATGTATTGTAAGCGAAGTTTTCATATGAAAGATCTTAACGATAATTAAATTATAAAATAGTGGTATTTTTTATTCAGGTGAGCATGATGGGGAGGATGCTAATTTTTTTGGTGTTTTAACAAATGTGGTTGAGTTAGATTATTTATTTGAGAATAAGGTTATACTTTTCAAGTGTAAGTGGTTCAATAAAAATTGCCAAAATAAGAAAGTACTTGATTCACATCACCATCATAAAAACATTAGTATTACTTCATATGATAATGATCCAGATTGTACCTTCTCGAGCTCATAAGTGTATTAAGATTCTAATGATCATCGAATTATATAAAATAGTGGTATTTATTGTTTCCAAGGGAGCATGATGGGAGGATGCTAATTTTTATTTTTGTTTTAATTAATGTAGTTGAGTTAGATTATTTATTTGGGAATGAGGTTATACTTTTCAAGTGTAAGTGATTCGATACAAATTGCAATAGAAAAATACATTGAGATTCACACTTCTGACATAAACATTAGTTTTGGTTTTGAGAATGATCGGTGTACTAGTTACTCGAAGCTTGTCAAAGTGTTTTATCCTAGATGATTACCACAAAAATGGCCAAAATTGGAAACTTATCCAAAGGTTTAAGACATATACTTAATACATTTTTGTGGCCTTGGCGGGGTTCAGATTGACTAGTCATCTGACTGCAAAATTTCTACCTTAGGTCATTTGCACCTAAGTCTTGAATAGGTACCATTTACTCGTGGACATCGAGTTGATAGATCCATCATCGGGACCCATTCATTCATATTTATAAGTTAAAAATATAAGAATAATACACTTAATTACATTCCATAGTGCAGTCATGACCTCTTTACCATTATTACATACCCGACTATATTGTAATGCAAAGGAATTTAATTACAATTCTTTTGTACGAAAATACATCTTTAGAACTTGTTTATCCCTAGCACTTTTTACAAATAGATTTATGAGAATACGTATTTGACCTTCTGCGATCACGGCATCGTGCGTCAAGACTGTAAACCTTGCACTGAGGTTGTCCTAAAGGGTGAGCCACGCACAGTAGAATACCTCACCAGAGGAGCTCTTCCCACTAGTGCATATGCGATGTTAAGCTTGACATTTCACATTCACATTCGATAAGAACGTAATGTCGGGACAGTAAGTAACGATGAATTCTGGTTCTGATACGAGCTAAGCTTGTAAGGAACTGCTAGATCTCGAATAACGACTAGACCACACCGGTTGAGTTCATCGTGAAATCTATTTACACGGTCAAATTACGTAATTCCCGGGACGATTAGGAATTTCTGTATTTTTAGTGAACGAAGGACATGGTGACATGTGGCATGAGGACCGTGCCGTATGGCGCGAACAAGTGAACATTTGGCACATGGGAAGCGAGTGTCATATTCCCCCTCGCCGCATGAATTAAGGTGGGGAAAATTAGTAGAAGCACATGGCATGGTGATTGCCATGTGTCATTTGGATGGGAAGGTGTCATACACCTGGGCAGTTTTGGTGGGGAAAGAATAGAGAGGCGAAAATATAGAAAGAAAGAAGGAAAGGAAGTCAGTTTTCTCTGCGATATTCCAGCGTTCGAATGGCGAGTTCAACGGTTAAGTAAGTTGAATTTGTGCTCCAAAGGTAGGGGTTCTCTCTACTCACGAGTTAGTCCTTGTCTGGGGCCATTGATTAGTGCCAAAAGTCTTATTTGAACCCTATTTTTAATAGGTTTGAGGCGCTTTGTGTACTAGTGTTATAATTAACTTGATTGACATGTTCGGGTCTATTGCACTCGAGTTGCATTCAGAAATTTGTTTTGTAGTTTTGCGGGGTGGAAGCCCAATTATTGTGTCGATCAATCATAACCAAAAGTCAGAGTTGATTTCCATCAATTTCATATGGTTTTTCTATCAATTTGACAAGTCGGGAATGAAGAATATCAAAGCTTGAAGAAATGGAATAGTGTAGTGGAATATTGCTTGAGAAGCAATGGAACGATACTTCAGGAAACGTGCCAAAATTCGCTACGCATGATAATTTCGCTATGATGAAATTTACGCTATCATAGCTAAATCTTGTCAATTTTAGCTATCTTGTATTTTTCGCTATGATAAAATCCTTTATTAATCAGTGACTTTATCTACTTGACCGTTCCATTTCTACCCTCAGCGCAGTATTCTAGTTTGGTTATTTTGGTATTTCACATGTTTGTAGGCTATAAGCCATTGTAACACCCTTTGATGACCTAAGTTTTAATTTTTTTGGAAGAAATATGCGGGCCCACTGTTTTTTGAAACCTGTTTCTTCTCTCTTCTCTCTCCTCTTTCTCTCGCTTTCTTGGTTGCGAACACCCTCGAGGATGGCTTGACTTGGAGGATGTGTTAACAAACCCCTCCTCGCCCAAGTATAAAGTACATTTGGGGTAGGATATGAAGAATTTGCTTTGGTGGTTGTTTTCAGCGTGGGTTTTGACATTTAGTTCTAAATTTTCAACTCTAGGTTTAAAGCTTTTGATGTTTTTCTTGGCCAAACCTTGTAAAGCTTTTTAGGGTTCAGTGTATTCTTAGCTTTAGATACAACGTGTCCATTAGTTGCTCTTTACGAGCCCTTGGAGGTAGGATGGGGTTATATTTTCAGCCAAGTGCATCTCTTTGATCGATACTTGGCTTGGTAATCTTTAGGGTTAGTGGATGCTTATTTTTCGATCCATTGAGATTCATTAGTTACCCTTCTGAATCATTGTAAGTTGAGTGGATGATTGTGAAAGAACTATGATACCAGTAATGCTTTCTCAAAAGGAAAATTATTAGGGTTTAGTTTTTAAGTGTCCGGTTCGGAGATGACTATATGTCATCCTCTTGTATGAGAAATGAACCGGACCTCTCGGTTAGCCTTGGCCTTAAACCCGGTGTGATGTTTCCAAGGAGTTCTTTTTATATTTTATTTAGCCTTATTTTGATTTGAGCCACCAGCCCCACTATTTTTATCCTGCCTTAAAATCGAACCAAATTCACTGTTTTTACTTCGCCAAATCATTGTGAAAATCCATCCTGTGTTCGACCCTAGACATTGCTCTGTAGTAGCTTATTCTGACATTAGGAATATAGGATAAAAATTTTGTTGATTAGGATCACCTCTTGTAGCACGAATCGGCCGATTCGATAACCATGAGGTGTAGTACTAGCGGTGGGAGGCGATTCAAGCAGTTGTGATGGCCCGAGTAATTACGAACCAGTTTTTGGGTCCTTTATGTTCTCAGAACTACAATTTTGAAGCAGGTTGTACTTGTTGGAAAATACGGGCTTGAGTATGGTGGGTTTGTGGTGTGTGAGAGTTGGACATGGACTGACATGCTTGTGTATTGTTGCGGAATTACGAACATGAAGATCGATTTTGTGTTGTTGCTTGATTGAATGACATGCACGTGTGTAAAAAAAATCATGTGGATATATGATGAACTGATGTATTTACATGGGTTGTATTATGGATGTAATTTGCATGTTGTAGATATGATTATCCATGAATCATAAATGTTGCATGTAGCTCTCATCATGCATGTAACATGAAAGAACATACAATGGCATTCTATATTGCATATGCACGGGGACATCGCGTGAAACGGGTGTGAGTGCATGGCATGGCTTTAATTTCGCGGTTTATCGGAGGGTTGTCAGTGAGTGTTATCGGGGTTCAATACAGTAGATATTGCTCGGAGGGTTGTCAATGGGTTTTATGGACTTGTCCAACGATTTATATCGGAGGGTTGTCGATGGGTTTTTCTATCAGAAGTTTGATCGATGGGTTTCAAAAGCAAAATCTTTTGTTTGAAAGCGGTTTTCATCGTAGCAAATGCATGTGTGAAGTCGGTGAGGAGCTCGAGACATAGGGCATGGCATGTAGACCCATTCATGTAAATGAGCATGTTTTACTTGAATGGGTGTGAATGTGAATCATGACATTGCATGTGCACTTAGGTGGGAGTAGCCCCTTGTAGAGAATTCCTCTACTTGGGCATTGCTCGCTTAGATCATGGAAGGTATTCCGAGTCTTTGAGGCCGCAGGAATAGACACATATGAGATATTAGTGGAAAAGAATGCCAGATTGTGGCTTTATTGTGTACTTTGTAAAATTTTGGATAGTTTATCCAGTTTTTGTTTATGTAAAAGAAAAGAGGTGTAATGAAACTCATTTTGTTTTGTTCAACACAGTTGGCAAGTTTTTCCCAATTTTTATGTTGCCTTTATTATGCAAAGGCTAGTATATTGAATTTATTATGTTTTGGAAGAGTTGAGATCCGGGAGAAGCCCGAGCTTATGGTTGGGGCATCTTTTTAGGTTTGGGGTTTCTGGTGTGATAGAGTTTATGGTCACGTGTGCGTGATAGGGGTTTCACGTGGCCGACATAGTTCTCGGGCTTCTGACGATTTGCGATCATGACATAATTTCATGTCATGGAATTGCCTGTTTCTCTGTTGTTCTGATGTCACGATGAGGTTTTCCTTATTAAATGAGGGCGATACGATAAGAGGTTAGGTAATGCAGCAGGTTTGGCCTCGGGCAGGGTTTTATGTCGTGACATAGTTTGGTCGAGCCCGGGAGTTTCTATGTCAGCGACAAAGTACTTTGTGTGTGCGACATAGTTTGGTGGAGCCAAAATGCAATAGCCGACAGTATTTTTTGTGTCGTAGCAGGGTTTGGTCAAGACCAAGAGTTTTTATGTCACGGCAAAATATTTTTATGTCACGACAGAGTTGGAAAAAGTGAAGAGAATTTATGTCGCGACAAAGTATTTTGTGTCATAGCGAGTTTAGCCTAGACATGGATTTTAAGTAAATTGAAATAATATTATGAGCCGAGTTTGGGCAAAGGCCAAAAATTTACATTCTGACCGGATAATTTGATGTCCCAAGCGAGTTGAAATTTTGTTCGCGTGAGTATATCTTCACGATTCTTGATGGAAGTTCAGACATGGGGTATGTCGCGACATAGTGTCATATGTTATATTGAGACGGAGTGCTACGTCACAACAAGATGAGGTACGCGCACGATAGAGGTCCTCTGTCATGCATGATAGGGCTAGGAACACACTGTAAAACCCGATAAAATTCGAATTTTCCCAAAAAGGGTAAAACGGTAATTTCGGTCAAAACCTAACATTTTTCTAGATCTTGAATGACAAAACGGACTTCACCGTTGGAATCGTCTCGCGAAATCTAACTACCACGTCGAATTCGTCGGTCAGGAGCGGTCAATTTCACATTTAGAGCATAGAGTGTCAGTCTTGATAAAGCGCTGTGAGAGACACGTGATGTGACAAAAGTCACGATACATGTGCTCATGTGACACATGTTTCATGATTAGAGAGGATGAGATGAATGGCTAGATTGTGCAGTGTCAAAATCAAGACAAAAGACCTTATTAAAATTTTGAAATGTTTAATGAGAATAAAACAAAGAAGAATAGTGATCTTCTTCTCCAAAAAGCTGGAAAAATGGCAGTGGGTGACTAGTTTGAGTTTTAACAAGAGAGAGCTCCTTCTCTCTAGATTTTTGACGATTCGGGCCGTCGGTTGACGGAGCAAACAAAAGTCGATCTAAGCGAGCGAAATTTCTGGCGTTGGACACGATTTTTGTGGAGTTCAGAGCGGCTCGAGAGGTAGAATCTTTTCTACTTGTATTTATTCTTTGGCTAAAAGCCATGTAAATGGTTGGGGATGTTCTGAGGCTTGGATTAGCCGTGTTTTGATCTCAAAATTTGGGCAGTGGAGAAAATCCCGTTGTTGGCGGCGACAGTGACCAAGTTTCCTTTGTTCATGTGAATAGTGACGTGATTTTGGTGTGAATTTTTATGATGTTGGTGATTCAAAATGAATTGCTTGTGCTTGTTAATTAGCTATGTAGATCTAATTTTGGTGTTATTGATGTGAACAACATGATTTATGTGGATTAATTATCTTATTATAATGTTTTATATATTAACATGAGTTTGTTGGGATTGGCATAATGCATTTCATATGCCTTCAGGGCACCTAAAATGTGAGTGAGTGCATGACATGAAAAATAAAGGAAAAATTTTTGTGAAAGGAATTTCAAAGAGTAGAACGGAGAGTCGTCGACATATCACTTCGAATAAGGCCGTAGTGTTTTGGAGCGTTATCCGACAATTAAGCCTCGAAGGGTAGTCTCGACCTCGATGGTAAGTTTTCAGAACAAAAGCTTTTGTTTGGCTGGATATTTACTCGCATTCGGCAGAGCATATGTGGGGAGTCGGTGAGGACTCGGGACACAGTTGGGCATGTAGACATTCGGTATGTTCATGTAATTGCTTGGATGTTTGCCATGGCATGTGCACTTAGGTGGGGAGTAACCACGTAGAAATTTTCACTCTTGGGCTTTGCTCACCCTGTCGAGGATCATATTGAGGTAAGAGTGTACGGAGGACGACGCTCACTAGGGCCGCATTTAGAAGAAAGTCAGTTTATTATTTAGTAGAGACTTTGTATAACATGTATTAGAAACTCTACATTTTAATATATGTTGAATAAAGTAATTTATTAACTCTTGAACTATTGTAAATAGTTGATATATTTTGAATTGATGCGAGGGAGCCCAGTGGCCATTTATTTTCGCATGTGGACCTTGTGTGGTCATTGTTAATTGTTGGGACAAGTTTTTTATTTGGAGTGCGACTCCCGGTACAAGGGGCTACGCGGATTTTTCGTGAGTGGTGTGGTTACGAGATCACGATTATTCCTGGTTGTGGGTTGTCAGCGAACCCAGAGAGTTTTAGGGCGTCACACACACAGCGAGAGATGCACGCTACAATGGGGACGTGTCTTGCGACAAAAAAAGAAAAAGACCCGTGGGATTAGGGGCGTCCTGATATACCACTTCTATATGAAACACATGCCATGCCAAACCATGCCATGCCATGAAATGAGATGAGACTGTGCTGTACCATAAGCGAGTCCTCAGAATCCACATAATACCTAAGCCATGTGTGATAAACCCGACATTAGATGACATTTAATTATCATTTCTAAAACAAATTTGTTTATAAACTAAAAGCTTTTGGATGATACATCCGATGATCATTTTGGTGAAAACCATGTGCCTTTTTTGTGGGTATGATTTTGGTGTCACCACGAGGAACCGCAAACCTAGACACTTTTACGGTATTCGCAGTTGGGACTATGTTTGACCATAATTGGAGGTCTTTTCGCGGGAGGATCCCATCCGCTTCTTCGCGATGCACGGCATATATTTTCTTTACCATTTTAATCAATCGTGCGACTTTGATGGATGTTGTCCCATATAACCGAGCCCACTGAATCAAACATCAAACACAGTGTCGATTCATTAACCATGCATGCACACACATTTAATGCAATGTCCTCATGCATATGCAATGCAATATGCCATTGCATGTTATATCATGTCACATGCATAATGAATGCTACATGGACAAAATCCACACCACTTATCGAGTGTCATGGACAATCACATCACCTGCATATGACTTCCATACATCATTTCTTTCATGTCAATATATCATACAAGCATATATTAACATTTACATTCAACATGTCATTCTATAATCAAGCAATGACACACACACAAGCAAGCCATGTAATGGCCATTGCACATAACAATTTATCACATGTCAATATATTAGAACACATTGACATCCAAACATGTCACTCTTAGTCAAGAAATCTAAAACAAGTCATACAATGGCCTTTGAAGCAAGCCATAAACAATCACAAACTGAGACACGAGACTCACCACAAACAGGCTATAAACACAAGCCTCAAACAGTCGCAAGCTCGCCTAGGCGTAGCCTCCCTTCGCCTAAGCGAAGTGGTTAGCCCTAAGGAAGCCCAAAACCTCGCCTAAGTAGACCGAAGTTATTTTCTGTCGCCGAGCTCTCCTAGGCAGACCCCTTACCTAACCGACCATCCCTTCGCCTGGGTAAGAGACCAATCTACCTAGGCGAAGAGCATCAAATAGAAACCAAAATCCGGTTTTGCCCATTTAAACAAGCCCTTACTTGAAAAAACCTATTTTCTGGCCCAGATAGAAAGTAAGCCAGTGGGAAAAGTCCCTTACCTCTAGGCGTGATACACGGTGGAAGCCTCTAAACCGACAACCGATTTCTGAAATCTCTCCTCTTAGATCTTGGCCAAAATCCTTACGTTCCAAATTTACCAGCATACCCCTAGTACGATCACAGTGAACTTTCGTTCTTGCCTAATAAAAACTTGACAACGAACTCAAGTGAATCTTGGGAGGAAGCCTTGGTTGTCCTCTTTCTCTCATCTCCTCTCTCGTCGATCGGTAAAATGGGCTCTTCTAAACCAAATTCTTTTTTTGTCCCAACTTAAGTTTAAGTTGGATGTGTAGCCAATCGTGCCACGTATCCACCCTGTTCGGGTGATTAATGAGGCGATTATTCATTCAGTTCAAGTTCAAATTATATCCATGAACTTGGCACAGTCATTCGACATCGAAGTTTTGAAAACAATCTTGTCCTTTGAGGTCTTGGACCTCATCGCCCCGAATCGCGGCAATCAAATTTGTCTCGGAAAAATACAAAATTTTCGGTAACTGATTTTGAGACAAATCAACGGGTGAGTTCCACTGTCATCCCTAGATCTAGAAAATTTCAAGGTTTCCTTTTGTACTATTATGGCAATTTACCGTTTGCCACTGTTTAGGAAAAATTTATTTTTCTGAGTTTTATATTATCTCACCCCTTAAAATAATTTAGATCGAAATTCCTACATAACCTGAGCAATCTCATGCATGTCATTATGCCTAGTTTTATGGTGTTTTTACCTAATGGTTGAGTTAGATTATTTATTTTGGAATAATGTTATACTTTTCAAGCGTAAGTGGTTCAATACAAATTGCCAAAAGAAGAAAAAAAATTGAGATTCACACTTCACCAACATAAACATTAGTATTACTTGGTATGAGAATGATCCAATTGTCGCAGCTACTCAGTAGAGTGTATTATCGAATGATTGCAAATAGCCAAATATAAAGTTGTCTAAAGGTTTAACACATATCGTCCCAATACATTTTTTATTATTATAGATGCGACGTATTAAGTCTTATGGAGTCATCTAAAGTTCCAGATAGTGTTCATTAGCATGTGGACTAGATACTTTCGAATTTACACATACGGGATGTATTGTAGCGGAGTTCGTTTCCACACAAAGATGTGTAATCATCGAGTTACATAAAATAGTGAGTGACTTGTGTTTCGAAGAGCATAGTTGGGACAATGCTAATTTTTATAGTGTTTTAACTAATGTGATTTAATTAGATTATTTATTTGGAAATAGGGTTATACTTTTCAAGTGTAAGTGCTTCGACACAATTGCCAAAATAAGAAAATACATCGAGATTGACACCTCACCATCATGATTGGTACGAGAATGATCCAATTGTACTAGCTACTCAAGCTCGTCAAGTGTTTTATCTAGATGATTACAAAAATGGTCAAAATTGGAAAGTTGTCAAAAAGGTTTAACACATATACTTCTAATACATATTTATTATTATAGATCTGACGTATTCGACTTAAGTAATCATATGAAGTTTCGAATGAACTATATTCATTGGCATGTCGAATAGATGCTCGATTCACATATATACAAGATGTATTGTAAACGGAGTTTTTTTTTCACATGACAGATTGTGATGATCATCGAATTACATAAAATAATGGTATTTATGTTTCAGGAGAGCATGATGGGGAAGATACTAATTTTTATGATGTTTTAACAAATGTGGTGGTTGAGTTAGATTATTTATTAGGGAATAAGGTTATACTTTTCAAGTGTAAGTGGTTTGATAAAAATTGCCAAAATAAGAAAGTACTTCGAGATTCACACATCACCATAACAAACATTAGTATTACTTTGTATGAGAATCATTCAATTGTATTAGCTACTCAAGCTCGTAAAGTGTTTTATCTGGATGTTTACAAAAATGGCAAAAATTGGAAGGTTGATCAAAAGGTTTAATACATATACTTCTAATACATTTTTATTAGTATAAATCACGACGTGTCGTCTTGATGATAATATGGTTGAATAGACTATATTCCTTAAGCATATTGCACTAAGATGCTCAATTCACACATATCTGAGGATGTATTGTACAAATAGTTCATTTTCACTCGAAGATGGAAGTGATGATCATCGAATTACACAAAATAGTGGTATTTGTTTTTAGTAGAGGCATATTAGGGAGGATTCCTAATTTTTATGGTGTTTTAATAAATGTGGTTGAGTTAGATAATTTGGGAATAAGGTTATACCTTTGAAGTTTAAAAGTGGTTCGATACAAATTGCCAAAATAAGAAAATACATCAGATCCACACATCACTATCTTAAGCATTAGTATTACTTGAGTATGAGAATGATTCAATTGTACCTTCCTCGAGAAGCTTGTCAAGTGTATTATCTGGATGATTACAAAAATGGAAAAAATTGGAAAGTTGTCCAAAAGGTTTAACACATATACTTATAATACATTTTTATTAGTATAGATATGATGTATTCATCTTAAGCAATCATCTAAAGTTTCAAATAAACTATATTCATTGGCATATGGACTAGATGCTCGAATTTACAATATATAGGATGGATGGTAAATTCGTTTCCTCTAAGATAGTAAAGATCATCGAGTCACACACACAATATATTGTTGTGTTTAGGGAAGTGATTGGGAGGATGGTAAATTTTATCTTGTTTTAAGTAATGTGATTGAATTAGATTATTTGGGAATAAAATTTATACTTTTCAAGTGGCGGTTCGATACAATTTCTAAAATAAGAAAATACATAAAGTTGACACCTCACCATCATAAACATTAGTATTACTTGATATGAGAATGATCGATTAGAACTAGCTGCACCAAGGCTCAGTGTTTTATCTTGATGATTATAAAATAAAGTGGAAAGTTGTCAAAATGTTTTAACACGTATCTTTAATACAATTTTTTTATGGATGCAACGTGTTCGGAAGCAATCATATGAAGTTCCCGTTGAACTATATTCATTTGGCATGTGGAATAGTGGTCGATTCATATATACGAGATGTATTATAAGCGAGTTTACATGAAATATCGTGATGATCATCGAGATTACGTAAATAGTGGTATTTGTTATTCGGGGAGCATGATGGGAGGGCCGCTAATTTTTATGGTTTTAACAACTTATGGTTGAGTTAGATTATTTATTTAAAATTACTTCTCAAAGGTTTAACACATATACGTCTAATACATTTATTATTATAGATGCAACGTATTCGTCTTAAGTAATCATATGAAGTTTGAATGAATTATATTCATTGGCATGTAAAGGAATAGATGTCGATTCACATATACAAGATCTATTGTAAACGGAGTTCGTTTCACATGAAAGATTGATGATCATCGAATTACATAAAATAGTGGTATTTGGCATTTCGGGGAGCATGATGTGGAGGGAGGTCTAATTTTATTTTGTTTTAATTAATGTAGTTGAGTTAGATTATTTATTTTGGGAATTGAGGTTATGCTTTTCAAGTGTGGGGTGGGTTTCGTACAAGGAGGTGCAGGCAGAAAGATTCATCAGGGATTCACACTTCACCATCATCGTGTATTTACTTGGTATGAGAATGATCCAAATTATTTTCTTCTCAGGCTCGTCAGTGTTTTTATCACGGATGATTACAAAAATGGCCAAAATTGAAAAGTTTTGCAAAGGTTGAAGACATACTTCCAATACGATCTTTGCGACTCCTCGAAACCCATGGGTCCTGTTGTCTAGCCATCAACCTGCATAAATTCTACCTTAGGTCATTTCGCACCTAAGTCTTGGTACCCGGTGGGTACGATTGTTCGTGGACACGAGTTACTCGACACCTCGATCAAAGTCCCAGGACCCATTCATTCATATTTAAGTTAAAATAATGAATATTAATACACTTAAATACGAGTTATTGAGAGTCCAATCCGACCCTCTTGTGCCCATACCCGACTATATTGGCAATTGTCCAAAAGAATTTAATTACAATTCTTTTATATAGAAAAACATGCTAGAACTAGTTTGTCCTAGAACTTTTTACAAAAGATTTCACAGGGGCCACATGTTGACCTTAACCCATAATCTGGCCTTATCGGCTTCATCAGTAGGTATAGACCACCTTTTAAGGGTATTCCCCGAAAGGGTGAGCCACACCTAGTAGAGAATACCTCCTACAAGGGCCACTCCCCACCTAAATGCACATGCAATGTTCACTTAACATTTCACATTCACATTCCAACAAGAACACACTTCTTTATGGAATCCTACATGCCATGCAATGAAATGAGATGAGACTCAATCATGTACCATGCGCCCCAGGGAGTCCTCAGAGCTCCCTCACGATACTAAGCCCATGTGTGATAAGCAGTCATTCTAGATGACATCTAATTATCATTTTCAAAAAAAAAAAATTCATTTGTTTATAAACCAAAAGCTTTTTAGATGATACATCATAATGATCATTTTATATTCAAAACCATGCACCTTTTTGTGGGTAGCATATTTTTGGTGTTACACCACAGGCTTTGCAAACCTAGACACTTTTACAGCCTTTCACCATTGGGGACTATGTCTGACCATAATTGGTGGGTCATTCACCAAAGGGGGGGATCTACCCCTTTTTACTGATACCGACACATATTTTCTTTACCATTTTAATTAATCGTGTTACTTTGTTGGATGTTGTTCCATTTAACGGAGCCCACCTAATCAAACAACAAACATAGTGTCGATTCATTAACCATGCACTCACACACATTTAATGCAATGTCCCCATGCATATGCAATCTGATATCTTAACTGCGTATTATATCATGTCGCATACATAATGAATCTTTTATGAATGACACAATCCACACCCTTACTAGGTGTTGATAATCACATCACTTGCATATGACTTCCATACATCCCTTCATTCATGTCAATATATCCATACGACATATATTAACATTTTACATTGACATGTCATTACATGAATTGACGATGACACACACACAAACAAGCCATGTAATGGCCATTATACATAACAATTTATCACATGTCAATATATTAGAACACACGTGACATCGAACATGTCCTCATAGTCAAAGCGATGAGCATACTTAAACAAGTCATCTGATGGCCTTGAGCCGTAAACAATCCATAATAGAGATTACAGGACCATCGAGCAGGGCCGTAAACCTGAGCCGCTAAATGTTTCGCTAAACATAGCCCTCACAGGCGAGTGGTTCGCCTAGGCGGTGCGACCTCGCCTAGAGCGGAGCGAGAGAGGTCTGTTTTTTACGTCATGGAACCGCTGGGCTTACATTGCCTTAGCGGACCCCTTCGCTGGCGAGATAATCCCTTTGCCTAGGAAAAGAACCAATCTTCCTTAAGAAGATTCACACCTTAGCCTAGGCAAAGAAACATCGAACATAACCCGAAAATCCAGTTTTTCTTTGCTAAATAGGCCCTTAACGAAAAAACCTCTTTTCCCGGCCCAAAGATGGAAAGTAAGTCAAGGTAGTAGAATCCTTACCTCCCAGGCGTGATACGGGTAGAAGCCTCCACAAAGCCCAAAAACTTCGATTTCCCGAAATCTCCCCTCTTGGATCTGCGGAGAAATCCCTCTTTTCAGGTACCCACGCATACCCCTCTTCAATGCAATGAACTTTCATTCTTGGCCAGACGAAAGCCAACCAATGGAACTTCGTAGATCTTGGGAGGAAGCCTTGACTCCCCTCTTTCTCTCCTATCTTCTCTCTCTCGACCAATTAGGAAAATGGGCTCTTCTAGCCTAAATTCCTTTTTTGTCTCAACTTAAGTTTAAGTTGTATGTATAGCCCACGTCGTGCCACATGTCCATCCTCATTCGGGTCTGATTCTATCCTGAAGCGATTTATTTCATCCCCATTCAAGTTTGAATTATATCCCATGAACTTGACTCAAGTCATTTCCCAACTTTCGATATTTTCGAAAACAATCTCGTTCCTAGGAGTCATTAGACACCCATCATCCTAAAAAAACGTGAAAATCTGACTGTTTCAAAAATTGACAAAATTTGTCTAAGTAACTAGATTTTCGAGACGAAACCAATGGTGAGTTATGTTTTATCATCTAAGATCTAGAAAATTTCAAGGTTTTCAACCTGTACTATTCTGGCAATTTACCATATTGCCCTTTTTAAAAAGAATTCGATTTTTCTAAGGTTTTGTATTATCTCCCCCTTAAAATAATTTCGTCCCAAAATTCCCACACACAGCACACGCAATCTCATGCATATGCATATGCTAATTTTTATGGTGTTTTACCTAATGTGGTTGAGTTAGATTATTTATTTTGGAATAATGTTATACTTTTCAAGTGTAAGTGGTTCAATACAAATTGCCAAAATAAGAAAATACATTGAGATTAACACTTCACCATCATAAACATTAGTTTTACTTGGTATGAGAATGATCCAATTGTACTAGCTACTCAAGCTTGTTAAGTACATTATACGAATGATTACAAATGGAAAAAATTAAATGTCAAGGTTTAACACGTATATGTCTAATACATTTTTCTAATTATAGATGCGACATATTCGTCTTATGCAATCATCTAAAGTTTTGAATGAACTATGTTCATTGGCATGTGGACTAGATGCTCGAATTCACACATATACATGATGTACTGTAAACGAAGTTCGTTTTCACACAAAAGATCGTGATGATCAACAACTTACATAAAATAGTGGCATGTGTGTTTTGGGGGAGCATGATGGGGAGAATTCTTTTCTTTATTTTGTTTTAACTAATGTGGTTGAGTTAGATTATTTATTTGGGAATAAGGTTGTATTTTCCAAGTGTAAGTGGTTCAATACAAATTGCAAAAATAGAAAAATACATTGAGATTCACACTTCACCATCAAACACATAAGTATTCTGTGGTATGAGAATGATCCAATTGTACTAGCTACTCAAGCTCAACAAGTGTTTTATTTGAATGATTACAAATATTTAAAATTGGAAGAATTGTCAGGTTGCTATATACTTTTATTAAATTTTTTATTATTATAAATGTGACGTATTCATCTGAAGCAATCATCTAAAGTTTCAAATGAACTATATTCATTGGCATGTGGACTAGATGCTCGAATTCCCACATTTACATGATGTATTGTAAATGGAGTTAGTTTTCACACAAAATAGTGGTATTTGTGTTTTAGGGGAGGATGATGGGGAGGATGCAAATTTTTTTCGTGTTTTAACTAATGTGGTTGAGTTAGATTATTTATTTGGGAATAAGGTTATACTTTTCAAGTGTAAGTAGTTGGATACAAATTGCAAAATAAGCCATCGAGATTCACATTTCACCACCATAAACATTAGTATTGCCAGTATGAGAATGATCCAATTGTACTAGCTACTCTAACTCGTCAAGTGTTTTATCAAGATGATTATAAAAATGGCCAAAATTGGAAAGTTGTCCAAAAGGTTTATAACATAAGGTTTATAACATACACTTCTAATTCATTTTAATTATTATAGATGCAACGTATTTGTCTTAAGCAATCATCTAAATTTTCAAATGAACTATATTTTCTGCAATGTGGACTCGATGCTCGAATTCACACATATACCGGATATATTTTAAATGGAGTTTGTTTTGACACGAAAGATCTTGGTGATCATCGAATTACACAAAATAGTGGTATTTGTGTTTCAACGGAGCCTGATGGGGAGGATGCTAATTTTTATGGTGTTTTAACTTATGTGGTTGAGTTAAATTATTTATATGGGAATAAGGTTATACTTTTCAAGTGTAAGTGGTTCGATACAAATTGCCAAAATAAGAAAATACATTGAGATTCACACTTCACCATCATAAACATTAGTATTACTTGGTATGAGAATGATCCAATTGTACTTGCTTCTCAAACTCGTCAAGTATTTTATTTGGATGATTACAAAAATGAAACAAATTGGAAAGTTGTCCAACAGGTTTAACATATGTATTTCTAATACATTTTAATTATTATAGATGTGACGCATTCATGTTAAGCAATCATCTAAAGATTCGAATGAACTATATTCATTGCCATGAGGAATAGATGTTTGATTCACACTTATACATGATTTATTATAAACAGAGTTTGTTTTCACACGAAAGATCGTGATGATCATCGAATTACACAAAATAGTGGTATTTGTGTTTCAACGTAGCCCGATGGGAGGATGCTAATTTTTATGGTGTTTTAACTAATGTGATTGAATTTGATTATTTATTTGGGAATAAGGTTATATTTTTCAAGTGTAAGTAGTTCGATACAATTTCCAAAATAAGAAAAGACATCAAGACTGACACCTCACCATCATAAACATTAGTATTACTTGGTACGAGAATGATCCAATTGTACTAGCTACTCAAGCTCGTCAAGTGTTTTATCTTAATGATTACAAAAATGGCCAAAATTGGAAAGTTGTCAAAAAGTTTTAACACATATACTTATAATATATATTTATTATTTTAGATGCGACGTATTCGTCTTAAGCAATCATTCGAAGTTTCGAATGAACTATATTCAGTGGCATGTGGAATAGATGCTCGATTCACAAATATACAATATGTATTGTAAACGGAGTTTGTTTTCACATGAAAGATCGTGATGATCATCAAATTACATAAAATAGTGGTATTTGTGTTTCAAGGGAGCATGATGGGGAGGATGCTAATCTTTATGGTGTTTTAACAATTGTGGTTGAGTTAGATTATTTATTAGGGATATGGTTATACTTTGAAGTGTAAGTTTGTTCGATAAAAATTGCCAAATAAGAAATAACCCAGATTAAACGCCGCCCATCATAAACATTAGTATTACTTTGTATGAGAGTGATCCAATTGTACTAGCTACTCAATCTCGTTAAGTGTTTTATGTGGATGTTTATAAAAATGACCAAAATTCGAAAGTTGTTCAAAAGGTTTAATACATATACTTCTAATACACTTTTATTATTATAGATTCGACGTATTCGTCTTAAGCAATCATGTAAGGTTTCGAATGAATTATTTTCATTGGCATGTGGATTAGATGCTCGAATTCACACATATATAGGATGTGTAAACAAAGTTCGTTTTCACACGGAAGATCGTAATGATTACTGAATTACAAAAAATAGTGGTAATTGTGTTTAGGGGAATAATTGGGGGTATACTTCAATTTTATGATGTTTTAAGCCCAATGTAAGTTGGGTTGGATTGTTATCTAGTAATGAATTATACTTTTCAAATTGGCGATTCAATACAAATTTCCAAAATAAGAAAATACATCGAGATTCACACTTCACCATCATAAACAATAGTATTGCTTTGTATGAGAATGATTAAATTATACTAGCAACTCAAGCTCGTCGAGTGTTTTATCTGGATGATTACAAAAAAGGCCAAAAAGATGGAAAGTTGTCCAAAAGTTTTATAACATATACTTCCTTATTATTATAGATGCGACGTATTCGTCTTGACCAATCATTTGAAGTTTCGAATGAACTATATTTATTGGCATGTAGACTACATACTCGAAAGAGTAGAAACATACCCTGAAAAACTGACTAATTTGCAAGCTCAGCCTTAGGTGTAATGGCGTAGACATTTCCCTAGGTCCCAAAAGTCCTGGCTTGTGAGCCTTAGCCTCGACCTCGACCTCTGCCCTAACCCATCTAGCCTGATTACGAAGTAGTAGGGCCTTGTGTATCGCCTTGCGACTAATACTGTCTCTCTTGGCTCATGGTGGGGTAAGGAGGAACAAACTGTATCTGTGTACGTCCCACGGATGACTGGTACTAAGGTGTGTCATAACTCTTGGATTCTTGTCTCTAAGGACAGTCCCGCCTTAGGTGTCCCAACTTATGGCAATGGAAACATGTTCCTTGCCCTATCTGGCCTTGAGCCCCGAGGTGTCTCCCACTCTAGGATGATCGACCTTGGCCTTAGCCCTGATAGTCGTGGCCCTGTCCCTGAAATAGTTGTGGAGTTGGAGTCTTCTGCTTCTTCCTTGAGCTAGAAGAAGAAGGTTGGCTCTTCTTCCTCTTATCGTTAACACCTGTATCTCGGATGTTCTATGAGTCATCCACTTCCCTCTCAATGGCCATAGTTGTCTTGACCATCAAGTCCATATCTTGCAGGAGAAGTCCCATAATTTTATCCCGGATGGATAGTTGCAGTCCATCTCAAACTCTCACATAATAATAATAAGTGGCTACATAGTCATCAGATGAAACAGGTTAAATTTAGTAAACTTAGCCCATGTATTCAAGCCTTTGTTATCGTTCCTGTCTCAATTCAGAACTCCCGAGGTTTTTGCAAGTGAATGAGATGTTGGAACTTACTCATGAAGAACTCTCGGAACTCTTCCCATGTCATTACCTTTAAGTCCCTCGAGGCTTTGACCCAATCCCACTATATTTGGGATTCACCCTCTAATTGAAACACGTCTAACATTATCTTGGTGGCATTGGAGATGATCTCCATAGCCTCCAATATCTTTTAACTACAAGTACTTGATGATCATCTATTATCGGGATCCCTTCTCCCCTGAGGTCGGAGGATGATATGCCTTGGATGCTGAACTACTAACATGCAAGGTTGGGACCGTGTTGGATGATCTGAAGTTTAGATAAGTCAAAATGTAGGTTTAGGGTAGTTTTCTAGGGCCAAAATAGGTTATAGGCCAATTTTGGGAATTTTCTAAGTTAGGGACTGGTGTATTTATGGTATATATGGAAAAAAGGTTATTTTGGAAGGTTTTAGTAGTATGGAACAAGATTTGGAAAGTTTTCGGTTGGGGTTGAAAATTTGGTTATGGAAAGTTTAAAGAAAAGATGAGATGATGAGGAGAGTAGAGTTTGCACAAAAGTAGTTACTTACTCGGTTACTAAAAAGATCTAGTACCACTTTGATGCAAGGTTGGGACTGTGATGGATGATCTAGGTTCTTGAAAGATCCACACAAGATAGATGATGGAGTGAAGGCGCCACAATCAACTATGGATGGGTTGATTGATAAGCCCGGATAAAGACTCCGCCACGAGGAATCCACCTAGGTATAAGCCACGAACTACGCCCCGAGGAATCCACGAAGTAAAGAGAGAACTCTTCAAAGAGAAATCTAAAACTTTATTAAAACTTGAATGAATAAAAAAAACACAACTAAAGGGGTATTTATAGGCCCTTACTTTCTAAAGAAAATAAAGCAACTTCTACTTTAACTAGGAAAAGAAACTTTCCTAGAGCCACATAAGCAACTCTAAATCCAAACTTTCCTAAAATGGTAAGCAAATCTTCCTAAAGGGATAGAATAAAATCTTAGATAAATCTAGATCAATACTTTCTAAAGAAATACAGCAGTCTAAAGTAAATCCTCGAAATATCACAGCAAATCTTTAGAGTAGTATGGTAGCTCTAGTGAGGATTTCGCAAAGTTTGTGCGCGTTTTCTTGGCTTCCAAGGCCCCAGATAGGGTCAAAGGGAGTTTTCACATGTGTTCAATGCTTTTGACCTCTAATTTAATTCTTCAATAGTGAACTCCCAAAGTTTAGTGTGTTTATAATTGATCGGGGCCATGGCACCAGGCATTGGGAGTTCAGCCTTAGTATTGAAGAGGTGGATGGGGAGGTGAAACGTGAACCACGTGGTGCCCAGACCTCATTTGAATGTAGGCAGCTGATGGTCTTCGATGCGGGCACCATATTGATTTTAAAGATTCTTTAGAAGATTATGTTGTATTTCTTTAGAAGTTTTGCTAGGAGATTTGCTCTGACTGTGATACTATCTCTTTTAGGAAGATTAGCAGAAAGTTCTTTAGAGTGTTGGCATATGTATTTAGAAAGTTCTTTCTAATTAGAAGTTTGTATTGCTTTAGAAAGTGAGGGAATATAAATACCCCTTTATTCAGTGATTTACGGTTTTAATAAAGTTTTGGAACTCTCTTTAATTTCTCTTTAAGATTCTCTCTTATCTCATGGGTGGATTCCGCGGGGCGCGGTTGGTGACTCTTCTAGGTGGTTCTGAATGGCGAAGTCTTTGTCGACATCAATCGAGCCGCTTATCAGACCGGTGTGAGCTCTTGCTCACTCCATCATCATGTGTGGATAACTCGTGGCTAGATCATCATCATGGTCAACCTTGCATCATTAACCCCACCCCTTGGCTCATTTGTTTGCACTGGCACATTACCCATTGGTATTAGTCAGCACTAAACGTGCAATAGCGGGTCGTAGCACCAATAGCCTCCATGATGGCTTGTTGGTCAAAGGCCGGTGGTAGTGGGTTGTTGCTCCGCCCACCGCCTCGTCGTCTCCTTACTCGACTTCCTCTTCCTCGAATTGCCATCCACATGTGTCAAATAGAAAATTGAGATTCCTTTTTCTAGTCTAACTAGTAGTGCATATGACATCCCATCCTGAACTATTTCGTTTATTCATTTTCTGAACCCTTAAGGTTATGTTCTCTAACCCTAGTGTTCATCTTTTCCTATATACATTTTACCATGTATATACTTCACATAACACACAATCATGTAGCATATTGAGCAAAAAACATGAAATGCACCATAAATGAAATGATCTAGACCCATGCTTTCCAAGCCCTAGGTGTTCATATACCTAAGCTCTGATACCAAGTTGTGATACCCCAAAATCCGAGGGTCCGTTGACCAACCATCAACATGCGGAAATACCCATGGATATCGTGTGCCTCGATACCACACTATTCAATCCCATCTACCAGGATCCGTTTATTTACATTCAATGAACATTTTATGTTATTTTCAAAACATATTACTGTAACTTTAATTACAATCTCATCTGGCGTATATTCTGAGCTTGTTTGTCGATACTTTACAAAGGTTACAAAACCCACGATCGACTTTATTCACAATTTCGACTCTAATGAGGCCTTCACCGTGTACGCTCACACACACGAAATGTTATCCATATGGGGTGAGCCATACCGGTAAGAGAGAAACTTTCTACGGAGGCTACTCCCCGCTAAGTGCACATACGATACTAGTACTTGCATTCACATCAACCATTCCATCTGATTATCTGATTATCATGGAATTTCTATATGCCATGAAATGAGATGAGACTCAATCATGTACCATGCTCCAAGTCATTATCGACTACATTACTCAGTGTGATGCCAAAGAGTAATAAATTCCGAGTCAATCATCGACTCCCATTACACACCACAATGCCCATGCGTGATAAAACCGTCATTGATTAATTGATGAGTGTAAAACTCATCTATTTTTAATCCATTGTTCTGGCATGTTTTTAACAATTTTAGATCTATTTGTATGCCTAGTTATGGAATATTCACCAACTTTTTGTTTTCTCGGGGAGTTAGTGAAAACGAGAAAACAAGTAGAAAAGAAAATGTGGAAAAGCGGCGGTCATTAATACATGACACAATTTTTATATGTCAGACACAAAATTCAGAGTAGGCAAAGGAAATATGTCTCCAACCCAGCAACTAAATGTCATAGCAATCCTTTACTACATTTGACGAGATTAAAGCAGTAAAGCTATGAGTGACAATATAATTTTTAATATGACATGAAAAGTTGAAGGCTAACAGATGAACTCTATCACGACAAAAAGCCTTTTCTGTTGCGACAAAAATTGCTCAGATTACAATACAAGTCAAATGAGATAAGTGTTTTTATGTTTTGACAAAGTTTCCAACATCAAGCCAACCGAGGAAGAAGCGTTATGCATATGAAAAAAACCATGACATAACGGTGAGAATTCATAACGAGAAGCGAACCTGATCATCACGACAAGATTATTTCTATAAAGCAACAAACAAAACATGAAGGTGAATTCCTGTCATGACAAGATGGTGAAGATCAACACGGGAAGAATGGCGTGAAAGAAATTCTTGTTCGATATAATCAAGGTTGAAGGAAAACTTGTGTCCACGTGAGAAGTTTCTGACTGCGTGATAAAAATAAAGAATGATAAAATTTTGTCGCGACAAATAAAAGTAGGTCGCGACAGAATTTGAAGAAGACTTGAGAATGGCCAAGGTAATCATGTCGCAACACATAATTCTATGTTGCGACAAATAGCCGACAAACTGAAGACCAGGAAGAAAATTTATCGCGACAGAGTTTCTTATTGCGACAGGAAAAATTGCTAGGACGCTTAAAGAAATCTGCCATGACGGGGTTTTCTATGTTGTGACGAGTTGCCATCTTCCGAAAAACCATTGTTTATC